>WIPJ01001009.1:576207-591957 GCA_018155075.1 Cassiopea andromeda
TCTCAAATAAGAGCATAGTTACTATGCTCTTATTTGAGATTTTCGATTCTTCCAAAACAAAAGTTGAATGTGGAACCCTGTTTTGGAAGAATCACAACGAGGGGTAACTCATCTACATTTTTGTGCTGAAATTTATCATTATTTACTGTATATCATTATCTACCATTTTTGACTCCTTATTCTAGCAACATTACGACAACCAGGCACATAGAAAAGCGCTAGCTTGTGTGAGGTTAAATTCGAGAATCGTATTCTTTGCAGCCCTCTATTAAGCATACACCTCTCTAATTCACTTTTGACGGCATTGTAGTCATCAATACAAAATTGGGCGATGTGAACAGATGAAAATAGATATTTTTTATATGTACCTCCTTGGCCATCAGGCCGATTTTCTTTACTACCTACTAAATCAGTCTATAAATGCAAATGCAAAGTCTAAACCATACGGTTATGCAAGCTTTACCCTGGCTAGAATAATGCCTGTTTACATGACGCGGATCAGTCCAGCAACGGAGCTCCGGCAAAGGCAAGATGACCTAGAGATGTGCATCTAGCATACCGTATAAGCTCTAATGAGCCACAGGGGGATTATGTATTTTGGAGAATTAACAGATAAGGGGCTTATTACTAACTCAAGGTAGACGTGTATACCAATGTTCATTTGCATTCCCTCTCCATTGCTTCCTATGACAAATCGGTGATAGCAACTTCGAAAGTTCATTAATATTAGTCAACTATAATGTCCTCATCTTCATCTGAATCATCAGGGTCAATGGATAACCCTGGAATGTCTTCTAAGCAAACGTTCTCATCTTGGATTCATTCGAATGAATCAGCATAAAGTAGGCTTCTAAGACGTAAAAGTAATTCCGTGCATGGGCCATACTTTACAGACGTGATCTCATCTGGCAATACTCTCCATACCTCAAGATATTGATTCAATGATTTAATTCCATGAACGATAGGGTTAATAAAGAGGGGGGCTCATTTGCAACTTTTGTTTGAACAGAAGCGCTTACTAGAGGGGCGTTTATCATAGAGGAGGCTCAATAGAGCTTTTACGATAGCTGAGATGCAAACTCTCACCTGAAAGCTGCAAACTTTTGTATGCACATGCAAAACGACCTTTACTACCTCTCTATCTAGATACAAAGGCATACAAACATATCAAACCAGGCCTAAAGGAAACAATACTTACTCATATGAATCACATATAAGCGGTATTGCTGTTGATGATGTCATTGTGTTCCCAGTCTCCATTTCGGACTGTGGTATGGGCTCTATTAAACAGGAACGATTTCGATACTCAGGATGCGTTCCAGTGTGACCGAGGTTAATGATATCAATTTTCAATCCGTCTGCACATTTCCTTATAAACGACAAAAAGAATAACATTAAACGTCAAAAAATAAAACAATTGTGGTTTACTAGAACTGTGAATAAGAAGATAAAAATGCTAATATTCACTTGTAGATTTTACTATTCATTGATAAATAATAAAAAATTTACATCCATGTTTTCTTCAATTGAAGAATGTACTAGAAAGCCTTCTAACTCTACCAATACAGCTGGAAGTATTTCTTGGACCAGGTACACCAATTGTCACTCTCTGGGGTGACAAGAAATCCATAAAGAAATAGACACATTACAGCACGAGTTATACAGAAACCGTTTCAAAACTGGGTTATAGGGCGCATATACACGAGTAACTTAAGGGCAATTTTCTAGGGATTATGGCAATCAGCACTTTGGCTACCCGTGTATATGGTCCATCTTATGCACCCTTAATCTCCAAGCCAATAATTTAGCAGGGGGAATCAGGTCAGCTTTTTATTAGGGGACCCTTCTCTCTCTCTATGGCCCATACAGATACCTGCCCTCTTTAACCTCTCTATTCATGACCAACAAAGTGCTATTTTCTTCATTCCAAAACCTTCATTTAGATATTCATTCTAAAGTTACTTACATCTTCAAAAAGATAAAAAATAAATTATGTGAAGAACTTTCTACAAAGAAAAACAAGGAAAAGGTGATCCAAGTATGAAAAGCAAGAGGTAATGTACTTACTTATCTCTGTTACAGATGAAGCATTTGTATGTAAAATTTATTGTTGACTGATTTTGGTGTGATTGTGGGGTACATAGAATAAAAACAAGTCCTGAAACAGAAAAATGACATGCAAATATACCATGGTATAGCATAATATCATACAATATATTGTACTTCAAAAAATTGGGATCTTTTATTTTGACTGATGATGGTACAAGATTGGATTAAAATGTTTCTTGTACATGTCAACCAGGACTATCAACTATGATTGTATATGGAATTGTCATATCATAAGGAATTGGCAAAATTGGATCTAAAGAAATAAAACTAAATGGTGTCTCTCTTTATTGTTGTACTTGTTTTCAATTTATACAGGCGCTGCACTTCCCATCATCTACTTCAAAAACAAAAATTATGAACTTCAAGAAATTGGACAGATGGAGTTCAATGAAATCCATCAGAAGTGGCACAAGGACAAGAAATATTTATTACTGAGACTAGTAGATGAAATTTATGACATACAGACATGGCCATAATGGGAACAGGAATTAAAAAACCACACTCATATACTGAGGCATTCATGATGCACTTTGGAGTGAAGTAATTCCCAAATGGATTAGCAAACAATGTACTGTTCTGTAGAAGCAGAAATAGCAAATATGCTCACTTTACACTAAATTCAACACAAAGTTCAATTTGGTGTAACAATTATGGCTCCTTGTGATGGCTGGTGATCTTTGCAACATAAAGCCTAGGCCATAGGCCTAAAGGAGAAGTGGCACAACTGAAACTATTCTTTGATGTTGACTATCGTGTTGTAATGGAAAGACTGATTAATCTGCATTGAATACTGGACCCTAATCAATACATGATATGCCATGATCATAATGGATGTTGAAAGGACAGCACATTGTCCAGAAAGGGTGTTTAATATGCACAATAGGATTCCATATGAATGTAAAATTGAAACAGATGGCATGACAATTAAAGAAGTACAAGATACAACCAAATACAATGCAAGCACAAATGAAGTGAACTAGTTCAAAAGAATAAGAACTGACACAGAAAGTAATGTAAGACAGTAACATAAGGTAAACTATTTTTATTATTGTTAGTATTTTTTTCCTGACCTTCAAGTTGTGTCCTCAATTAGCATATACACTAAATATTTTTGACACATAAATAAAGATTTAGATTGATTGATTGTGATTGATTGTGATTGATTGTGATTGATTGTGATTGATTGTGATTGATTGTGATTGATTGTGATTGATTGATTGATTGATTGATTGATTGATTGATTGATTGATTGATCAAAATATGACACAACAACTACAACATCAAACTCAATATGCTACATTGGCACTTAAAGCAATCACTTCATTCTAAGGTGATAAAATTGCAAAATTAGTGAGTTGGAAAGGGAATGCTCAGCCACAGGGCAGTATAAAAAGAGTTCTCTTTCAAAAAAAGAAAACCCATAGGATTCTAAAAAAAGCCTGCAAAACATACCAGTAGTAAGATCAAATTTTTCTATAAAGTTCTTGATAACTGCTTTTTCTCTCATTGAGATTCTACTTTGAGTATTTCTTCTAATTTTGTACCATCCCAAGAACAGCTTCATGAATGGAAAATTAAATATTGCATGGTGTAAAAAAATTCAAGAGGCTCAGATTTGCATGAAAAAATCAATTTGATACACTGAGTATGAACATGAAAATTTGACGCATCATATTAAACTATGGTACTCTGAATTGATCATTTAGTAGAGCTACTATAAATCCCCTCTTAAAACACCTGTGTTAATTTTGCCTTTAAAGCAACATTGGTTTTGAGTGATAAGTGGGACACTTCTACCTTTTTTCCTATAAATATTGTCCAAAATATCACTATAGCATGGTAATATGGCCACATGTAGAAACCTGTGCCATGCTTTATATAACATCAAAAAGTAAAAAAAGCAACTTCATACTTTCTATAGAACATAATTGAATTTGCAATTCCATTTCTAGGACCTAGGATAACCAATTTCCTGAAATATAAACCTCATGTTCTTGCAATGGACACAAAAATTTATGCAAAAAAGGTAATAATAAAAATAATTAGATACCTTTGGATCTGATTTCTCTTTACTATTGATCATGATTCTCCCCAGATGGTCATAAAAGCTGAAAAGATGGCTTACATTTAAATTGATCAACAACTATGAAAGGTAAGAAACATACAAACTTTGCTACTTGTATTGTTGATGGAATGTCTGACACCTATGATAATTATAGGATGATAATGAAACATGTCTTCAAAAATAGAAAAAGGTGCTAGAGGGCAAATGCAACTCACCTAAACAATCTTTCATATGGAATGATGTCAAATAAAGCTAAAAAAGCATAGCAACATATGAGAAGTGCATAGCAACATATGAGAATTCCCTATAAACAAACTAAATAGACAAATGTGGCTGCAAGCAATGGTTGCAGAAAGATGATTAATGGCTGTTGGTTTAGGAAAGGTCAAGGTGCATTCCATGTACTTAGGCCCAAAGATATTTGGTGTGCACTAAGCTCTTCTTTCAGCATTCAGTTTGGAAAATAATGGAGACAAATTTGTGTAATTCTTTAGGAGTTGGCTTATGAAGCTTGATGGAATGCAATTCCTTTTGTTGTTGGGTTGGATTGCTGCTGCACAGACATAATTTTCAGTGCTCCATACATATTTTCTTGCACACCTTTGGCATGCAGTTTACAAGGAATGTAGCCTGAAGGAAAGGGGAGATAGCTTTTCAAATGAAACACAAATTAAGCCAGCTGTGACAAGTCATATAGTGCTCTAATACCTTATTCTCAACCATACATAATATGCTAAAGATGGTAGATATTTCTAGCAATAATCACAAACCATATTCTATTTCTTTTTGGGATGCACTTGACTGTGAATCAGTGATATGATCTTTAGTAAGATGAGTGACATTACCACATAAGAGTCCTTCCTTGAAAAAAGAGCAGGACATTAACCCTAATGTAAGGCATAGAAGTGGCTTTAAATGAACAAAAAATTCAACGAAAGATCTATAGCCATCTCACTAAAAGACTTATACAGTAGTATAATCCAACAGTTGTGTGGCTCACAGCAAATAGCTTTAATTGTTTGCAAAACCCACAAAATTAGGAATGAGACATCACTTGCTAGCAGTTTTTCCTGTCATCATTAACTTACAGGCTACATGCTTGTGGGGGGGGGGGAAACTTGCCACACTTTCTTCTATCAAGGCATAAGTTGTCTGCTACTTGCTTCTACCATAGGGCATTTATATTTAATCCTTTGCATTTTCACAAAAAATAACTCAAAAAAGGACAAATCACTGGAAAACTCACTGAATCATTTTTATATTTTGACGCCTCATGTACTATGCTAGCAAACACAAATCCTGACACTACAACTCTTCTATGCATAATGGTCTGTCTGTTCCTTGTTTCATTCCAATACACCTGCTACTGTAAACTTTCAGTTTTCCGCCATTACGCTTCTTAGAAAGGGGACTTCCCGCCTGTTAAAATCTCCTTTTCAAAGCGAGGTAAAACAAAAATATTGCAATGGCGGAAAAAAAGTGGGAGCAACATCGAAAAGTGATTAAAGAAATTTTCTTTGCAGCGGATGGCCTTTTAAGAAGGTAGAATGCCTATTTATGAGCACCCTAATAAAGTGTTTCACCTTGTATCCATGATTACCTTTGAAAGTGAGGCACAGGTTTTGGTAGCATATTTTATGAACAACCTCACGTGTACGCCAACGTTGAATGTTGGCGTACACCTGAGGAGCTGGTGTACACTGGCATACCTCCGGCGTGAGTTTTGCACGGAATGCACCCTGATGTATTTTACATCACTGCCAAAGTTGTATGTCTGAGCTAAGTCCAGGTTTCTAGCAAGGCTGGAAACTATACTTTCCTATTACTTTTATTTGTATAGGGATTCTGAAGAGTACAATGAATTTTGGTCATTTCTCGCCAAGTATGAGAGCATCAAATCCCGGAAAGCTTTGTCAAGTAAAGGTAGACAATTCTCTGTTATTTTACAATCTTTCTTCCATTTTACAGTTATAAAGCATGATGCTATTGAAAGTCAATTATTGCTATATTGTTTGGTTTAACTTAAACTTTAAGCATAGCAAAGTAGTTGTTCTATTTCTCTTTGAAGCAGAGCCAAACAACAAAAAAGCAGGTGAAATTCCATTTGACAAAAAGAAGAGAATAAATATGTCACTTAACTATGAAGATATTTTGAGACGATATAAAGAATACATTAAAATACACCACATTGGTGAGTTTTTCTCATAGAGCAATTTGCACAAGAAGTCTTACTACTTTGATATATTGCTTTTTAATATTTCTAGCCAGTAGTTCTATCTACATTACTCATTGTAAGTAGCAATTGAAAACTGTGTCATACTTTCATAGCCATGAATAGATTAAGTGTCCCACTGTCATTGGTACAGGAAGCAAGAATAACAAGGGAATATAACCCCAGTGCTTGTCCCAGAATTTCAGGCAACATACCTATTTCCAGCTTACAGAGTCACTCTATCTGTAATTGTGCAAATGTCCCCAATCTTATATTTCTTTCTGCCACCTACACCCTTGCCTTGCTCATCACAACACATTTAAGATATAAATGCTTTTCTTATTGTTTCTTATATATCTCTTCTAAGACACAGCCAAAGGAGACCATCTATCAAAAGAAGATATAAAGGACTTTGGTGAAATTGTTCTATACTTTAAGGATTTTCAACAAAGGACTAAGGTAAGTAGAAACTGCTGTTCTGCTATCCATGAAGATTTGTTTTGCACTAGCTTCTAAATGCATTAAGCTGTTTTTTTATCAACTGTGGTTCTTTACAGTTTGGAAAACTAGCAAAACTAAGAAAAGATCAAGAGAATCTCCCAATATACCAATACAAAGAGCAAATCATTCATGCTGCAAGAAGTTTTCAGGTTGTTATTGTAGCAGGTGACACAGGTTGTGGAAAATCTACTCAAGTAAGCATTTTATTATTATAATTGAACTGGCTTAAGGATTAAATTACTTGGTGGGGAAAGGGAGAGCTCAAATTTATAGAATGAACATTTGTCCTTTTTCTATTTAGGTTCCACAATATTTTCTTTCTGCTGGTTTCAATAAAATTGCATGTACACAGCCAAGAAGACTGGCATGCATTTCACTGGCAAAAAGAGTTGGATATGAAACCCTTAATGAATATGGTGATGAAGTTGGATATCAAGTAAGGTTTAGAAATTCTCAATGAGCAGATCAATTCCCCTTTTCTACAGTATTCTAGAATTTAGTTAAAAGAAACTACAGTATCTTTATGCAGTTAGTTAATGAATATACTATTGTTGCTATTTTTCCCTAATTTTTATTACCATAGATTCTCTTCTTTTAGTCGCTAACAATCTGTGCAAATTGTTTCTAGGTTAGGTTTGATGCAAGTAAAACTAGAGCTACAAGAATATTGTTTCTAACTGAAGGTATATTTTAAGTTTGGTATATTGGTATATCTTAGATATATGCAGCTTGAAATGATGACTTACTGTTTCAACTGACAAACTTGATTGCTTTCTGCATTGTTTTTTCTAATTAGTGATTCGATATTATGGTCAATTTAGTTTGGTCTCCATCAGGCTTTCCCTTTCAGAACAAAAACCACATTGGAGACATCATACAGCATATATGTTTTTACATCTTTGCAGGCAGTAAAGTGAAATCATCTTTAAATGAACCCCAATGCTTCAAAGTTTTATTATCATTTGTGTCATTTCTAGTAGCATGCTGGCAAATCATCTTCTAGGGGCTACTGGTACAATTGATAAAAAAGTACTCCCTTAATTTCAGCTCAGAATTTAGAATACTGCCCCCACAAAATGTTGAAAAATCACCACTATGCCCTTTTTGCACCCCTCAATGACTTTTGTAAGGAGGGCATGCCCCTGTCCCCTTTGGCCAGCATCATATGAGTGGATAAATATTTACTAATGCATCCTTCTGATTTCTAGGGCTCCTACTCAGACAGTTTCAAACAGATCCTGAATTACATCAATACAGTGTTGTTGTAGTTGATGAAGTACATGAGCGACATCTCAATGGAGATTTTCTTCTTGGAGTCTTGAAGTGTTTACTGAGGCAAAGGAAAGACCTCAAGCTGGTCTTGATGTCAGCAACTATAAACATTAGGTAGCTTGCATTAGTTTCTTCACTGTTATGCTCAAGTATGATTGTAACTTTATGCAAAAACTAGATAGGAAAAGTCAATTGAATGTTGAAGAGAAGGGTGTTCATTTTTCCAACTACAGTTCATCCTTGTGTGTCCTTCTTTGCCCAGTGGCACAGTCTTAGCTTTTCTATCTTTGTTTTTGTTCTTTGTATTCTCTTTTTCTGTCAATTCTATTTCAGAATTACTTTTCATTTTTTAGTCTTTTTGCATCATACTTTGAAGGTGCACCTATAATCCAAGTATGTAGATTTGTTTTGTCATGAAATAGAAAGTAAAATGTATTAAAAGTGCTGTATCAAATGAATTGATAGTTTAATCTGCAATCACCCATATTACTATGGCATGGAAAATTCAATGGCTTGTCTTGTGCAAATGGAGATCTGCTTGCCTCTTCATTACCATGCTTCTTCATTATTTTTGTTGAACTAACCAAAAGTATGCTATATAAGTATGATGAAAATAGTATGTTGTTGTGTTATTCAGCAAAATTAATTATATTATTGAAGTACCTAAAGACTGCTAATATGGAAGTAAAAACTCTGTTACAGCTAGTTAATTCAAGAGAACATTGCAATATGTTTCGAATTACTTCTGCATAAGTACATGGTTTGATACACTTTGACTCATTGCCATAAAATTATTTCTCCAGGTACCAGGAAGACTTTTTTCGATTGATGTCCAGTATGTTCCGCATTTTGTTGAGGTAATATAATATTCTCAATTGTTGCTGCATGTATTGAAACAATTAACAGCACACTTGTAACTAGCGCTTTTATTCTAATGTGATCAATTACATGCATAATGTTTGCTAACTAGGTGTCTCTACTAAAAAAAATCTATCTCTTTACAGTCCAAGGAGAAAGGAAGTCGAACAGAAAGGCTTGATCCCTCGCCATATTTGAGAATTCTTCAGCTTATTGACAAGAAGGTCTGCACAGAGAAGTTATCTTTCATATGCTCTGCTTTTAGCGTAGATCCTAATAGACGTTTTAAGAACTCTAGATCCTAGCAACTCTTTTTATAGTTATTTATCTTCATGTTGAAGTTTTGCTTCAAAAAACGCTCAAACTAGACCATCTCAAATTAGGAATGCTTGTTTATCAACACAGTATCCAGCATCAGAAAGAGGTGATTTGCTCATATTCATGAGTGGAATGGCTGAAATTGAGGCCGTAGTTGATGCAGGCAACGAATACGCCGAGAGGACGAAAAGATGGATAATGCTACCTTTGCATAGTTCACTTTCTATTGACGATCAAGACAAGGTACCAAACACTCTTTCGTGGTATCTTTTCAACTGAGAACCTTCTTGCTTATTTCATTAATTGAGTGATTTGGTGTTCGATTGTTTGATTGATCGAGTGATTTGATGGTAAATTGTTTGGTTGACCGAGTGATTTGGTGTTCGATTGTTTGATTGATCGAGTGATTTGTTGGCAAGTTGTTTGGTTGACCGAGTGATTTGGTGTTCGATTGATCAAGTGATTTGATGGCAAATTGTTTCGTTGACCGAGTGATTTTTGATTGATTGTTTGATTGATCAAGTAATCTGTTACTCGATTGTTTTATTGATCGAATGATTTGATGGTCGTTTGTTTGATTGATGGAGTAATTTTCTCGATGTTTAGTAGATGGACTTATTTCTTGCTCGGTTGTTTGATTGATCGAATGATTTGATGGTTGATTGAAAAAATTATTTTCTCATCAGTTTATTGATGTATGTAGAAGCTGCTGGCAACATACATTAGTTCATAGATTCGTATAGCTTCTGTTTGGTAAATTCATTTGATAAATACTCGATTACCTTGTTTTTGCATCATTTTCTGATAATGTAACTGCAATGTGTCTACAAAACGAATATATATATTTTTCCAAAAGGTGTTTGATATTGCTCCTGATGGCGTCCGGAAGTGTGTTGTGTCTACCAACATTGCAGAAACATCAATTACTATTGATGGTATTAGATTTATTGCAGACTCTGGCAAGGTTTGTAATAAGAACACCTAGCCCAGTATTTGTACACAAAGATACACACAGCCATCGTGCTGTACCAACTCAAATCATTTACTAACTCTAAAACAGACCTTCATGTAATGTTATAAGATCATTTTTTCCTATGCATTTTTGTTAATAAAACATCGATACAATACATTGACAAATAATACCACTGAGTGCATTATAATACAAATAATACCACTGAATCCTACAATTTCTCTGAATCCTACAATTTGTCATCTTGTAAATCTAACATCAACAAACTTGATCTTATCTCCCTCTCTACTTAAACTTCCCCCATTTTCTTCGTTCTTCCTTTGTCGGGGCTATGATATAGGCTCTACAGCCTTTCCCCGACATTATTTACTTAAAAAAATTGTCTATGTCAAACCCAGTGACCATTACATATAATTAGACGTTCATACTAGGAGCGAATTGGTGAAGAAGCTATATAAAAAAATTAAGTAAGGAATAAAGCCAAATCCCCCAAATTTCCATGCTACAAATTATTTGACTCTCTTCTTCATTTCACAGTCTTACCCATTATTTTTTCCTTAGTTACTATCTATATTTTCGTTGCTCTGTATTTTTACCTATCAATAAACTCCCTGTATTGGTTGCATAGATTACGTTAACAAAAGTCCTGCACAGGTTATAAGTTTATTGACCACCAAATGTTTGACATTACCCTCTCTTTGAGGTAAAATTTTTTGCGGGTCTTAGAAACCTCGATATGTTTATATTTTAAGAGGTATTTGGTTTTCTAGGTTAAAGAAGTCAACTTTGATAACCAGCTAAATATGCAACGACTTCAAGAGTTTTGGATTAGTCAAGCAAGCGCCGAGCAGCGCAAAGGCAGAGCTGGTACAGTATGAATATAGCATTTACATTACAAATGTATTTAGTATGGTACTAGAATATTTAATTATGCAGGATTATCCTGGTTTTTTTGATGCACCGTGCTCACTCAATACGATTTTGAACAATTCTCCTATTTAGATTCAAAAGTTTTCATTACGAAAACATGTTTTTGATTTGAGTATCACTTCGTTCGTAGGCCGTACGGGACCAGGTGTCTGTTTCCGTCTCTATTCGCACGATGATTATTCCGCTTTTTCCGAATACTCAACTCCAGAAATACAACGTGTACCACTAGATAACCTTGTATTGCAAATGGCAGGTCTTGGTCTACGTGATCCAACCAGATTTCCATTTATTGAGCCGCCATCCAAAGCCAGTTTAGATGGAGCGTCCACATTTCTACGTCAGCAAAATGCAATTAATGAGTCCGGCGATTTGACCGCAGTCGGGAAAATGCTTGCATTGCTGCCGGTTGATGTTGTCATCGGAAAAATGCTGATTATGGGCACATTGTTTGATATGGTTGAACCAGTTTTAATAATTGCAGCAGCGCTGAGTGTTCAATCACCATTTACAAGAAGAATTGGAGGTAGTTTACGTACATTTATATAAACTGATTTATATAAACCAATACTTGACACTAACTATAGATGGTTGTACATAGATACATAAGTAAAGGTAAATGTGACGGTAGCCCCGTATACTTTCGTACGTAGGGGATTGTCTGTTAGAGAGAACACTTATCCAGAGCCATCGGCATGCGAGGTAGGGTGGCCAGTTCCTTTCCTCGCGGCTTTTGTCTCCCCAGTGTTCCCACTGGGTACCCATTTGCTGCTGGGTGGACAGTGAGCGAGCGTTCAGTCAGGGCATCGAATCTTCATGCAAGAGTATTTACTCAATAGATACTAAAAGAGCGTCATTTTTCTTGTACACTGCTGAAGCCAATTTTCATGTAATCCACTGAAAGCCATTCTTTGTTAACTTTATGCAGTTGCATTTAATCCCACAAAGAATTCAGCATTCTGATACTTGATTGTGATATTCAAGGTTTAAATTAGTAAACAAAAAGTCCTACGAATGCATCCTCGAAGGTGCTGTTTTAGGTAAGTGGTAAAATATTTCTCGCATTCTTTCAGATGAATTTCAAGTGGATGTTGATCACCGTCGATCAGAGTTGCAATCGGAGCACGGCGACCCTTTTACGTTGATGAACGTTTACGACGAATGGTTGCGTCTGAAAACAGACAGGCATTCAAATTCTCGAAAGTGGTGCAGGAAAAGAGCAATAGAAGAGGAACGGCTGTATGAGATTTCAAAATTGAAGCGACAGTTTGAAGATTTGCTGTCAGATCACAAGTTGATAGCGAAAAAAAAGTCGCTGCATAGAAGTAAAACTGAGAAGGAGCGCTATGTAGGCAATAAGAGAAGGCTCGTTGATTTGAAACGAGAGTATCATAAACAAAGCCGTAAAAGAAAGATTCTGAAAATCGATAAGCCTAAAGGTGACGAAAGTGAAGAAGAGGACGAGGAAAAAATCGACATTCAAGCTATACAATTTGAACTCACCCACGATCTCGACAGACTGCAGAAATCAGCTGGAAATCGAAGATTTTCCTATTTGGAAACCAATATACTAAAGATTATTATTTGCAGCGGACTATATCCTCAGGTATAATTTGTAAAATATACTTTTTTTAGCACTTCTTGAAGGTCATTTGTCTTGGAAATTATAGCCTGGACCACTTTATCTTTTTCCAAACTTAAGTATTGCCTTGTTTGAAGTATATTGTATAATTACATTTCAAAAAAGTCCCACCTTGCTTCAAGCAACTGAATGAAAGCATAGGCTACTACACATTCCTTCCAATATACAAAATATTCTTTCCAAGCCTGACGTTGCTTCTATTATTTTATCTTCTGATTCTTTTGTCAGCATTAAAGTCATCTTTTGTTTTTACATGCTTTTCCATCTTCCTAAGATTGCAGTACCAGATGAGTCAAATCCATGGAGGCGAAATTCTGACATGACATTCCATAGCAAAGAAAAGCAATTTCTATGCTTGCACCCTACCTCTGTTTATTCTGCAAGACCTGAATTACTTAATCAAGATCAAACAGAAAACAATGAATGTGTAGAAGGACGGTCTGGTAATACCAAAGAACTCCTTGCATTTGTTTCGCTACTGGAGACAAACAAACCTTATCTTATGAACTCTATGAGGGTTCCCGTATTGCAGACTATCCTTCTGTTCTCCAGCAGCCTAGATACAAACTCGGATTGTACTCGGGTGATATGTGATGGATGGTTAGAGCTCGATTTTAAGGATGGCACAAAAGCGCAACAGTTGTTATCTGATGTTATCAAATTGAGAAATGCTTGGGAGAAGCTACTTGAGCTTCGTCTTCTAACTGTAGACTCAAGTCGTGAGAATGAGCGGTATCTGGATCAAATTTCAGGTCTACAGAGAAGACTGTCAAGAAAACTAGCTGAATTCATTGCTTCTAAAATACGATACAGTTACAGGCGAATTTCTTCTACGGAAACTGCCTACCTGTACGTAAAATCATTACCAAGCGAGTCTGCACCGCATGATTCAAAGGACAATTTAGAAGCTAGTGATCTGTCCGTTGAAGCTACACTATCAGATGCCACTTCAAAATGGTTGCCGTTAGATGATGGTGTGCCGCACCCAACAAAAGGCGGACTTCGTGTTACTGACTACATGACATACGCATGCGTCAGGGATGATCTTAGTATTGCAGTAGCAAAAGGACAAGCTGAATATTTACGAGAGCATTATCATTGCAAAGTATGTGGCGAGCATTTGATTTGCAATATACTCGAACGTTTGCAGCATGATAGCGTGTGCCACTTGAGTCAGGCTCAAGAAGAGTCATCGAAATCAGTATGCGGAGTCTCAACTGTTAAGGAAAGGCAGAGCTCTAAAGCCACTGCGGAGAACTCTACTAACGCAACTGAGGAGCAATGCCATGACGAAAAGCAAACTGAAAACAAAACTTTGAAAGCCGAATACTTTTGTCCGAGTTGCAAGGAAAACTTTCATTTCACACCAGTTGAAATTTTAAAACATAAACGATCTCACCGATGACGAACTTAAGTTCGATAGCCATAGTTTTCTCCGATTTCCTTTCTTTAAAACAGCATTGCCTTGTATAAAAACGAAGTTTTAAATATCTGCCTTTTGATATCTTCACGAATTCAGAGCAGCCGTGGCTTAGCAGTAATGCACTAGACTACGACTAACATGGTCCTGGGCTCGAGGCCCAACGCAGGCCATTGGTGACGTCAGGAAGGGCATCCGGTCCTAAATGCTCGTGCTAGAACTAAAGTCCTCTCAGAGGCACCCTCCAAGCCCCAAGGAACTGGGGGAAACGGAGGTAAAATCGAGATATCTTCACAAATTCAGATAATAGAATCAATAGATTTTTAGAAAACTTATATGTGCAAAACCTCATTCAACTACTATCTGCATAAATTAATTTGAACTAAATTGCAGATAAAACGGTTATAGTTAACAAATTACAGTTTTTTCCAGTAAAATAATATTGATTTCCTAGTCCAATGTAATTATTATTACAAATGTGGTGTAATAAATCCATTATTAACATAACAGGAACTTTCAGAATATTTAGCAAAAGTCACTACTGTTTCATAAATTCTTTTTTTAATAATTATTTTGATACCAAACCATGTCACATGGAGCCAATAACAATATATGTATTATCAAAAAAACCAATAACAATAAATGTATTATCAAATAAAAAACAGAAAACTAAAATATTACATAAAGTTTCGAATATTGCTACTATTCCTAAGTTAACCTGGGCGATATTAGAAGACACGTTTTTTTTATATGAAAATCATTATTTTGCCTGAGCCTCAATTTTCTTAACATTTCCTGAAATTGAGCCTGAGATTTTCTTAAATTTTTCTTAACTTTTACTGAAAAATAAACTGGCTAGAGTAGTTTACACTTTCGTTAATAATATTGTATACTTGAATTTGAATTCCATCTTTAACATTGTGAATGCAATAAAGATGAAATACCGATTTTTGGCCTATAAAAACACTTAATTTATTGAAATTGAGCCTTGTGATTTTCTTACGATTTTCTTAAGATTTTGACGATTTGAGCCTCATTTTCTCATAAACCTGTTTCTTATAAAAAAAACGTGTATTTGATAAGCATTTCCAAAACATTCGGGACTAGTCCTGTGTGTTAATAATTCCCCACAATGTCTAATTGGCTCCAGTCCCGGTCTTGTTCAGTTACTCGCAATGAGGTATCATCATCGGATTGTTTCGTCTATATAAAGATAGATTGATTTAAAACTAAAGGGAGTGAGCAAAAGCTCAGAACATAAATACCTATAAAGAGTCTCGAGGCAATGCTATCATAAATACAGAGAAATGAGACTCTGACAATAGAAGCTCTGATTGCTTTAAAAATGATACTTCAAATTGCGAATTAACTGAGTTACAAGCTCTTTGCAGACCAGCAATATATATATATATATATATATATATATATATATATATATATATATATATATATATAT
>WIPJ01001009.1:601663-633797 GCA_018155075.1 Cassiopea andromeda
TATATATATAATATATATATATGTATATATACTGTATATATTTATATATATATATAATATATATATACTGTATATATTTATATATATATATATATATATATATTCGGTTAACCTTTAAGTAAGCTTTTAAGTATCTCAAAAGACTGTTGCCGCTTTTTCGTGCTGTAGTAAAGTTCTGTAGTACCAACAGACTATGTAAGTAAAATATTCTGACAATGCAACATCAGACTAGATTTACTACTATGTGAAAAAACATTAGTGAGAAAAATTATTTCAAAAGTAGCAAAATATATTCAGGATTGCAACCAAAGTCATAAATATGTATTAGGCCAGGGGTTTCAAACTCACGGCCCCCAGAGCAATATTTTGCGGCCCCCACCTGGACGGAAAGTAGAATACTAGTGTAGCTCGCAAGAGGACATCCAAAGGGCCTCTCAGCTACCTCCTATCTTGTCCCTCACCATGACTAGGCTTAAGTTACACTAGCCAATGCTTCGTGACCCTCCCACTCGCTATAACTAAGATCACTATATATAAAGTTTTTCAAGTATAACTGTTCCAGGGGGTCATACGCTCCCTCTAGCATCGCGTCACGTCCCCCAATGGGGGTGCACCCGACTATTTGAGAAATGCTACACTAGCCTCATGCATTCCAAGTTTTCTATACATCAGTCGTTACTTCGTGCTCAGAAGGAATGATCAAGACGGTTAATAAGGCTATTTGAGAATATCTTTTACATGATATTTTGCAGAATCCCTTATGTGGTCCAAACACATCCATGAACTGCCTCCAGCGACCCCCAGGTAAATGGAGTTTGAGACCCCTGCACTAGGTGAACAAAACCCAATGGATATAATTGAATAATATTTATGGGATATAAAATAGACGTGGAAAACTTACTCGTAAAGCGAGTTCAAATATATTACATGATGAAACCAAATGAGATTCATGCGACAATATGAATTTCAATAAGTTCATTAGAGCTGACCAGAGGTCTTTCCAGGAGAATCCAAGTCTAATTCGGCACCGCTTTTGATAGCAAAGCAGTCGATGGATAATACCGATGCATCGCCTAGATGAAGAAAAGAGTACTCAAAATGCTGGATAAAAAAAGGTATTAGCGAGAAACGAAATTGCAACCTTTGTGCTTCCTGAAGAAAAGAAACTTTATAGCAAATCCAAAGTGCACCGTAAACCTTCGAATAACCCCCTGGGGGCTTATTTGGAAAAATGAGTTATTGGGTCGGGAGAATATTTTAAAGCTAAGTATTTTCCTCAAAGGTTGACATAAACAAATGACATATTCATTAATTAAAAAAGTACAAAACTCCATCAACTTAATTAAAAAAGTACAAAAAGGCAATTTCGCGAACGAAATTTAGTAGTCAATAATTACTTCTTCATTATCATCACGAAAGTCGTATTTCTTTTCGGTTTTTGGTCTCCAGTATAGCTACTGTCCTGTGGGGGCTCCTTGAAATTATTCGAAAATTATGCTTCCCTTGATTAAGGCCCCATGGTGGCTTATTAGAGGGGGGATTACTTGCAAAAACGACTTTTTAGGTACGGGCTTATTCGGGGGGGATTATTCGGAGGAGGGAGCTTATTCAAGGATTTACGGTACTGGCAGGACACAGAAGTGGAATGATCAAATGAAAACGAGCATATATGATAAAAAGTAAAAAAAGGGAAAAAGGAAAAGAGACAGCATGGAAATGATAACATAATAACCAATCGCAAAACAAAAATAAAAGGTAATTCAACAAAAAGAAGGACCAGGTGGCATAGTGGTTAGAGCGCATGCCTCCCGTGCGGAAAGTTTATGGTTTGAGTTTGACTAGATGCCCTGACTGGAAACTCGCTCACTATTCACCTAGCAGCGAATGGGTACCCAGTGGCAACACTGGGGAGATAAAGGCGGCGAGGAAAGGAACTGGCCACCCTAGCTCACATGCCGATGGCTCAGGATAAGTGTCCTCTCTAACAGGCACTCCCCTACGTACGAAAGTATACAGGACTACCTTTACCTTTACAACAAAAAGAATAGTGTTACTTTGTAACTTTAATAGAGTAATTCAAGAGTGAAAAAGAACTGAAAACGGCTTGCAAACATGATATAAACTAAGATAAATAAGACAAGAAAGCAAATGCAAAGAAAATCTAAAGTCTGAAAATATTCTTAAATTTCTTCATAGTACTTACTTGTATAAATCGAAGGGAAAACTTTTCATCATATGTGTAATAATAAACTCAACCATCAAATCTATAAGAAGTGCAATTTTTATAAAAACCTAAGTATTTAATAGTAAAAGATTTTCATGTGTATTTATATGCATTTTCTTTAGCTGAAATTTAATTTCTGTCTAGTCAAGTGCTGTACATGTTAATGGTTACGGAGCTGTCGTGACATCTTGCACATCATAGCATCATCCTTGTACTATAGTTGAACAAATTCCCTGTAGTATAGCAATTAGTGTGTGATTGTAAAATGTCATATTGAATAGAAAAGAAGTGTAATAAAATAACTGAGCACAAAAATTCGGTGATCATTTTGCAATGAACTAAACATTGATCTAACTAAAATCACTACGTGCTGCGCTAGAAATAAATATTATGCAAATATAAATAAAATGTTAAATTGATTCTCTTAGGCCATTTGTTGTTATAAATTCAGTTAAAACATTGCAACTAGCCTCAAATATAACTGCTTCTCATTAAAAATATATTTATATATCTATATATGTAAATATGTATATATATATATTTACATATATAGATATATAAATATATTTTTAAATATTTATATACAAATACATATATATATATACATATAAATAATATATACATATATATATATATATATATATATATATATATACATATACATATATACACTTCAGAATCAAACCTTAAAAGCCAAAATAAAAGAGTTGTTTGAATCCAATTAAAATCACATAACTCTGAGTTTCACGCTGGTTATATATAATATATATGTATATATACATATATAAATATATATTTATATATATTCACTATCTAAGAGCAGTAAGAAAAATTAACAGGAACTAACAGAAATACAAACAAAACGAAACATTTACCAAGCAAAACACAAGCGAGAGGTCGAGACGCGGACATTTCCAAATGGCCCTTCCGATGATAAAGATTCTGTAAAAAGATTTATGTAAAAAAAGTTGTTGTAGAATTAGCAGATGTTTTATTTCGCTTACTATGCATTACAATTTCGAAAAGCAAATACAAGCAGTTCCACAATTACGCATGCTTGTTCTCCATAACGACACTACTAAACGTACTAGTCGGACAGAGTGGAAAATTTCTCAAATTTAGATAAACGGAATACGTGAAATAAACATGTAACGTAGGTGGAGTTTACAGAGGAAATTAGTAATCGTCCTGCTCCAATCATTCAAAGCTGGAGGGAACACCTTCACAATAAAAGTATTACACAAAGTTAAATATTCGTATAAGGCTGATGGATGTGCAATAGGCCTATGCAAGTGAATACAAACAATGCAGGAATTTCAAGAATCAAAATAAAGACAACATGCAATTCAATTCAGCTAACAGTACTTAATTACATTTGGCAAATGAAATGGATAGAAATCTCATGGTTATCAATTATCATACCTTTCGGTGCAGAGGCACGCGGAACGCCATATTTGTGTCATGTAGAAATGCGCTGGAGCATTGATCCTAAGAAAAATGTTGAATATTGAAAGAGGATTTGTGCCAGAACCATGGCAATATGATACAGCATTTGAATATCTGAGGGCTCTTAAAATTAGTAATCATAAGTATAATGTCATTAGAAATTAAATTTTAATCCCTTCTTGGAAACTGCAGCTGAATTATAAATTTCAAGAGAAGAGCCACGACAAGAAACATGTCAGATAGAGTTCCTTTCTTTTTTATTTAATTTGACATTCCATTAGTTCGACATACCATAAGAACCGGTGTTGTTAAGACGTAGCCGATGTTAAGACGTAGACGATGTTAGCTGAGGATGAGAAATAATGTCTCGAAACGTCCTGTATTTCAAAGGTAAGGTCTTTTTGGTTGTGTCTTAACATCGGTTATGTCTATATCTTAACATCGGCTACGTCTTAATAACATCGGTTCGTATGGTATGTCGAACTAATGGAATGTCGAATTATACAGCCAAGAAATGCTTCAATCTCAAATTTACTGCGTAAAATCATAAAAATTAGAATGGTAGCAAGGGAGCAAGGAGGGTGGCTTTAGCACCTCCATGGGGATGCAACTTGCTTTAGTATTGTATGTGCTATAAAGATTTGAAGTAAGGTAAGGAAGAAAGGAATTCTCTCTGACATGTTTCTCGTCGTGGCTCTTATCTTTAAATTTTAATCAGTCTACAATTTTGATCATCTAGAATGAAATAGGGATGCACAGCAGTCCTTAGATCGATCATAATGTCACAATCGGCAAAAAGGTCGTTAGTAGAAACAGCTAAAAGACATTGCCATGTAAACTCAATAGTATATGCTTTAACTTTGCTTCTCTTTCTACCCCTCATTTTGTAAGGAGGCAGCCAACGCCTATTCTCTACCCCCTCCCCCATTACCAAAATAGCTATGACAACCCGAGGTGTAAAAACGCTAAAAATAGAATTTAAAACTACCTCAGCGATGCAGTTTAAAACGAGGAAGCACAATTTAGCAGTTGATGCCCCATGGTCAGCTGAAAATTCGATTAAAATAGCTTTTATCACAACACAAAATAACAAACACTTTTCCCATCCAACATCAACCAGGTAATGAGGGGTCGAAAACTATCCAAAAATTCATTGCCAGAAATGACATTGATAATATAAGATAATTATTGAATTGAATTGAATTGACTTGAATTTTTTCAAAGTCAATTCCACACGTCTATCTCAAACATAATGCATTCTTAGGGTAATTTGGGGTAAAATGAGACGCTTAAGTAAGTATTCTACTCTCTTTCAGCCAGGAATAGATAAATAAAGGAAGAAATTAAGCATATACTTTCCTTAGCATATAACAGGGTTAATATAATACTCCAAACGCAAAGAAAAATTCCCTGACTATTCCCTGACTTTTCCCTGTCTGATAGTCAAAATAACCCACTTTTTCCCTGACTTCCATTTCAAATATTTACAAAAATACGTAAATAAAACTGAGTCTAATAGATAAGTAATGCAGGTATATTTGCTAAAGCAATATGCAAAATGATAAAATTCACATTTACTGACAACAAATGGAGCAACCACTTTCCAAACAACCACGAAACAGTTAATGAAAATGACAAGTGGACAAAAACATTATTTTCCCTGACTTGGATAAAAATTCTAGAAAATTCCTTGACTATTCCAGGTTTTTCCTGACTTTTCCTAAAAGTAGCCTATATTCCAGGTTTTCAAGGTTCAGTACGAACTCTGATATAAGATAGACAATTTTCATAACTTGCAGAACTTCACGCTTTGTTTGAAACACGTCTATTGTCTCATTTTGGCCCTCATGTGGGACAACACGAGACAGTTCATAAATTTGTGATAAATTGTGATAACTTTCAACTTTGAAAATTTAAGCTGCTTTGCTAAACAACCAACAAACCTCTATTCTCGAGCACTAACATTTTTTATCTATTTATTTTGCCTATTTATTTCATCTATTTCTTTTACCTTTTCCTACTTTTCTTCAACACTTGATCAACAAGCACAAAAACGTCTCCCATATCATCGATATCAAAGATGAGGGCATTTCAGACAAACCGTATCTTGAATATGATAATGAACTATCATGTAAAAAACTTACATCTTGTGTCTCTGATAACGATGGAAGTGAATGTTAAAAATGCAGCTAGGAGATTGTTTGAATCAGAACGATCTGAAGCAGCCCCATCTGTACTAATGTCACTTCCAACTGTAAGAGAAAACAGATACCCTTACGAAGAGAACTCTCAAGAAATAGACACATCTAACTCAAAGCTAAATAAGTCCCGTAGACACAAAAACGCCGTAAAATGAAAATTGCTTTTTTTCTATCAATATCAATGAGTATAAGGACAAGATCAGGCCTGAGAGAATCTCCAGTAAATTTATAAGAATAAAGTTTATAAGAATCTTGAGGCTCAAAATCGCTGAAATTTAAGAAGATTTTACGAATAATGTGAGACTCAAGCCTCTTCAAGATAGAAGAATTTCTTGCACCTTAGTTATAATACTGCTTTTAGGTGTACTCTTACAATACGATACAAAATAAAAACTCTTGCTTAGTTTTATGATGTAGAAAAATATCAAAAAAGATTGGAATATATTCCTTAAAGTTTTCGGCAAAATCGCACTACTGGTATTTAAGAATAATTTAAGAATAATTCTAGGCTCGAAATTAGAAAAATTTAAGAATATTGAGGATCGGAAAAGTTTAGGAATTCGTATAAGAAAAAGAGAGTATAAACCCTAGTAAAGGGAGGATCAGAAACTGAACTGTACTGACAGCTGCTAGGAACGAAAAAAAGGCTTTCCAGTCTGTTGACATGTCTGATTCATTCATAAACTAGATGAAAAACAAACGGTACCTATTGTTCCTTACCTAGCGCTATTCTTCCGACTACTGGCTGATTACATTTATCAGTGTGATCTGCTGCGGAGCTATCGTTTGCCTAAAGAAAATCACAAGGACTTTTATAATACCATGGAAAGCATTTCTATTTTCACAACTGAGAAAAGCAAACTGATAAGAATGTCAATATGTCGTTCTGCGACTTATGTAAGTACATCCTGTTATTTGAGTAGAGGCTATTTGAGAAGAATAAAATTTAACCAGCTTACCATTACATGGCTAAGGACATTGAAGAAATTTCTGTTTAAATGATCTGCTTCATACAAAGCCAATATGATCGCATCATTTATTGAACTACAAAATCAACAAAATTTTAGAGACTGCTATAAAAATCTAGCACAGATACAATTTATTTTCAACTTCAAATGCACACATAAAACGTTGGCCTAATGATAGCTTGGGGGAGGGGCTATATTTTTGTAGTCAAAACACACAATCTACTCGATTTTACCTCCATTTCCCCCAGTTCCTTGGAGGGTGCCTCTAAGAGGACTTTAGTTCTGGCACGAGCATTTAGGACCGGATGCCCTTCCTGACGTCACCGATGGTCTGAGGTGGCCCTCGAGCCCAGGACCATGTTCGTCTGAGTCAAGTACTTTAACGCTAGGCCACGACTGCTCAGTCAAAACACATAATGAAGGAGCTAAATATGACAACAGCACCAAAAACTTGAATTCGCAAAGCAAAAATATACCAACCTTGACGGTATATTGTGACAATCTTCTGCTATGAACATATTCCCCACCTGAATAAGAAAGCAAGTTGCTACTAAGATATTACAAACTTTTTCGAAGAAGCTCAAATTTCAGCCTTACGGCACAAGCCGTTGCTACAATTGTGTTCCTTTTATGATGTGTATTGTATTATACAATCTAAGTTTGTTAACAAATGAGAATAACAAACAGAAATTTTAATACAACACAACTCTTGTAATCTCAAATCATACAAATACGGAAAGAATAATATACAGTCATTCACACTCACTAAATTTGAGATTTTTTGTAGGAATCCACCCGTTGATGGCTCTTCATTTTTCGCTGCAAACTTTCTAATGAGAAACAATAAGGCTGTATATGAAAAACTGAATTCTTGATAATAAGCTATCTATTTCTTACTCTTGAGTACATTAAAGATATTCAATATAACCTTTCGCACTTTGCCAAATATATTATTTCCATGAAAATACTTAATGGGATTTTGCTAACGTTCTTATCTGTGAAATAATTTATTAATTTTCGAATGCAATCAAATGCAATGAATGAACAGCTTCTAGTATTTGGAGATAAACCAAGCACCACTATCACCAAAAGAGAACAATCTAGATAGTAGATTACGATTCCAGCACCAAGACTTTGATCAACATAGCTACCTACATTGAGTACATGTTTTTTATATATAAAAGTGGTTTATAAGAAAGCAATACTCAGCTGATCAAAAAGTTAAGACATTTCAGTACTGGATATAAGATACACAAGAAAGAGTACAAAATGTAAAATATGTTATTTTTGCTGTCCTCTAACAATCTAACTTCGGCTATGTACTTTGATTTATCATTATTTCAGGTGTACATAGAACTTTTTCGCGTTCTACCAAAGTGCAAAAGCAAAACATCGGAAGTCAAAAAGTTTTGCTAAGAAAGTCTTATGAAAATTTTGATGCTGGAAATGTGAAAAACTTAAGAAAGCTTCAGTGCTTGGCCGAAACAACTTTCTTATAGAATAAAATACGTGTATTAAAAAGGGCTTAACAAAATCTTATTTCAACATAAATGAAAGGCATACTATAACAAGAGGCCTAGCCTATGGACGTTCAACAAAGGGGTCTGACGTCCTGTGAGCAATGACATTTAGCCAAAACTCAACTAATCCGCAAAGTGGCTTTAATCAAAACAACACAAACGAAGACTGAGCAAGCCAATTCATATCAACAAACCGATTAAAATTTGACACTGATTCTTTGATGACAATTCCTAGCCCCTAAAAAAGTAAAATCAGCATACTGTTAACTAAAAACAACTTCAGGAAATTTTGTCTTACGATAGATTTTACGAAATACAATCTTATTACTGTGACGTGTAGGGGTATCAAATAGAATTGAATTGCTATAAATGGACTCAGATGTTTCTCGTGCAACAGAAAATCATCATCATAAACTGGTGACTCATGTCCTGGTTCTTTGAAAGATATGTGCTGAATGGAAACAAATAAAAAAGGAACAAGTAAATTCTACTTTGGAGTAATAACACTGCCCTCGTAAAGAGAGCGCACACATTCTTACATTTAACGCCATTTCGTCATCCAGGATTGATAGCTTTACAATATATGGGTTGCTCCCCTGTGGAAAACAGAAATGAAGCTAATGAAACTGATCTTACTTGAAAATGAATGAACAGTTTAAATTGGAAATGAGGGCAGAAATCTGTGGAGATTCACAACCACCCCAACCCTAAGTTCCTCTAAAAGTGTCTTTCAGAACATGAATCCAACATCTAATAAATCGTCGTATTCGGTATAAACAAAAACTGTATCCAGCGAAGAAGGAAATGATTTTCAAATTCGATGTCACTTTGAAAGTAATTCTACAGAATGGGCTTCTACACATGATACTTCCTTAGTTTATTCAACTGACCTCGTGTTTCCGATATTGAATCAGGAGTGTCAGCAACAAGGCAGCCTCGTAGCCATGATCAGCTCTTAGTGTAGGGTTCGCTAAAAGCTGTAAGAGATGTTAGAATTATTTACATATATGAAAATTGAATAAGAATGGCAACCAAACCAAATTATTTGTTTAACACGTAAATTTGCATTTTCGATAGAAGATATAGGCTAAAAGAGTCTTCTACAGGAATATTCTTGCTTCATTATGTTCATATATCTTTCACTGATAAATGTAGACCAAATATAATATACACGTTATGTAACCAACCTGTGTTATAGTCTCAAAAACACTGTTAATCATTAGGTACTCAAGCATGGTGTTTTCACTGATATTACTAACAGCCTGAAAACAAAAAGAAAAATATTCTTGATCCGTTAACAATACTACCAATATTGAAGTAAAGCTTCAAAAGGCCCGTTCACCTGTAGCATGCTGGCTGAGGGCCAAGGAGTACATGCCCCCTGAGAATTACCTTTTAGGGCGCTGAACTGTGAAACAGATATTTTCACATACTTTTCAAGGTATGAGGGAACACCAATTTGAGGTCTGAGAGGGCGCCATTTTTTCAATAATGAGAGTACCCCTCTAGAGAATACTCTCCCAGCATGCTACTGCTTTTCACTTTAGCAGTAATTTAATCAATAAATTCCTTCTCTAAAATTGGAAAATTTCTTCTATGAGCATTCAGAGGATCTAACAATAGGAAATTAAGCTAAACCCTAGGTATAGGTGAAGGAGTACTGAACTATATACAACTTGTCATATAGTACCTCCTACATGCATGATCATGGTGATATAGAAGATCAAAATAAACCATCCTGTGAACAAATGATGTAAAAGCTGTACATGATAGTAATTCCAATCTCACTTTTTATTTTCTATTGACAAATTTTTGATTCAATTTGCACCTTGTAAAGACAGAAGGCTAACCATCAATCATTGCAAAATGAGAACCAGGTATTAGGCAAGAGGCACTACCATCTTGCCAAATTCTGATTCTCAAGTTACAATCATTGAAAAATCCTATAGATGGAATTGAAGTTTTAACAAAAGTTCCAAGGGAAATGTGGCTGTTCCAAAATATTACTAATACTAAATACATAGTTAAAAAATATTTTGAAAAGACATACCGTTACAATGATAAGCAGGAGTCGTAATGTGAGATTTCGAAGGCTCACTAAAGTAAAAAATCAGAATTTGTTATTAATAGAAAGCTACATATATTTCCAGATACTTATCAGTGCTCATGAGAATTGATTCACTGTATGCAAACATAGAAGCATGTCAATACAACTTTTTTTAAGCATTGTTATTGAGTAGTGGCAGAAACTTGGGGACAAGGGTGATGCTTATCTCCCAACAACTTCAAGTTTATAGAATTTTGCTTGTCCCTCCTCTACAGTTGCCAAGAGTACTTTCCACTGCCATTAAACTGTACAGCAGAAAAGAAAAGGGCTCAAACAAACACATCATTGTGAGGGTCTAATGAATACAAGTCACTCTCAAATTGGACTAATAGCAAATTCCTGTTATGGAATGCAGAAAACCTAAAAAGCATTTCCTTTCACTTTGTGTAGCATAAATCAAATAATAATAAATACCATAATAAATTGCAATAATAATACCTGAATAGTCACCAAGAAGAAAGACATTCAATTGTTCAATCAATTTCTGCACATGGAATGCAAACCAATGATGATATTGTAAGTTACAGAAATACAAAGATAATTTTAACAAAAAGAGTCATAACTGCAAGTTCATGGAAACTTCAATGCCAAATTTACAGAAAGTCTAAACAGCTTGCTCACATTGGTTTTTGTCTACATGAGGGTGTTTCTTACACAAAGCAAAGTTCAATACTTCATGTTATTCCACTATTGTGCATTTCTTATGAAGAATGAAATTGACATAAATTCCTCCTGTACAAGAAAATAATTCAATCTTCAACACAATTGTTTCTTCATGTGAAGTAACTGGAAACTATTCCACTAATGCCAAACATAGCTGCTATTCTGGCACAGACATGCTAAATAATAATGCTATTAAGGGATATCCCAGCCTGTCTTATTCAGATCCATTCTATTTATTAGTGAAAAACTTTAGTTTTTAAAGCAAAATAGAACAGACCTGCAATTGGATTTCAGCATCATCAAAACCAATCAATATATTTATCACTTCAAAACCAAAGTCAGAAAAATTCTTCTTGTAAATGCAACGCACCAAAATGCATAATGTCTGCAAAATCAAAGGAAAGATAGGACAACAATGCTTTGCTAATGACTAGGCTACAAATTTTACCAACTAAATTAGATGTACTAATATGCTAACTCAATTTCAGTCATTGGGATCGAGAAATCAAGGACATAAAAGCATCATCAATTACTTGGTTGCTTAGTTAATTACCTTCTATACCAATGTACATCTACAAATAATGGAAACAGAATTAAATTGAATAAATATTTACTAATTAAAGAAATAAATACTTACTTGCAGAGAGTTGATAACTTTTATTTGATGCTCCTCCTTAAGGGTGCTGCAGCAATTACAAAACAACTGATTCACATTTTCCTACAATGTAAAATACTAACAATAAATATAAAACATTCACTTTCACTTATGAGAAAATAAAGCCAGTTACATTCAGCAAGACTGAAAACACAGAAAATGATAAGTGCACCAAAGGTACATGGCTCACACTCATGTTCATATATCATGGAGTAAATAACATTTGACATGACATTCCACATAACTAGGCTGGCAAGTTCTAGTACAAGTATAACAAAACAATCACTAATAGAATTGCACATTACATAAATGTTGTGAGGACAGGAAAGAATTGATAAATTATGGAGATAGTCCAAGTGAATACCTTTCTTGTCCAAGCACAAATTGATCATGATTCAAAATTCACTTTGGCCTATCAAACATCATATTACTCAAAAAGATAAGAACGCAAACAATTAGCACTACCTTTATTTTACTGAGCTCCTCTGCACTTGTTGAGTCAATAATCTCCATTAAATCTTCAGCATGGACCTATTAAATAAACATTAATAGCTGATGATAATATCAAAATCTGACTTGAATAGTACAAAAGGCCAATAGTAACTATGTATTCTTTAATATGGAATGAGGATCATATCCTACATTTTTCTGTCTATCTATGAAGAGTAGTACAACCTGAGTAATCCTTAAGATTCTGCAACTAAATATTCTTTCAGACTGCAATACAAATACTGAGCACTCTTACACTTAATGGCCTGTAGTATCAAAGATATAAGAAACCAGGTACCCTATTTCTGGAAAATCCCAGCCCTAGTTTGCTCTTGCATGACCAAGAAAGACTAACATAAAATACAGAACATAAACTAGTATAATTTGCTCCAATCATGAAGTACAGAAATTTACCTTTAGTAGGAAAAACTCATGCCAAAAATTTGAGCTATCCTTTGAAACATCCTCTCCCTATCAATAAAAAATGCTGGTTAACTACTTTAGGGTCACCAAAAAACCGCAGAACTGGAGAGCCATAAAGTATAATAGCATAATAGTAAAGCTATCAAACTACAATAATTACTATTTGCAGTGCCATTATTGTACTTTGATAGCTTTACTGTTATGCTATCAAAATACTAAATTACCACATATCCATTTGTAGTACTCCATGATTTTGCTGTATGAAACAAATGTGACTAACTCATTAGGTATTGCCAATATATTAATATTTTAATATATAATAAATTTATAACCACTAGGCTATACTAGATCGAAATTGTGAACCAAAAAGTCAAGTGCACATTGACAGGGCACACCCGAGGCTAAGTGGACACTTGTGCACCTGCCTTTTCCTCGTGCACACTCGAAATCTTGTAAAAAAGGCGATACACTGCAATTCCTACGACAGCTATTTATCTCCAAGTTGGAGTAGATGAAAAATTATACGTGCTTGGTGCTCAGACGTAGTTACAAATACTGTGATTCCTAGGAGAGAAATGCTTTATCAAGCAATTTTATTGACACAAACCTTGAAAATTGATTCGTAGAATAACACTACTTTTCCTTTCATTGCTTTCTTTGAGGTTGGTGATGAAGGATGCTTTTCCCCACTAGTACTCCCTGTAGCTGCCATCTTTATCTGCGCCGCCTATTGTTGTTGTTGTGTGTTCGCATCCACTTCGAGACCAATCTCGAATTGGTTCAGGTTTCTTCTCCACAATGTCGGCTGTAGAAGCATCTTGGAGATTTGGAAGATATGTTTGCCAGTTGCAAAGACTTCACCTCTATTTTTGTAGATACTCAGGCAGTAGTAGGGGAATGAGGTATGGTTTCATAATATTTGTACAATGTATATGTTATGGTATGTAGTACGTTATAAAATCATGATCATGATGAATACTACTTGTTGAGATGAAGATTAATGCAATCATAGATCAACGTTTTTTCTTGTGTAGCATTGATAGTTGGAGAATTAGCAGAATAGTAAATTTTAGTAGAAATATCTGTTAGCAAAACATACTTGTGTTTTTTTCAGAGATTTCTTGGACAAAAGTGTCGTTCATTTTGCTGAAAAGAATCCATCAATTGCAATATACATCAATGAGAAAAAAGGACAACACCCACTCATTGAAGCAAAATATTGTATGCCTTAATGATTCTATAGTTTATTCATAAGAGCCTGGAACAGTAGGAGCTTTGTTTTATAACTCTATGAAAAATCTGGCTTTATTGTTTGCCAAGTTTTTCTCCCTGCTGAGTTTACTACCAGTTTTAGATCCTGCTACTTTTGCAGCCAATTGGATTTTGCAAAAAAGTTGCATCTTCATGAAAAAAATATCATTTTAAATAATTTTTTATTATTTGCTTTGCTCATCAAGGCATTGAGTAGTCATCAAAGCCTTACTTTGAAACAATTTACATCCCTACAATCAATTGTATAAGCTACATTATATTTTAATTGCTATGGGCTCAGTTTTAGGCAAAAGAGGAGACATTAAGCAAGATTTTGATGTTGTAAGAATATTTCATCACTGCACCAGAGCATGAAAAAGTGGCAGCATTCTTTTGACATAGTGAAAAGCTTTTTTTGTTTAACATTTGTCAGAATATGAAGACACCGGATAGTGACCAAAAGGTTACCCAAAATATGTAGTCAGGCTCAATTTTCAATATTTTGATATTTTGGTTAACCTTTCGGTCGCTATCTGACATTTTCATACTCTGACAGGTGTTGGACAAAAAAACTTTTCAGTATGTCAGAAGAATGTTGCCGCTTTTTCATGCTCTGGTGAAGTTTTATAGTACCAACAGACTGTTTAAATATTTCATTAGAAGATGTAAGTACAATCAACACTCAAACTTTTACTTCAATTTTTTGTTTTTCAGTGAATGGAAAAACACATGAGGTTTTGGCAAGAAATCTAGATCAGAAAGAAATAGAGGAAACCCTTGAGCAATTGAGAAATCAAGGTGGCAAGTTATGGATAAGTGACAAAGTGAGGAAAACATGGCATACAGATAAACCATCTATCCAAGGGACATGGAACCCAATTTTAAACAAACCAGCTCCTGATATCTCTGAGTAGCTTCATGTTCCTATTTTATACTATTAGTTCCTATTTTTAATCAGTAAATTATTATTGTGCTAAGGTGTGACAAGTATGAATCTGCATTATTCACACTCAGTGATACAATAAAGTTTGCTTCAGGTGAAAAAGTAAAGGTGGTTGTATTATTGAATGTGCATGAGTTTTGCATTTCTTGGTATGCAAGACATGTCTTAGCGGTTAGGCTTGCTAGGTTTTGAGACCCAATTTACATAAGTTTGCTTCTCATTTAGTTTCTGCACAACAAGAGAATAACAAACAAATGCCAGTCAAATGAAAACATTTACTCATTTCTTTGGTTGGTTCTCTAGTATTAAAATTTTTTATCAGCTGCCAAACATCTCAGTAATAGCATCTAAATGCCTTTGATGTTGACTAACTCAGATTGATGATAGAAATTCAATTTGAAGTTGCTACTACTGTGCCTTTGCTGCATGCTCTGGTGTAATATATTATGTGCAGAGTTGCCACCAAATCAGGGAATTCATGGACTTGAGGGACAATCAGAGAATTTTATTTTCAATCAGCAAAAATCAGGGGAAGAATAAATATATTTTGGAAAATCAGGGAAAATCAGGGAAGTTATAGAGTTACTATTTTTTCATTTTAAAGAGGTGACTTTCTCTATACTCAGTCACACGTTCAGTTGACTGTGGCAATTGCCAAGTTTTCCCTTTTTTATAGCATTTAGTTCTGTGCAGTCATTTTGAAGTGCAGTTGTGCATTTTATGAAGCCAGCAGTTTGAACTGCAAAAAATAGGGTCAATGCTCTCCCAAGCCCCACATCTGTGGAGAGAAATGGTAAGAATATCAAGGAAAATCAGGGGGAAATAAGTAGCATTTCACAAAAAATATCAGGGAAAATCAGGAAATTTTGTCTAAACATAGCAGTCACAACCCTGTATGTGATATACTCCAAATGCCATCCCTCCTAAGGCTACAACAACTAAATCTAGATAAGTACTATTTTAGCTATTCTTGACAGATAAATAATAGCTATTGTCTCAATGTTTTGTCTAGAGAATCTAATAATGCAATATTTTATTGAGGTAGAATTATTAACAAAAGTACAACTCATCTAATAATATCTCTCAGTTAACAGTCATTTACAATGAAGTGATTTTTGCTTTCAGTCATTGACTTTCCTGGATACTCTATTCTTCCATTTTGTGAGTCTTGTTTTTTGACGTTGCATTGCAAAGTCTTCGACCTCCTCATTCAGTCTTTCACTCACTCACTCTCTCACTCACTCTCTCACTCACTCTCTCACTCACTCTCTCACTCACTCACTCTCTCACTCACTCACTCTCTCACTCACTCACTCTCTTACTCACTCACTCACTCTCTCACTCACTCACTCTCTTACTCACTCACTCACTCTCTCACTCACTCACCCACTCACTCACTCACTCACTCACTCATTAACTCCAAATATTTAACTGACCTAGTCTACATATTTTCACTCAATTTTTCTGGATAAAATACATTGGCCTGATGCATTTAATTCTTTGTCTCATCTGCTATTTCGAATATTTGCCTTGCCACTTTGTCATGGGCCATTCGCCTTCGCATTTCAGTCTCCATCTTGATACGCCTCCATTTTGCTCTTCTATTCTGAAACCAGGTCTTCACCTAGCAATGAATTGTGAAATTGTTATAAAGCGAAGACCATGGATTTCTATAGCATGCTTCCACCAAGTTGAAACACGTGGAAAATAGAATCGGGATTGTCCAGTTAAGCAATTGAAGTTGCCATATGGAAAAACTGTCCAAAATTGTTGCTTGGATAATCTGGTTTTACTCTTACAAATGAGATGATCGATGTGTTTGTATGGAAACTAATCCTAAGAAAATACGACCATTCCTAGATCTAATTTCATATTTCCAAATAGAGAATACGAGTTATTTGGCTGTATATACTGTCATTGGCTGGTATCGTGCCATTCTAGAAGTAGCAAACCATTAGCAGAGGGACATAGCAAAACATTGGTTGAGGGATGTAGAAGAGTTTACTGGGCAGACTGGCTTTTTTTGGCTTTGCAATACACGCTCTAAAATCATGTAACGCTACTTGCCCCATGGGAAAAAGCCGAATTTTAACTTTTTGGGGTGTAACATCCCCACTTTACGGCCTTGATTACCAGCAAAGTCTATCCTCCCTCCTTATTTTGAGCAAGATGAACTGAAAGACAATCATCCGGGTAGCCATGCAACATTGAGATATAAAAGCTTAAATATTTGGTTTGATGTCTGTGGACCACAACACTATCGTACCCTTGGTAACTGTTTCCTGGCAAATATTGGGCAACGGACAAATTACTCACCTGTCGTTCTGATAACTGTAAAAAACGTGATAATTGTTTTCTCTCTTGTGGTGATATGTATTTTTGGAGACTGAAGACTCGTTCAAGCTCGACTGATTGCACGTGGGAGAAGCGAACTTGGCCTCCTTTGCGCTTGGAATCGTTTCTATCGTCATTGCAAGGAGAAAGCTTTCCGTCATATCTCAGTGGTGATGAGAAATCTAGGGAGAATGGAAAAATTAACAAATATCTAGGAGTCTGCGAAACACAATAGTTGTAAATTCGAGTAGCAATACAAGATTTTGTATAAGGAAATAGCTCAAGGCCTAGTTCACTACAAGTTTGTTAATAGTTCCTTTGAAGCATTTACAGAACCAATCCATGTGAGTTTTAGCTGCAAATGAATGGAACTGGTTTTCTAATTCTTGATTATTTACATTTGTGGAACTTTTTCAAATTGAAAAATTCCTTATAGATTTTTACTCTAGTAGTATAAGTTCTTATTGCATGTGGGTTCTTTATAAAGTGGCTCCGTAATTTTAGAAAGTGTGTGCAGATCTCTTTGCTTCTTTGAAGATCCTTGAAGCACAAAATGCTTTTATGAGAAAAGGTTTAAAGAGCATACAGAGACTCCCAAAATTTGATACATTCGCAATTCAGGTTGACAATCGGTTTCTGCTTTAGAAATTCACCCACTTTTCCCTGGTCACTCTGACAAAACTGGCAAAAATCCCTGGCGTACTGCTCTTCAATGGGAATCTAAAAAAGCTACCCATTCCTCCGAAAGAAAAAGTTAGTCAAAAGGGTACAATTTGCACAATTTCTTGGTGTTCTTCTTCCACATAATTATTAAATGCCCTACTTTTTTTCTTGATTTCCGTGACATGAATAAATTTCTCTGACAATTTTCTTGCGTTTTACCTCGTCGCTGGTAGTTTAAAAATATAATGAGATTGACTGATCTCTAAATACGTATATTCTGTATATTGTTAGACACGCCATAGAGGTAGGGCACAGGGTGAGGTATCCCCACTTTTTCACAAATTCGTATGTAAAGTGCCCTTTTTGAGCTTACATGGTGCCCTTTTTAGCTAGTAAGGGTGTCCCTTAATGTATATTCCCCCTTCCAGTTTTTGAATGCTTCCTACGTAGGGGTGATTTCTAGGGGGCTCCTGGGAGCGGAGCCCCCCTTGTTAAAACTTCTGCTCATTTTGGAGGCTCAACCCCTCTAAAACTCTTGCATCGGCATGGCTTTGCAGAGTTTAGTGGCCTTGCTTCCAAAGTGCTATGATCAATTGTGCACTGCTATATGATTATTGAGGCATTTCTTATTGTTGATTATACTATGTCAGTATTAAACTAAATTTTCATGTGTCCATCTTTGAGAATGTGGGCGTGGTTGTAGCTGGGCCACACCACATGTCTCTGGGTACACTAGAATCACATCAAACATCAAGAAGCTGCAACTAACAAAGTTCGAGGTAAGTTTTTTATATAGCAATGCTTAGAGCAAATTTAGAATTGCAAAGGTGCTCGATCTCGATGAAAATGCAACGTAGGACAATGTGTCGATAAAAGTGAAGACAAGCATGGCAATTTATATATATTTATATACTTGCAACAACAGATATGAATTCATAAATTGACAGTGAACTGTATTGCTATACTGCAATTCATTGAAGTGAAGTGAATTGAGATTGAAATACATTGGAGTAAGAACTGGGGGCATACATACTCCCCAAGAGTTGCCCGTTGCTACTTGTGAAGGTGCCCGTCGTGGACGTAGGAACTGGAAGGCATAGGGGGCACGTGACTCGGACAAAGTACCCCCTTTCATGTGACTTGGTTGCCCTCTATGAAAACTCTGAAGATGCACAAACAAGTGGGAAAACACGTTTCCTGCGATTTCAGAAGATCTAATTTTCAAAATTTCCTCGGGGAGCATGCTCCTGGGTCCTCCTAGCTGACCTACATTTAGGACAAAGTGGTCAATCTCACTTCCAGGACCCTGCCAAGGTGTCCCTCAAGCTATGTGCCCCCCTCCACATTTATAATGCTTCATACGTCCCTGGTGCCCGTTACTATATATACACCCCCTTTTTTGAATGATGCGGCCTTGTTTCCAAATGATGGCATTAGATAGCCTTTTTCAGTTTTAATTTCCTCTCCCGCAATCTTTCTGGGCGTAGTTACGTGTAGATACAGTGTATATAATACGGGCGACAATTAGGCAATCGAGAGGCCTAATCTGATATATGCAACATCCTGTTGAACAATTGCGATGTTTACTTTACCAGACAAACTCATGCCATATCTCTTTGGTGTTGACTTTTGTTACAAAATCTATTTTAACCATAGAAATTTTCACATGCTATATTTATAATGAGCAATTTAGTCTTGTTTCGTAGCATCACCCACGAAGTTTTCCACGTGGGCTGGCATTCAGGAAGAAATATTTGATGTTTCTCATCAAATATTACCGATTTGGGAACCATAAAAAGTCATTTGCCCTTTTGTACAGAGCCGATACTAGAGATTTTCTTTGGAGTGCAGGATCTACATTTTGCCGAAAAGATTGGTGAAGCTCTAGCCTTCCGTTGCAACGCAGAATTTCTTCTTTTTCGGTTCCAAGCATGTGAAAAATTGTGAGCTAGGGGGCCGACACTCATGCACCCCACTGCAATAAAGTTTCTTTTTAATGGGCATGCTTTTGCGATCATTCTCCGTAATCCAATGCTTCAGACTTTGCTGTGTTCTCGGGTAGAATAGATTGCATGGAGATTGGGGGGTGATTGAAATTGGCTCTAAAAACTGTTGTACTCAGGGACGTCGAAACGGCTTTCAAATTGAAAGGACCTGGTCACTAAAATCGGGGATAAGTGGGGGGGCGGTAGTGCCTATGCCCCCCGGTTTTAACGCCCCTGATTCTTGTATGACGGAACACACACAAGCATGGTGCTTTTGCAGTTGAGTAGCTAGGTAAATAGGTTCGAATCTTTTGTAAGATGGATCAAATTTTAGCTTTTAAATACCGTATTATTAAACATCAACTTCATTCACTCGGCTGAATGAGCTGAGAATTTGTTCTTCATACTTCATAAAACATTATTCAGTTCTGCTCTTTCAATGCTCAAACCAAACTCTATTATTTACTGTCTGTAATATTATAGACTTCAAAAACTTGTTGAGTTAATTTTACTAGAAAATATGTCTTGAACGATTTACAAAAACTATGAAAGTACCTGATCTAAATATTCCTAATACCCTTAGTTTATGTGAAAACGATTTTAAATTTCTCCCAGCCCTTTGCTTGGCCACAACGCCCCTGAGATTAATTTCTACCGTTGTTTCTTTCTTCTGCCTTCCTTTTCTTTTAAGTTATTCTTAAATATTTATTTAGCGTAGTGCGATTTTTTCTATGTACAGACCATGGGATCGTCTCCGAATTGTTTATATGTATGTGTGTAATTGTAACATTGATATGTATAAAAAGGTAGCTGAACACAGCTGCGTGGCCAGGACCATAAAAGTGGGGGTAGGGCATAAATGAAAATTCTTAGCCACGCCCTATACAAAAAGATGCCCACGCCCTCTTATAGAAATGTAACTTTAGTTGAGTAAAGACAAACCAAACTGCAGTGGTTCAAGCAAACACTCAGAACACCAACCATTTTTCGATGATATAAAGGTCTATCTGAAAGCAGCATTAAACTTGGAAGACACAAAAATTCAACGCTTCACGGCGAAGCTTAAGCCTCGCATTATTCCTTTAATTTCAGCGCTTTTAGCCTCAAGATTCTTATAAATTTAATTCTTATAAATAAGAATGTATCTGAAAAATACAAAAAGATTTTGTCACAACAAAGCCTATTTAACCATGGCTCAACATTCATTTATTGCAGCTACTTACACATAGAGCATGCTGAAATTGATATTGATCTATCATCTTCCAGAACTTCTCTGAAAATTTTCTACAACCCACCCTCCCCCAACTATTTTCTCATCGATTTTTAAAAAATCCCGAGTAATATCTTGGTAGAAAGTGGGGGGCTTGCTCCCCATACCTCCCCGTGGATATGCCCCTACCTGAAGAAATGCTGCTCAAAATGGAAAACATTAATTGAACTAAAAAGGTATTGCGGTCCTCCCAGAACTGAGAAACCACTGGAATAGACCAACGAATCACTAATAAAGCTAGTTGACGTCTCCACTTTCCGCCGGCTAAACAAATACTAGTGAAATTTTCCTACACCAAAGGATTCTGCCCAAAAATTTAGCATGTTCTGTGGCACTGTTAAACTCAAACTAGTGTGGGTAAGTCCTCTAGCAAGCATACTACTGCTCACTTACTGCAATTAGTTCATATTCACTTTCAGCAAGGGAAATTATGAGTAAGATAAACGTCATTTATTGAAAAGAAGATGCTTAATAGTTTCTGTTCAAAAAAGATAATGCCATACCTGACTCTCTTGCAAATTTAAGTAAACCATGATTGTATGGTAAGGTTTCATTTGCTTTCATGAACTCTCCTGGAAAGACCAGATGGGGTACAGCAGAGCAACCAGAATGTTTGAAATAACTCCTGCTTGGATGATAATCACGAAAAGGATCTGAAGGAACGAGGGGATTACTTGGTGCTGAGCAGATCGGATGAGGGCATGCCAAAAAAGGAGATTTGTAGGGAAAGAACGGCCTCGGTTGAAGCTTTTCGTCGTCTTGACAATGAGATCGAGAACAAAAAGGAAGCTTCTTGAAATTGCTTCTCTTGCTATGATCATGTTTCAAATCGTCTCTTAAGATCTTTTCGATGCTGAAGGAGAATGCGCTTACTGGCCTGTGTAAACTTGTCTCTGTCCTAGTTTCTTCCATACTTTCATAGATATATCTGTGTAAGATAGATAAGCTTTGTACAAAGAAATTATCAGCCAATGGTCACAGAGCACAAAACATCATTTATACGAAGTAGAACAATATCTCTATTGGCTTTAATCAATAAATCTACTCTTTGATTGCCTAAAGAGTTTTTTGATAGCTTTTGCATATTCAAGAAATAACAAACATGTATTTAGTAATAACCACTTCATTTTAAGGGAAAAAACAATGAGCTCAATCGTCGTATAGCAATTTTTCGATTTAATTCATATTACGGAGTTTAAATTGTTGAGCTTGGATGGTCACAAATCAATAGAGAAAATAACCACCAACGACTCTTAAGTAATGAAACATTGATGGATACGTTGAGGAGTATAATTACTAATAGACTTTCGTAGCAGAAGAGCCACTTCCAGTTGAAGTTATATTCCGAAGGATTTCTGCAAAACAGGACTCCCCATTCTAAAATTCACGTGAACAGCTTCTAATACCCGTTTCTGAAACAGCTTTGTCCGCATAAGGAAATTTTTGTGCAAATGTCAGAGTTGTCATTGAAACTATCAGTTTAATATTTTGACATCCTTTTTACGAACTACTCATCAAATTGTTGGTTAAGACAATTTCAAAGTGCTATCTTTAATGCAGTGAGATTAAATCTAATACCTCCTAAAGTTCAGCATTCCCTGCATCAACACAAATATAATAATCTAAATTTTATTCTCTGGAAGCTAAATGAATAACAGAATTAAAAACATACATGGTCAAGTCTTCTAGTTTTACTCTTTCTTTCTTTTTCTTAGTTCGAGCTTCAACTTCACCACACCTCACATCTACAAGCAATTGACTGCACCAAACCGAACAGGAAATGGAACACAGCTACCAAGATTGTCAGCTAAAAATGAGTCACCACCGCTAGTGCCAGGCCTTTTCTCCAACACGGCCAGTCATCGATATAGCGAAAGGCGACAATACGTAAAAAGTGCCAAAAGACAATTAACAACCCAATAACGACCTGAAATGACAAAAAGCACGGCTCCTGTTCAAACATGAAGTGATGTACACGACATAAATCCCCGTTCTAAGCATGAGATTAATTGACAAAGTGAATTGTAAGTTATCAGAAGTTGATTGCAATAAAAACCATGTATATCTGTACAAACAGTAGAATACTATCAAACAGCTGATAAAATAACTCTTTCTTTAATAGATAAGCAAACAAAATTTGTAGGTATCGGTTAAGACAAGGCATTGGATAGCGAGGAACGTAAACAAAGAAAACCATGACACCCATGCAATGGAGGAAAGAAGCGAAAAGAAAGCGTACATATCTACAGCACAAAAATATAGGACGTGGCTATCAAATACTTCCCCTCTCCCCCCTCCCAATTTTCTTATCCTGGCCAAGCCATACAGTTGTTGGATTTAAGTAAAAGTCCGTGACATTCATGTAGTACAAATGATAGTTAATTATAACTGTAGGTAATTAGCAGGGAAGGATCTAAGAGGCAATTATTGGGGGTGTAGGCAGTTGAACTTCTGAATTACCGAATTGCTTGGGCATTCCCAGTGTTATACAACAACTAACCGAAGTGAGAGTTTGACAACTCTATTCTGCCAGATACAAGATCGATTACGGGACCAAGAGCTCAACTTCAATATGCATTTCATTTGGAAATTTTTCTAAGCATTGCCGCTCGGTACCCTCGAGTTCACTTACTAATTTTAGAGATAGTCCAAACGCTCCGTACTATAGCTCTTCATATAAACTAAATAATAGCGTAACAAATCAAAGTACCCTCCCTCCCCCTACAGGCGTTGCGAAACAGGTGAATGATCCCAGTGTAGTGAAAGCATTGGAGGGTGTCACACCCCATACACACCCCGCGCTACATTCATCTATGGTACTTAATGCCGAAAAACACAACTTTGTGGTGATTGAGTACAAAAGTGAAGGGCTCAAACAGGCGTGACTTCTATTAAAGAGTTTTCGTCAATGTAAGCAAAAAGACGGGGCAGATAAAATCAGTAAATTGCAATGGCGAGGCATTAGCAAAACAGCAAAATATCATAATTAAGGCATTGCCCGCCCAGTACTACAGTGTTATACTTACAACCGTGGAGCTGGCCACGGTATATGCGCTGCAGATCTTAGAGTGCTCTAGTGCTCTCTCTTTCTTCTAAATGCAAGATTGAGCATTTGCTGGTTCTCATCTATTTGGATAATGACATTTAGCAAAGATTATTTGTTGCAGACAGTGAAGACAGTTTGGCCACCAAAGGCGCTGCAAACATCTGAGTAGATTGTATGGAGATATGCTCAATATCAATACGGCGAACAGCCGCCCCAATATCAAACTCTACAAAAACAATGACTAAATTCAACTACACGAAAGTTAATGTCATATAAAGACCATTGCATCTTGTGAAAAAGGGAGTGACAAAGTTGAGGGTGAAACGCGAAGTATACAGTGGTGATTTCTAAAAATTTTAACAAGGGGGGCTCTAGGCACAACCATGCCCATAGTTTGAGTGTGGCCCAGCTACAACCACGCCCATATTTTCAAAGATGGAAACATGATAATTTAGTTTAATACTGATATAGTATAAACAACAATAAGAAATGCCTCAATATCGATATAGCAGTGCACAACTGATCATAGCACTTTGGAAGCAAGGCCAGTAAACTCTGAAAAGCCAAGCCAATGCAAGAGTTTTAGGGGGCTGAGCCCCCAAAATGAGCAGAAATTTTAAGAAGGGGGACTCCGTTCCCCTGAGCCCCCTAGAAATCACCCCTGGAAGTATATCGCTTAATTCAAGGAGGAGAGTGCGTCTTTCTTGAAATAATTCTCTGTGAGACCGGCCTAGAGGATTCTGATTTTCAGAAAAATCAAAAGGTGATCAACATCGCTCATTCAATTGATGTATTTTGCTTGTGTGAGGTGTAGGTGACGAAATCTATTACAGCCGTTTGTCCGCTAGCAATGTCTTTCATATTTCCAGAACTTGATATACAAAGTATGGTGAAAGAGCATCTTTTTACTTAAGTTGGAAAAATGGATGTAAAAGTCCCAGGTTGTTTTAAAATCGCATCAGAGTTCTGCCATGCTCATGCTATTATTTTATGAGTTGTTAAAGTGTCTTATGCCAGCGAACTGATAGCACAGCAAAACTAACTGATGTTGCTCTTAATGAAAGAATTCCAAGCAGAGGCGTAGCTGGCGGTGGGTTGTGTGGGAGTCTCACAAAAATTCTACGCTTCACGGTGAAGTTTTAGTCTTCCATTAACCCTTTAATTTCAGTGCTTTTGAGCCTCAAGCTTCCTCTAAATTTAATTCTTATAAAAAGAATATATCTGAAAAATACAAGAACGTTTTGTCACAACGAAGTTCATTTAAACATGGCACAACATTAATTTGTCGCAGCTGCTTTTATCATTGCAATTTATACCAGACTATGCGCATTCAATATACCGCAGTCTAATCACTCCCAGCACATCCAACAGCATCGAACGTAGCCCACGTACTCTGAACAGATTGGTATCTTAATGTGTTTACCTACCAAGTACCAGGCATTTCAAATATATGCGTCTAATATTTTGATAGGGCATACGCGATATCTAAAAATGAACGACCGTCGCGACATACAAAACAACCGGACGGCAGAACGGAAGTCGAAGCAACGGACAGGGAGTGGCAATAATAAACAAGCGCGAATGAAGACAGACATATCAAAGTTTGCTTACGTTGAACATCTAAAAGATCAGGCTTCATGTTGTGTATCCATAGAAATAATAAGAACATGATGCTTTTAGATGTGCTTCCCAAAGCATCGAATGAACTTCGGTAAAAAAACGCCCAATCTATAACATGCCAAAAATGTGGACTATTTATTCAAAAACTGTATTCAAAAAAATAGAGAAAACTGACGTCATTGAGTGCTGACGTCGGGCCTACAGCCACGTCAGTGTTTTGCAATTTCAGATATTTCCCAGTCATTTCAGGTATTTGCTTTGAAAATTATGCAGGGCAAACTTGCAGCACAGCGGATGGAAATGTCTAAAAGAAATATACGCTGGAAGGATTCAAGACCGCACAATCCTGTAGAAGTACATCGGCAAAAGCTAATGTCATCCACTTCATTGTATTATAGAAGTAAAGCTGGTTCTACAATCCATTCTGATTTATCATTCTTCCAAATCCTTCTTGAATGTGAACCAGTGGTGTAGAGCTTAAGGTATTTTTTTACATGCAAATATTCAAAAGTGTAAGCAACAATATCACAGGGCTATACGAACACAAAAGCAATTTACCACACTACAAGGACGATACCATGGAGTGCAAGATGTCATGGCAACTCTGCAGCCATTGACATAACTACACGAAAAGAGCTGAAGGTATGGGGGGACTCAGCACCCTTAACTATTCTTTCCATATCTTTGGAGGGCTGTAGTTATCATAAATGTACTGCAAAAAATGAGATAGCATGGTTAAGAAAAAGGCCTCTGCATCAGAGATTCTTGACGTATGTTTACAACAGCAACAACAGAAATCGCTGGCCCCCTCAGGTTGAGCCCTCTTACTTGTCAATTTAGCTTTATATCACTGATTTGGATATCTAATCTGTTATATCTAAGTGATTGTATGATGTGCACAAAACATAGTTTTGCAGGTTTAGAAACACGTGTTTAAAGAAGGCCCTTTCTGACTACAAAACGGCCATACCGGGCTTAATATGAAACACCTTGACCGATGTCATTGAAACACAGATACGTTGGAAGCTGAAAAAACATGTGAAACAGTCTTTTGTGACGCAGATTCAAATACGAATCGGCTACGCGAAATAGCCGGGAGGTTATTTTTCATTTCTTCTTAGTCATCTGCATCAGCTGAATAAAACATTAGCAAATTAAATGGATGGTAATCAAATGGCTTTCTTTGATTGAATTTCTAATCGATCAACAAGAATAAGAGCTCTTGAATTATAGGCTGCATTTTAAACTCATCTCCAGGCAGAAAGCAGCGAAACGTTAATTGATTTTTGAGCATACTTGAAGAGCGCATGCGCCCATAAGTGTCGTTGAGTCGAAGTGCTTGAGCAAGATGCTATTTCCTTGAAAGAAGTGTAGCAACTGCATGATACCTCGTTGGTGTCCTTGTCTAACTGAAAATTCATTGATGGGTTTGTGTGGTTAATAACAAAGCTTTTCAAATAATATTCAGTGGCTGAGATTACTAAAGCAAACAAGAAAAGAAAAATAATTGGTAATCATACTCGTTTTCATCCTTTCAAGCAATAACTAAAGCAGCAATATAATTAACATAATTAGCATAATTAACATAATTAACTAAAGGAATCACACTCGCCACAATTGTCAATAAGACTCTAGAACACGTGACAGACCATTACATCATCTTTATCGTGATTGGTTTTGGTGGGCAAAACAAGCGAATTGACCAATCATGATAAAGATGACGTGATGGTTTGTCTTATGTTCTAGAGTCTTGTTGCGTAGGGTTAAACATCTCAATACAAATACTTTATGCTCCAAAAACCAACAACCTTTCATTTAATTTTTACCATTTCTATTTATGTAAGTACATAGCAAATGGGAGTCGAGAGAGAGTTAAATTTAAAAGTACTTTCTTGGCAACAATACTGCTTTGACTCCACCGGTACAAGGCTTTTATTCCACATCCCCTACAAAATCTTCCAATCCCAATCTGGTCTCGAGTTATTGTGATGTTCAAAACTTTTACCTTGGATAAATTTCTCAGAGATCTCTTGTACTTTTTTTGCATCTACACGGCTGCAGTTCCATTTTTTTAGGCCTGAGGTAAAGGCTGCAATGACGTCACCCATACAAAGAACTGCAAGTCCTTAATCACATCCGACAGACAACTCACTCCAAATACTCTGGGTGCTTTTCAAGGTATCGTCTAAAAGAAAAGGAAAATACTAGGGTTATTTTCTATGCTGAATTTCACGTTCTCTCTTTCTCTTAATAGTCAATAAGAAGAGCTACAAACCAATGAAACTGATCTTTCAACGCAAAAAGATAAGCTACAACTTACATAACTCACCCCAAGCTCATCAAATACAAGCCAATTGGTGTACAGATCAATTTCTAGGGGTGTACAATGAACAGATAGCACTAATTTTTTCATACACTTGCCGACATCTTTTTCAAATCAAGTAGATAATATTATCATTCTCTGGCTTCATTACAGTTTACGACAAATCAAATTTTGTCGAAGAAAGTCTTATCTGTATTGGTGTTATAGGTTATCGAAGGCCATCAAACAGGGCCTATTGCAGTCACCCTCAGACAACACAATATCTCCAAGGCATCAAGTAAGTGAAAGTCCTTTCCTGCGCCCAATGGCGTATAGGGCGGCGCCTATCTCCGTTTCTATAGCCCTAGGCCACGCGTCTGCGAATGCAGTGAATGGTACAGCGGGGGGCTGGTCCACTGGTAGCTCCGTGTGTTTAACTTTCCTACTCCATTCTCATATGTCGAGCGTCAGACGAGAAGGCAGTGAGTACCATTTAAAAGTCTTTGGTATGACTCGGACTGGGCTCGAACCCACGACCTACTGGTTGTGGGGCAGACGCTCTACCACTGGGTCATCACTGAGGCATCAAGTAAGAGCCCAACTATTCTCGCTCCAAAAAATGGGGGGCAGGTATTTGTCCACTAACCAATGGTGACAAAAATTTAATTTACTTTATTGGTGTAAAGTGAGAAATATAGAAAAACAGATATTTATCAAGGGAAGCTATATCTATGGAGGGACTAAAAAGAGATTGCTCAAATGTAAAAACATATACCTTCTAGCTTCATCGATCATCAACTTTTTCTTTTCTTGGTATGACAATGATTTAGTACTATCTGGTAGATTTTGTGCAGGATTAACCTATAAAATAGTTGAAATGGTAAACATGTTTTCGTACTTTCACAATAATCAATGCATGCATTTACGCACACTTAAACGAGAATACGTAAGATTCAAGCACGTGCATGGTAGAATACTTCTAACCACACTCAACTCAACGGAGGGGGGAGGAATAAAAAAATTGTGGGAACACTGCATTGCGTTTAGTGCACAAAGCAGAGAAAACTCAGGATGCTTAGTAAGGTGGTTTAGCTTTATGTACACTGTGTATACGGGGCTATGTTTTGAGATCTTGAAATCCATTTGAAAGTTCAATGAACTTCTTCAACTGTAGCTACCAATTGCAAGCACCGCATAATATTGCAAAATTTAAAGACATTTAAAAAGTGAAATGATAGCTTATACTCTTCATTATAATTGTTCATGCCCGCAAAAATACCTATATTTCTTATTGCGTAATGGGAAAAGGTGTATAATTGTCTTTCAGCAACATATTGAAAGCTTAGTGAGGTCTCAAAAATATCAAACAGGGTTCGTACAGCTTATGTAGTAAAAACTTCCCTAATTTGTCGTATAGTTTATATAATCATATATATATACATATATATATACATACATATATATATATATATATATATATATATATATATATATATATATATATATATATATATATATATATATATATATATATATATATATATATATATATATATATACACACACACACACATGTTTCCCAGATTTATTCTAAACTGTTGTATTTCTTCCCTAAATAAGTATCAAAAAGATTTTGCATGTATGAAATTTTCTTGATAGTTAGTCAAAAAAATTTTCTAAGCATGTTCAAAATATTATTATTTTGATGAATTTTTATTTGCATCTTTTCGTGCCCTAAAATTCAATTAAATTATAAATACTGCCATGTATCATGTACAGTCATTCGCTGGGGTTACACAACAATTCAAGAGAAATAAAACTTCGCTGATTTTGTCAGGAAAACATAGAATTTTCCGGATTAAAGAAAATGTTCCCTGATTTTTCATGATTCTCCCTGATTTTCCCTGGCCTTCATTAAAACCTCAAATTTTCCCCTGAAATTCTCTGACTGTACAAACCCTGATCAAAGCTCTTTTTGGCAATTCCAAATTTCCACGGAAATGAAATTTGAGTGAATATGAAATGAGCTATGTCATCCAATAACTATGAAAGGAATGACGAAAGCGTCAACTAGCCTTAAATTCATCTGCGTAATCTAAAATCAAGTATGTTTACAGTTTAATTAAATGGGATAGTCGTAATGTAAAAATGATGCAAAGATTGGCAAAACATGTGTTAAATAAATAATAAGTTCTTTCTAAAAACAATTAGTTTTGATACAGTCTAAAGTGATTTTTATCAAACATGTTGATGGAAGTAAAAATATGACCGCAGTTTATGAAATATTCAGAAATAATGAGCGAAGCTAATTAAAGTTGCAAAGCATATTGTTGAATCTAATTAAAACCCATTTCAAGACCCAAACATATGACCAAATTGTTAACAACTTAAGATGATGGGTTAGAATCCTTTACAAGCATAAGTGAAGCTTTATCAGTTGATCCTCTTTCTACAATCGTTAATACTTAAATAATTTAAAAGCACTCAACCAGGCGCTTCCATTTCGGCTGCAATTACTTAAATTTTCGATCAACTCAATTAGATAAAGATTCCTTTAGAAATACTTCAGAAAAACGCGTAAGAGTGAGCAATTAGACTAGGAATGCTTTCTAATAACTAAAATTCATTATCTATTTAATAAAATAATAACTATTCAATAAAATTTATTATCATTTTCTACATTCAGACTATCTGTGAAATGTCCGGACCTAAAAGCATGCTGAACAAATATTCATTACACGTTTTTTTTGAAATAAAACCGTCATTGTGCCTGAGCCTCGATTTTCTTAACTTTTCCCGAAATTGAGCCTGAGATTTTCTTAAATTTTTCTTAACTTTTACTGAAATAAACTGGCTAAAATCGTTTACACTTATAAAAAAAACGTGTATTTCTCATTTATGAATTTCAGCTTGTTTTGCAGTCCAATATATCTCAGCTCCATTCGTGTTCTCTGATTTGTTACTCCCTTTTCTTCTCACATTATCTCCACAGCTCTCATAAACTGCTCAACTATTAGTAAAATAAGCACTTTTAAACGTGCATCTGTTAACAAATATCAGGTTAGTATAACGCTGCTTTCTCCCTTCTCCCAAGTTTCTTTTTCTTTCAATTTACTTCATCCTCACTCAATATCAGCTTAGAATACAACAGTGGAATGGATTTATCTCCTATTTTCCTCAGAAGACATTATGCTGGCTTTTATCTGGTAATATACTAATTGTCTACTATACTTCTTACAGGAGTTGTGTTAATCAGTTTCACTCAATAACTCGACAAAAGACACAGCAACAAAACAAAAAGGCTACCATTCAAGTTACTGTTTAAGCCACCGTCTAAGTCGCATGGTATTGGTATTGTCAACGTAATGGCATCGTCAAGATTTATGCTGAATTGAACATTAAAGGTGTGATTATGTCACCTATTCCCCTCGTCTTCATAATTTACTTCATTGAAAAGCTACGATTTCCAATATGAAACAATAACAAAGGTAGCTTTACAAAGAGAATTCCTGGCTTCTGCTTACCTGTCGATCAACAGATGCACTTCTCTTCTCTAACTGTTTTCCTTTTTCTGTTTGGATTTCTTCAGAGGTAAGTGGAGTATAAGGGACATTCCCCTCTAAAATATTCGCCAATGTGGCATCAACTGACTTCGATTTCACTGCAAAGATGAAGATATTCCTCATATCTAACTGAAGCAATCGTGTGCTTTTTGTTGTGAGGTGCAAATAAATGACTAAATACAGATTTAGACACGACTTTCAACTCCACTGCAAGCTTCTCACAAACGAAAATAAATGTGGAATACTAAGTAAGTTAAGCAATCAATTGGAGAACAAGCAAGGCTAGAATAAATTCATATATTATTCTACTTAATATATATATATATATATATATGTATATGTAAATATATATGTATATATAAATATATATATACATATATATATATGTATATATATATATATATGTATGTATATATATATATATGTATATATGTATATATAGTGTTGTGTTGTTACATATT
>WIPJ01001009.1:635496-646771 GCA_018155075.1 Cassiopea andromeda
TATATATATATATATATATATATATATATATATATATATATCACATGCTATATCACAATGTGTGTTCTACACAAAGTAAGGAAATCACAAGCAACATCACAACATATGTTTAAATCAAAACAAATAATACAGAGTTGCCAGACAAGCAAAAAATCACTAGAACTTTGAGATGATTCAGTCTGCACAGTTTACATTTGTAAGGTAGCAATGTGGGCAACAGGACGAGGCAAAACAAATACGGGACAAGGAATCAAAATTGGAGCATTAAATGTCTTTGCACAACAATCAGCAACCAACAGCAGAGAGTATGGGCGTTAAACACAATGAGAATTTCTTGGGCAGGGGTGTTGATAGGGGGGAGGAGTGGAGGGCTGGGGCAATCTGCTGCTGTGGCCATACATTGCAGGGATAATCAAATGGCCTATAGCAGTACAAACAGAACTAATGCCACTAATCCACGAACTCTTTTTCGCAAATCATCTTTCATTCCTAGAACTTCTCAACTGTGGAACTCATTGCCACTCACTACTTTCCCTGAACCCTACAATTTGTCATCTTTTAAATCTAACATCAACAAGCTTGATCTTATCTCCCTCTCTTCTTAAACTTCCCCATTCTCTCAGTTTTTCTTTTGTTGGGGCTTTGTTATAGGCCCTACAGCCTTTCCCGACATTATTTACTAAAATAAAAAAACTCATTGTGTCACTATCTGCGCGAAGGAATTCAAACTTATGGGTGACAATTACCAAAATGTCTACGAACTTCTTAAACATTAAATAAATATATGGGTTTCTAATTTCAATTAAATCTTCTATACTCAACATACAAATGTCTTTTCGAATGACGCTAATTGGCACTTGCGGTAAAACGTCTTTCACTTGCTGAACCATCTTGTCAATTTTACTCGTCGACTGTGGCCTCTGCTGTTGTGGCACAATTTTTCTAACAGATGGGCTGGATCTTTCTACAAGGAATTGTTTGAGTCACTAGGTATGCTGTCAATGCTAACACTAAAAGGAGGCTTAACCAAAATGGGATGAAAATAAATAAGTTGGAGCAAATCTTATTATCAAAACATTTCAGCAGCGAGTTTATTATCTCCTACTAAAGTGTAACGTGCTGGTATGAACTTGAACTCCTATGGGGATTAAACAAGCACAAACTACCTCTTAGTTCTAAAGAGCCATGTTTCTCTTTCAACATTGTTCTCTAGACATAACATGTAGGAAACAGGCAAAGCCTCTTTCTGCTTTTTCAAATTTATAAAAAATCATAATCAATAGCTTCTAATGCCCAGCCTTCAAAATTCCCCTTCTAAACTTCATCAGCATGTTAAAAATAATGGAAGTTAAAAAAGACACCACAGACAAACCTTCACTTTCATGTTTTATCCTTTTCATAAATTCTTTTTTATCATTAAAGTCAAACTGACTTGGGTGCACACCAAGCGACTCTGCCATTTTCTAACAGAGAAAAAGCTTCTAGATAAAGAAATGCAAAAACTGACAGCACAATATTTTTGCAATATGAAAACTTAACATTTTCAGAGTTACAAATTTTCATCATAAACTCAAAATGCATTTGTTCTCCACCAGATATCACCAATAGATTTTTGTAATGACTTTTCAGAGCTATCATGAAATAGCATCATCACCAAGTAATAGGTCTTTACTACAGGGTGTGCTCTCTCTCCTTGATTAGTCTATCTACTGAGGGGGCTCCTCCTTTAAGAAATTCCTGCTTGCCAATCTTCTCCAATATTATAATATCTTTATGTGTGTTTTAATCCTCTCTTTCTCTCCCTATGTTAATTTAAATTATATATTTATATAGTCTATTGTATGATGGAATTTTTAAAATGAAATGAACTTGAACTTGAGAACCTTCAAGCCAAAACAATACCAATGGTACCTTTTGAATAGATTTTGCAAAGTCTTCCACCAAGGCTGGCTCTTCCTTGCGCATTTCTGGAAGATACCTAGGAGGGAAAATTGACACTTCAGTGATAAAATAGAGAAATCCATTGATTTTACAATGATTGGGTCCATTCCATCATAATGCTCACTAAGAGAGAGGTGATGGTAGTACTGTACTAGCAGAATTTTAAAGAAATTAACTGGAATGAACTGAACTGTTGTATGTGTATCGGGGACATTAGAGCATATTTCTGAGTGAGGTGCTGGGGAGGAGTGATGAGATCCAATTGGGAAGTGGGGGTGCGGGTCAGGGACAGAGCCCCTGAAAAATGTTTATAACAATGCCTCTAGATTGCAAGAAAACCATTTTGAATATCAGAATACACCATATCTTAGATAAGATAGGGTTTCTGTTGTATGACATTAACACTAGCAAAAAATTGGGGGCTGCAGCCCTCTAAGCCCCTGGCATGCTTTTGTATCTATTTCAGCTCCTGACTGCAAGTGATTCCAAATCAAGAAAAATCCAAAACATTAGGGCACACAGCATTACACTGTTCCTTTCAATGGTTCTAAAATGTGTTTATTGTCAATCATTTTGAAAATTCCTTGCCAAGAAGCAGCTAGCAAACCATACTATTTTATTTGAACATTCAAATCCATCATAAACCATGGTAGATATTCAACAGTCACAAGTGCTTCCAAAACCATTTTAACTCAGCTCAAATGTTTTATTTTGGACTTGCAATATAACTTGCTATCAAATTTAACTCATTTAATCCAATGATCAGAGGTAATTTTGCTATCAGAAAGTGCCCTCAGGAAAAAACAATATTCACAAATATCCCTACTATAAAACAAAAGACATATTCATCACAATATTTGACATGTATCATTTGTCCATTAATACTTTATTTTTACTAAAATTATGTACAAGAGAAACTAGTTTAGCTCAATATCACATGAAACATGAAAAATCCTTCACACCTGACATGGAAGATTGTGTATGGAACAAAGAGTGACCAAAGAAAATCACTCCAGAAGCTTCCATCTACAACAGACTAAAAAATTCCACATTTTGAGAGTACATGATAAATGATACAATTTTCAGTTCAAGATACATAGTAAAATGATCATTTTAAATGAATTGCAGCCCCAGCAAAAGAATGTAAAACAAAATGGAATATAGGTTTTGCATATTATGTGGGAAAAGCTAATATTAAACAAACAGGTAAAATACTGTGATATTTCTTTAAGTTTCTATCCACTTCTTTTTCCTTTTATAACAGTTTATTGTTCTTTTGTCAAATGTGTATACATATATGTGTTCTAATAATTCTTATTATATTCTGTAAGCAATTGATGATGGATAAGGTATCCGAAGCATTTATTGTAAAATAACAAGTCTAGTTGTACTTATTTGACTAATCTCAAATGTAAAATAAAATAAATAAACAAACTAGGCAAAAATTGCAAGATGATAATGAAATGCAACAGAATGCAAAGAAAAGTCAAAATTAATAATTAAAACACAAGAAACAAACCAGCACCAGTTTGCAACTAATGCACAATATATTTATCAAATGAAATCATAGAGTACTACTTTATAAAGTTTATATCCTTGAAGCCTTCAAGTGGCCTTAAAAAATCATAGCTACAAACAAATATAATCTACAAAATTTGCTTAACCATCAGTGAATATTTAAAGCTGATGCAAAATTCTTACCAGTTTGATTGGCAATAATGAAAACCTTTTTGCTTTCAACACAATCTAAAATCAAACAAAACAATATATACGTATAACATGAAATACTTATAGTCACAGTCCTACTGATCTGCAATTAATAATATCTGAAGGTCCACTTGCCTGCTTTAGCTAAAGTACGACAGTGCTGTCACTTACCAAAAAGACTGGTGTTCTAGTCATGGACTGATAGAGGAAGTTTATGTGTCATATTTCTACAGACTGCATGTCAGTAAAATGAAAGTAGATGTAGTATACAAGGGCTGCAAAGTTGTTGAAGGCAAAATAATTGAATCCAAAACTTACTGGTTGATATGCCAAGCTGGTATCAAAAGGCCATGTACTGTAGATAGGTAAAAAAATCATTAAGCTATTGGGAACTACCATAAAGTGCAATAACCAGTTTTCTATAATTACCAAATCTCTTAAAATGATTTGCATACATGTTTTTCATAAGAAAACCACTGTTTTCCCTGAGCCTCAATTGTCTTAACTTTTCCTGAAATTCAGCCTGAGATTTTCTTAAGTTTTTCTTAACTTTTACTGAAATAAACTGTCTACAATGGTTTACACTTTCATTAATAATATTTTATACTTGAATTTGAATTCCATCTTTAACATTTTGAACACAATGACAATGAAATACTGATTTTTGGCCTATAAAAACACTTAATTTTGGAAATTGAGCCTCATGATTTTCTTACAATTTTCTTAAGATTTTGACAATTTGAGCATTATTTTCCTATAAACTTTTTTCTTATAAAAAAAATGTGTAGGTAATATGATCATTTGCCAAATAGAATCACTCATCCTCAAACATTGGGCTTTTTATCAAGAAAACTCAATATGGTAAAGAAAGCACATCTATATGTTAAAGTGTGTGATGCATGAAGAAATTGAATGATAAAGGATACCTGAACTTGAGAATCCCAACACTGCCACTTGAAGTAGTTTCCTCAGGAAATACAAGTACAGGGCTTTCTGGCTCTAGCAAAATTAAAAAGTATTTAAGAAAGCTACCAATAAGAAGAGAAACCATCTATCTATAAATTCAAATATTTGAACCAAGGAGATGCTCATAGGAGTAGGGAATTCAATGAATACTAGACATCCTAATGGTGCAGAAATTTGACAGACAAGAAGCAGTTTTTAGCTTGCAACAATAAAAGCATAATTTCCAATTAGTCAGGGTTTTACTATACCTGCACAAGAGCAGTAGCTTGTGAATTTGCTAGAAATCTGGCTTAATGAGCAGCTTGCAAAATCAGGGTATCCCATAAGCCAATGCAAAAAAGAAGGGAGTTGTTGTGTTCTGGACACCTGGAAAATCACAGAGGTATTTTAATACAATGAAAATGAAACTGTAATAATAATGGAAAAATAACTAAAAAATACTAAATTTATTAATTTCCAATAAATACCCTCCAATAGCAAAAATTCTTATGTCTAATCTTGAGTACAAAAACATTGTGGTAATACTTCATTTCTTCAAAGTCAAATGTACTAATTCATAAACATTTAAATATTCAAAATATGACATTAAAAACTAAACAAATATGGCATTCAAATAATAACAAAAAATTTTTAAAAAAATATGACTAATAGTATTCAAGTCCACAAATGAAATTTCGGCAAATATGTCATTAGAAATTGAAGATACAATAAAATATGATGTTAAGGACATACAAGAACAAGGTTGTCAATTGATTCAAGAATTAAACTGTCCAATTGTGAAATACTATTACAAACCAAAATCTAAAAGAAGAAGAAAGTAAATAGTATTATCATACAGAAATTGGGACATTGTCTACAGATTTAAAGATAGCATATCACTAAAGTTATTGGACCTATTGAGCTGAGATTTTGGTGATATACTCAGTGTACCATAGAGATTTGATGGCCTCAAAATGAAGAAAATCTGAGGGGGTGGGTGTCAGGAATGTAATGAGCTGACATGGAATATTAGCATACAGGAATTGGTAAGTATAATTATCTGCAGCACAATACCTAACACATCCATAGATCAAACTGACAAAAAGTAAAGCTGTTGAATATTGCAGCACATAATAATTGAATGATTGGGGTGGAAATGTTAACATTAGATAATTGAAGCAAAGATCAATGCTGGAAATGATGCATGGGCTGAAGCATCTAAAACATTTACTTTATTTTCTATGTAGGATATGCACCAAGGATGGAACCAGTGTTTTTCTACTAGGGGTCAACTCTTTCTGCTGGGAGGCTAAAGTGTTGGTAGCAGGGCAAAGGAACTGCTAAAATAACTCCAAGAAAAGGGTCCTTTACTTCCTGAATGGGGGCTACCATGCTCTGATGGGGGTTATATAAGTGGAAACAAACTAAGAAAATAATGAGCATTATAATAATACCAGAGAATGCAGTACAGCATAAATTAATATAACATTGTGTTTAATATAACCTATTAATATAACATATTGTGTTTAATGCAATTTATAACATATAATTTATAATGCAATATGGTTTTCATAGAATTCAAATTCAATAGCAATGTCTATATATCAATACCTTAGAGCCAGGTGATGGCTGGTGGCCTTCAACAAATATTATAATACCAAGTGCAATTCCATGTATCCTTAAAATTATCCTAAAACAGAAAAATATTCACATTAAAACTAATCAGGGTGGTTAATACAAAATTTTTCTTAGGGAAATAGCACCCCCACATCCTGCTTATATAATGGGTGTAACCTTCAGCTTTCTGTTGTGCTACAGCACCTAATTCTCCTTTTTTGGTTCCCAGAAAACACAAAATCAACAATTTCTTGCAAATGGAGAATGTAAATTTGGTGAGTTGATGATAGAATTATTGCTTGGCAAGGTGATACCTTTTGCAATGCACTGTAAGAATGGGCCTAGGCACATATTTGAACAATGAAATAAGCAAATCACCAGCTGCTCACTATGTTTTGAGAAATAGTGGCTTCTAACAAGATTTCACAAAAGGAAGTTGATTGGAGTGATGCTTCCATTCATGCAAAGTTCTTGAAATTGACCTGCTCATTGCTACATTCAAATTTTAGTCCAGCAAACATATGATTAGTCCCTCAGGTAAGTGTAAATATTGAGAATATGTCTATTCCATAAATACATTTACCATACTAATTAGAATTGTTGACAATCAACAAAAATCTATACAATAAAATGCAAATTTTTGGCTAAAACCCTTTCTGATAAGCCTGAAACTATTTTGTCTTGCTTTTTGGGACTTTCCTAGCTGCTAAGTATACACACAAAATATAACTATTACATAAATGCAACAACAAAATGAGTTCTTTATGCACTAAGTTAGATACAAGAAAGAATATTTAACTCTTATGTGTGGTCAATTCTTTTATATGGTAGCAAGACATGGATAATAAGCTAGAATATGGAAGAGAAATTAAAATCCTTAGAATTATGGTTTTCAGGCAGATGTTCAAAGTATCATGGTTAGATAGACAAATCAATGAAATTGTTCTAAACAGGGTTGGAGCACATAGAAGTCTGATCAACATAATTATAAAGAGGCAAATGTCTTTTTTTAGCCATATATGCAGAACTGGAAAGCTTGAAAATTTAGTTAGCACAGGAAAGATTCAATCAATTGAGGGAAAGAGAGCTCGTGGTAGACAGAAACAAGGCTTAATGGCTAGCATGAGGAGAAAAATGGGCCAACCTTGGTCAGGAAGTGTAATCATCCAACATATAAAGGAAAGTGGCATCGGGCGGGCCATGATCGTCAACGTCGATAGACAGGACACTCAGGTAGGTGGCACTAATGCAGTTTTTTACCGCCTCCATGTCTGCCATTATGAAATTGACCAAACTAACCAACCAACTTATACCCACACACACTCCATGTTTAGTAATTGCAAACATGGCAGACATGGAGGCGATAGGAAACTGCATTAGTACCCAGATATGTACATCCACTAACCAGGATTGCGGACTAACTAAAGTGAACAAATAAACGCAAGTAAAATACCTTCTTATGAGTGAATCTTTCGGTAGAAGTAACAGGAATAATCCAATTTGAACACAAAAGAGTAGCCTCAGTAAGCAAATGCATGTGCCAAGTGGAAAATATATTAAGAAAAGTAAGAAATGATAGCCACTTGGTAGCCTAGAAAATACGAAGCGACGGTCATTGGAAGTTTGGAGGCTAAACCGCTACTAGCTGCAACAAAACTGTGATTGTAATAATGTAATGATCCTACCCATGCATGACATTTCTAGGGCTATCTATTTGTACACAAAAAGAACTTCCCCCCACATTTAGTCGTATATAACTTAACATAAAAAAATCTGCTCTGATAAAATCTAACGTCAAAAGGGGCAGAACTTGCAGATATATATCAAAGCATTGTATATACAGATTATTAACGTCTTAAAAACCAATAAGGAAGATATTTAACCTTTGAACATTGAACACGTCTTGTATGGCAGCAGGCGCCATTGCTGTAATTTCACGTAGCAGCAACAACAAAATTGTTGTAATCTGTTGTATGGTTGTAATCACGTTTATATGCTGCGGAGCCTCCTCCTCATTTGCTCAGTAACAAACTCAGTAGGTGAGTTGTTTGTGGCTCCCTTTGAAAAAATGGCTTTTTTAGGTGCTCTCCTTACAAATGTAAAATACACTTGAAAAACGCAAACATTAGAAATCCAATAGAAAACCGGCTGTAAGCATTTGAAACGACCTTTGTCTACTCCAGGCCTGGGCAAGCTACAGTCCATGGGCCACATTCATACGTTCATGTAAGGCACACATGCAGCCAGTCGTAAACAATACATAAAACAAGCATCCATCTTTTTCACTTTTATTTTAAAACTTATAGTCTTATTGTTTTTTCGTTGTTTCTGGGGAATAGCAAGTTAAAGGTAAATTTTATTGTTTCAATAAGTTTTGTTTTCTTATTTGACATATACACCACAATTTCACCAAACCTAGTATAAGCTTTTGCAGAGTGATTTATCTTCTGATTATAAGCATGAAAAATGTAGAAAGCGCCTTTCTTGATCTACTTCAACGGCTTTCATGCATGCCTTAAAGCGTAGGTCTATAGTCTCCGAAAAACTGGAGTGGATATTCCCGCACAACTCCACCATTTTGCTCGTTATGAAGCTTCAGTTGACAATAACCCAAAGGGAAAAGGAAAACAATTACCAATTGCTTTCCTTTATCTTTGTTGGAGAAAGAAACATCAATCTATAAAAAGTAGTCGCCGAAAAGAGGAAAGGCTAAAAATACATAAAGTTGTACGCAGGGGCGGATTCAGGTGGACTGGGGGGCCATGGCCCCCCAAACGGCAACGTTTCCTATAGCAAACAAAAGTGTTGAGAAACTTTTCGCTTGAAAGAGACAATAAAGGCCTTCCCAAAGTCCAGATCTGGATCCGCTCCTGGTTGCATGTCGTCAGCAGTTTTTGAAAAATAGCGATCTAGATTATCAAGCCATTCTCCCTTCATTGTCGACCGCAAATGTCCTTTTCTGAGTTTCAACATTCTATAACAGGAGTAGAAACAGGAATTGCCAGTGTATACCACTGATCTCAAAAAAGTACGTAATACCATGAAATTCTGTGTTGTGTCGTGAAAGTTGGTTGTTGTATCGTGAGAATACTACGAAATGACATGAGAGTTGCGGGCCACCGTACTTTCAGGAGTAAATACAGGTTTCTAAACATTCTTAAAGAAGAAAACTGCAAATTGTACATAAATAAACAATATATTCAAATGAGTGGAATTCAACTTTTAAATTACACAAGGTGTTTTAACTATTCAGATCAAGTTCACATTCTAAAATTCCAAACTACAAATTTAAACATTAACTAGGTACAAACTAAACAAAATTGATCATATAGCAAGAAAAAAGACAGGATAAACAAGAAAACACTTATAAAATAACAAAATTTGCAAGTAAAAAATTTCTTACGAACAGTGGTGTCATCCTAAAATTGTAACAAGGGGGGCTGGGTTGTAGGAAATATGTAGACCACGCCTTCAACCACGCCCATTTTTTACATGTATTACAAAAATGTGTTTGCCAAACCAGTATAAATGAAAGTATCAAAAGATGGAGAAAGCAAGTATAAGATTGCAGCATTCTTCTATTGATAGAAGCAAAAGCGTAGGAGGTGGGGGCAGGGGGCTGCATCCCTCCAAGGTGGGCAGAAATCCATTTCACTCGGGCAAATTTTCTGAAAGAACAATAGGAAACTCGGGCAACTTTTCTGCCTGCTCTTCAGCTCTATTTGATATTTCGGGCAGAAAATTTACATATCCCTAAATTGACGTCCTCCTTAGCTCGTGCATAGAAGCATACTTTTCCTTTCTTCTCCTTTGGCAAATGCGTAGTCGTGAACGTATCCAGTCCAAAAGATATGCGATAATGGGGGCTCCCTGAAAATCTCTCATAATTTTAAAAAGGAGGGTGGAGGCCACCTGAACTTCCCTCCACTATATCCCTGCTTAAGAAGTACTTTCTTTTAATCATGACAACAAAGACCCATCTAATGAACTACAATTTGCTTACAAGGAATAATAATTTATCTTCCAACGAGCAGTATTTACATTTATTTACAGCGAAACAAAACTTCATAATCACTTACTCACATTGCTACACGCTATCATACAGCTAAGACCACACCCTCTCCTTGTTGTGAGGAAAACACCATCAAAATAATGGAAGATTTTCTACCATGTATATGTACTTCAGTTTCTGCAGTGCTACTTGATTTCACTCCTTATGTAGGACAGGGGTGTCAAAGATACTGCTCGCGGGCCGGGTCCGGCCCACCAAAGCCTTCATCGTGGCCCCTCAACGAATTTTGAACAAACGAAAACTTAGGGATATTTTTCTTATCTGTTCTAGCTGGCATTTACAGAATTGGTTCCCAAGTTCTTCGCCATTGTCTAACGTGCCAGATAGGAAACATACGATGAGTTATGCATATTTAATGTCCCTTCTATCTAGCCCTCTAGGGTCCAGTCAACCTACCACGCCCGCGTGACGTCATACTATGCCTTTTGCTGCTCCGGGCCAAAATGAGTTTGAAAACCCTGATGTATAGTAAACAATTTCCTATGCTAAATCACATAGATGGAGAACTATTGCAATTAGCTAAATCTATACATAATATATAAAGTACGACATCGGTATGCACTAAGTCTCCTGTACTGCTACACAGACTTTATAGGTAATTCCGTGAACTATGGTACTCAGCAAGTAAAGAATACCGTATCATAACCTCAGATATAGTTCATATACATGTAAAGTGCATCTGTTCCAAAACTCCATGAGCTTCTAAAAGATCTTCTGTATATTTTATCACTTTTAATAACAACACATCTTGATAACTAACTTGCTTTATTTACTTCACGCGACCAAAATGTCATATTAACAGTCTGTCTTGGCCTTGCTACAGGTAAAGTCTTGTAAGAAACATTGTCCCCCGTGTCACATTGATAGTCATATTTTAATAACAGCTTCTTGCAGACAGTCTGAAAGAACAAAATGATCTTCGTCACAATACATATGGCCGATCGTCGCTGCACTAACCGAAGCAGCCCCTTAAACAGGTAAGAGAGAGAGAGA
>WIPJ01001009.1:648981-683447 GCA_018155075.1 Cassiopea andromeda
TGTGTGCACCAAGCTACTAACAGTTCAAGATTGATCAAACCCTTAGAAAACAAGCTCAGAAAGACAAAACTATAACTAAAGAGCTCTGCTTCATCCAGTGGCGGCTTTTCAAGAAAATCAGGGGGCAAAGGGCTGAATCTGCCGAGTACTTTAGAAGAAACACGTGTACTCGAGTAATACTTGGGAATATTTGTCGATTACACGTGCTTTTCATGAGAAATTTGTACAAAAAAATAGAGACTCAAACAAAAAGGTAATTTTCTTTTTAAACAATCGTGTAATTCGCCTTTGGCTTCGCTACTTTTGCCGAAACTTTGCCGACTCGATGGCACTTGGGGGTGCCTTGCTTCCTCTGCCCCCTAATATCTGCTACTGACTTTATCGCTGTCTTTAAATAATGATTAGTACTATGACGATGGAAGATGTGCTGTAAGATTTATCATGACAGCTCACAAGTACCAGTGAAGCATGACAAAGGAACACGAGATGCTTTAGCCTCTACCATGAATTAGGAAAAAATCAAACGTCAAACGTATACCCCGATATTATTCATCCTTCGAACTGACGAAGAAAATAAGAAAAGAGAGTGAATGGCCTCTGGCATATTAGTTGGAGAGAAAACGAAAGATGTTAGCAAATACATCAATTAGTAACTGCTACTAATTTTATGAGTGCGTTCTGTAAATATGCAACATTCAGAGATATCTAATGATCAGCAAATAGTAAAAACTTTGGTCAAAGATCTGATTAAATAACTTACCTTGAGAAGTTTATTGATAAGATTGTACCCTACACATATCCTTTTCCCACCACCAAACGTCCACACCAAATTCCGATGCTCTTTATCGCTAAGAAAGAGAATTGTTATTAAGTCATAATGGAAATGAGCTACACAGATAATTTAACCTGAAAGCTGTAAAATTTGAAGTCTTACTCTTTGTTCTTTTATAGGGAATTTTACAAGGCGTATCCCTGTACTACCTAAACGTATTGAAGGGAGCTGGGAAGAACCCTGGAGTAAGATGACACGCATAGAGCTCCAGATTGTCTGGCCACTGCAGGTGTCATCTTCCAGTTAAAAACAGGGGTGATTTCTAGGGGGCTCAGGGGGGTGGAGTCTCCTTGTTAAAGTTCTTGTTCATTTAGGGAGGGGCTCAGCCCCCTAAATTTTTGTAAAAATCTTGCTTTTCAAAACGCATTGGCCTTGCTTCTAATGGTTTGTATGGTATTGCTATGATGAATTTCCTCACTACTATATGGCTATTGAGATCTTTGTAGAAGTTGGCTATACTATATCACAATTAGACTAAATTATCATGTGTTCATGTTCAAAAATATGGGCGTGGCTGCAAATGCACTTAAAGCCCCCTTTTTAAAATTTGTAGAAATTACCCCTGGTTACAGATTGTACACCACTGCATCAATAATTCATTGACATACCCATTTTGAAATCTACTAGGATTAAATTTATCTGCTTCAGCAAAAACTCGAGGGTCTCTGTTTGCAAACCAAGTTATGAAGGCCACTGTTGTGTCTTTAGGAATCTTGTAGCCATCGATTGAAACATCCTATAATGAGTAAATGATCATTGGTTAATGGAAATTGAAGGGGCTCAGCCTGGCACGAAACCTAAGGGGGATATAAGGAAAAGTCGCCCTCCCTCAACCTTGAAAATTTTGCGTTTCGCAGGGCAAAAACGGCAGTACAATTTTATTTCTGCAGAGCAACATACTGGGTCCAGGACCATTGGTGAACTACTGTTGCTAAAAAAAACAAAAGAGTGACGGACAAAAGTAGTCGTAGGGCAACCTCTGACACCCCCAGAAATTTATTGAAGTTACATCCCTGGGCTCGGCCTATGTCAAGTGCAGGGTACAACAAAGTTTCGTAGACCGTCAGGAAGGGTTACATAATAGCATAATGAAAAGTCTTGAAAGCTTTGTGGAATGGTATCTAGCACTTCACAACACAGTATAGAATGTATTTCGTAATACATATTGTATATTATGCATATTGCATGTGACAAAATCTCATACAAAGTACGCAAAACAGAATCAAGCACGTAGCTGGAAGTATCTATCTGGAGGGGTAAAACCTACATGTACCTGATGAAGTAAAGAGAGCTGGTACCCTAACAAAATTCCAAAAATTGATCACAAAGTGGTACGGCAAAGCATGGCATTGTTCGATTTGCAATAAGTTTTTTTGTATTTATTTGTATTATAGTCAAATCTTTGTTTTTATTTTGTTTTACTAGTTAGTCTCAATTAGTTGTTAGCAACTATAGTTGTAACTAACTTTAAACATTGATTAATTGATTGATTGATTGATTGATTGATGATGATGATGATTGATGATGACGATGATGATTGATGATTGATGATTTAAATCTGCAAGTAAATAATTCTATTGGGGGGATTATGCCTGATTTTTTGTTTGGGAGGGCATTGCCTTCCGTGCCCCTGGCAATTTTGTGACTGCACAGATTAACACAGTACATTTCACTTTAATCAACGTTTTATTCTAGAGTTGAAGACGTGTTCCTTGTGGCAAATAGGAAGCGTTTCTGGCTCTACAAAATGTGGTAGCCTACGTAGGAATCTGCTCCGATTGTTTGAGACTAATATTAGACAAAGAATTGTATGCATTACCTCTTTAGCAATTCTTCTACCACCTAAAAATGGAGGCCATAATCTTTGTACTTCCAACAAAGCATTGTCTACGCAGTCATCGCTTGCTCTCATTTGTTCACGGAAGCATTCCTTAAACGTATGAAATAACAGCTTATAGTATAGGTTTAAGCTGATTTTGTATAAGTAAAGACAAGTAAAGCAAGGGTACTTGAAAAAGACGGAAAACGACCAAGAATGGCAGTGCACGGTCAGAAACTAGATGGGCGACCTTCCAGATGAACGACCAAAACAGCTCACTCCGCCGTCCTTCCGGACGTTAAACTGGGGTCCCATGCCTAGATACGGCATGCAAAGTAGGCCTACATTAGCTGAAAAAGCTAGGTATAAAAACCTACTCAAAATAAAGTAAACAACAACAACAACAAAAAGAAGTCATTGCTCAAGACTTCTGCAAGAGAATATTAGTAGACGGCAGGATATGATTATTGGGATAAGGAGGAAATCTTGCACCTTTACACATTTTTAATTTGGTAGTGCGTATCGAGTTGACTACATCTCTGTAATGATGCTAACAGTTGCTGAGGGTTTCACAACATGCAGGTCTGTATCGACCAGGAACATCATGTCCAAACGTGAAACTCTCAGTGGGCCACTTTAAAGGTGACATACTATCCTACTGTCAAGCTACATAAATTGGCTCCCAATCATAATGAATGACCCTCACTGAGTTCCAGCAATGAACCCCCACAATAAATGGATCCCACTTATCTGATATTCCCCGCCCTGTTTTTGGAGCCATAACGACCCTGCTAACATTACACGTTTTTTCTTTTTAATAGGAAAACCGTCACTTTGCTTGAGCCTCGATTTACTTAACTTTTCCTGAAATTGAGCCTGAGATTTTCTTAAATTTTTCTTAGCTTTTACTGAAATAAACTGGCTAAAATGGTTTACACTTTCGTTATTAATATTGCGTATTTGAATTTGACTTCCATCTTTATTAATTCCATACTTATTGATTCCATCATTATTAACTTAACATTTTGAATGCAATACTGAGGAAATATCGATTTTTAGCCAATAAAAACACTAAATTTTGGAAATTGAGCCTCGTAACTTTCTTAAGATTTTCTTAAGACTTTGACTATTTGAGCCATAATTTCTTATAAACTTTTTCTTATAAAAAAAGTGTACTGAAGTCGTACCTGGTCCAGTCCAGACGTCGCAATGCAAAATGAGGTCAGCATTGAAGCAAGAGCTTTTGGGATGAGCGCAGACACAAACAGCAGAATATGGTGGGATGCCTCCTCTTCATCCTTAAAGCCAGCTTCCTTTGCGACAGTAAAAAAACTGGAAAAGAACAGGAAAAGAAATGGAGGTTGTAGAACAAGTAAATTAATGGGAACTTGCATAGTACATTCGCATTCAAAAGAAGGGTGTCAACAACTTTACCATAGCACGAAAAAGCGGCAAAATTCTTTTCACATACTTAAAAGCTTTTTTCGTCCGAGACTCATCAGAGTATGAAAACGTCGGATAGTGACCTAAAGGTTAACCGAAATATATATCCAGATGCGGTTAATGTGATAGGATGTGTCTTATTGGTCCAAAGTGTGACCAATTAGGACCTATTACCATTGTTTACTTGAAGAGTCCCAATGAGAAAACAAACTTTTTGTCTACAAGACTGGGTGTGTCTGATGAGTGTCGGACGAAAAAAGCTTTTAAGTATGTCAAAAGAATGTTGCCGCTTTTTCGTGCTGTGGTAAAGTTCTGTAGTACCAACAGATAATTTAGGTGTCAATGACAATCTTCTCATATTCTTCTTTAGCATACTTCATAAATATTGAGATTTTTGAGCTGAAAGTGATCCTAGGGCGTGCTTTCTTCTTCTATTTTTAATTTACCTTCAATAAACTGAAGAAGCAATAGTAAAATTTCTTTTAGGTGGTGGTATTTTGAGTAAATGTTGGCTTAACAAGTTTAATCATTAAAAATCTCAATATGATCAAAAAGAGCGAACTACTTAATGTAAATGAAAGAAATCTTTAGGATAGAAATGTCAAACACGCAGCCTGCAGTAACATTCTTTAGTAATTACTACTAAACGATTTCATATACAAATAGTAAGGACGCGGTCATCATGATAACACCATGTGACCCAAGTGGTAGTAGACCACTTGGGATGTTTCCCATTTTCTCATTAGGCATTTTGTAAGATCTTTGGCGAGATTTCCTTGATAATGACACTTGGTTTATTAGTTCCACCAACATCAACATTTATTGAACTATCTACCTTAAGCTTTTCTTATTGATTTGGTTGTTGCCCATCTCTGGACATTTCTTATTGAGACCATCTTGGCAGTTACACGCCACTTTATGTCATATTTCAAAACCACTGATATCTCTGTTGATGTCTCTATATTGATATCTTTATATATTTGAGAGCTCCTCCCAATGTCTTCTCTTCACGATACTTTCATGTACTAATTGGACCTTGAGATCAAAGCTATTCCTAGAAATTTCTCAAAGAGGAAATTTCCTTTCTTCTAACAGAATATGCGTGGCTCCTAGCTCTCCCTCATGCTACAGCACCTGAATCTTCTTATTGGATCTCTGGAATACAAAAAACTGGCACCACACAAGCGTATCAAAATACCTTCTGGGTGCATCATTGCTGCTGCAACTATTCAACTTTTTACGGATGTATTCCAAGAGATAATTCTAAAAGAAAAGAATGAAAATATGAAAGCACTTAAGATAGAAAAAGGCACAAAATGTGCAAAAATATGAATACAAAATACCTGCAAAATGAAACTTGGATTGAATCACAATGCCTGCCCAATCAAAAATATTATACTTAGGAGCCTACTAGTAGCAAAAGATAGAAACAAACAATAAGCTACCTTGGCTTTCATTGCTTTTGAAAAGGAAGATGACCATCCTGTTATTTGAATACTTAGCGGAACTGATATCAAGCCTAGAAGAATGAGTATAATTGACATACACTTAATACTTAATTATATTGAAAATTAATGTTACTGTTAGTTGATAATTTGATAATTGATGGATACTTGTAAAAGCAGCACAAAATGAACTTTGAGGCTGTATAAACTAAGCGGAAATCATAGCAAAGATTATCTAAACTTTCTGACATTTCTCCTTGTGTAATGAACTTATATTAAGCACATAACTTTTTATAACAAGTACTTCGAGGGTGCAATTGCCTTACGTTTAGTTGTTGGTGTTCTGTTATTTGATCTAGTGGTGTAGAAGTCAATGGATAGCTGGGAGGGGGGAGGGCTCTTCTCGTGCATGTAATTTTATAAGAAACTTAGAAGTTAGCCTACCTAGTTACATAAAAAACTGATAATATTGCTCAGTAAACAACATATTTCTAAAACTTGTCTTGTCAAAATTATCTTCTTAGATAACAACTTCTGGACAGCTTTAAAATCTAAAGTAGTCTTCTACCATAAAATAAGAACTATTCAGTGCTTCACTAGCAGGAAAATTACCGAGCTAGGGGGGGCAGAGTCCGACTCAAGTCACAGCTAGGGGGCTGCACCCCCCTCCCGCGCTCCCCCTCTTCTACACCAGAGCAGGAAACAACTTTTTATTGACATAGAGTTCAATGAAAAAAATCATAGTGAACAGCCAATTTACATATCGAATATACAAACCGTGCCAGTGCAACGTTGCAATCGAGGTTATCGTATCAAATTGCAATTTATCTTCCCTCCAATCAAGATCTAAGAACAATTTGCAGCTGACTGCTGTTGCAAATCTCTTAAACGTTTCGTATAGTTGAACTGGATGCCTAAAATGAACAGTAAGCATTTATACCGCCTGTTTAGGAGTATCTGCATGTGAAAACAGTGCACGGGGTTAAGAGGTCAGAGAAGTGTGACGTAGGATAGAGTTTGTAACACTATGATGCTGGTAATACATACCCACTATCCAAGTTTGATAAGAATGCATCTGCAATGCTGAAAATCGAAGACATTTAATCAACTTCGACAATGACCATTGAAAGCAAGTAAAGCATTTTTATTCAGTGCAGGAAGAGCCAACAAATTGTGGCCTTAATTAGCACAATCGAGAATTGGGGTTAGGAGGTGCGTCGTAGATGAAGCTGATCTGCTCTCTAACATGGCCTCCTATCAGTCACGAAGCCAGCTGTCAAAAGACAGGGGGGCAACCAGGCCGGATGGATTTGGTAACCACACCCAAATATAAAGAGGGTGCTTATTGGACATACAGGGAAAGGAAGGAACTTGGGGCTCCGATCAGAAATACCTTAAGCACCACGCCTTCTACGTTGGCAATAATGTTACCCATGCTTCTAATAGTGCCAGAAAGGTAGCATAGGAGGTCAGGGGGCTTGCCCCCAAAAAATAGTTTCACAATTACATTCTCTAACATACCGGAGAGTGCCACTTTGCAAACATCATTAGAAAGCTTCAATCTATAATCTTTGACATAGAAAAGATAACAACAAGATACCAACTGATCAAGATTCAAAGTTATGAGCGGGCAAGGGCGGCAAAATCGTTGAGCTGGGGGCATTGCCACCCCATGCCACCCCTGGGTTTGTGGCTGCTTAATATCATATGGACTAAAGCGAATAGTGAAGGCGATATCTACTCTCTAACTTGGTTTCCTAGCATACAGAGCAAAGAAGATATCCAGTACTTAATACAACTGTAGTAGTTAGAACTACTAGCTTTCAAAAATACAAAGAATCTCTTGGCAAGGTTTCAACATGACCATGAAGAATTTCGGAGTAATTTAAAAGAAATGAGGCTGTCCAAGTTGGTCTTATCACATTATTTCTTTCTTAACTGGGATTGATGGCAAATGTTATTGAACATTAGCAAACAGAGTATATTTTCCTGTTCATTATTGTCTTTTTCATTTAGATGTGACTAAAGAACTGTAATCAACACGAAATTGAAGATGGCAAAAGTATAGAATTCTTATAATGGCAGAGTTAAATGGTCAAAAGACACTTCATCACAATAAACGCGATGTAATTTAGAAAAATGAAACTCAACCCTCACGAGCAGAATTCCTAGTAGGCTAACAGGCATAGAATGGCTTAAAAAGTTATGATGTGAGAGGTTCAACTTTCGCTGGATAAAAATGGAAGATTATGTGGCAATGGCTTGTGAAGACAGCGTTTAAGCTAATGTAGTGCAAACAGTAAGGGTCAAGAACAGAATAAAATAAAATGGTAGGACTTGTTTCAAGTTCATAACGTCTTTGATCAATTAATTAAGCTTTCAGGTATGACAGGTAGCTGCCATTAGTATCTGTTTACATTAAATTCCGGAAAAAATATCAATAAATTTTTAGCTATGAAGCTGTGGCTCTATCTTGACTCTTTGACTTAGACCCCGTATAAACGAGTTCGGTTCCTCAAAAGTTCACTTAGGCGTCCCGTTCACACAAGATTTCCGTAATTAGAGTGTTATTTAACGTGCAGTTCCACACAAAATGTGCAGTTCTAAAAACATTAGTGCAGTTTTAATGAAATAACTGTGCAATTCAAAAGTTTGTTATTTAGTGGCCGAACGGTGTAAGAAAGTAAACAGCAGCAAAATTGGTAGAATTAGGCATGAAATGATAGGCAAAACGTAACCAGAAATAGAATTGTTAGAGGTAGTAACACTTATCTATCCCTGCTCGCCAAAAGCAGGTAGTTCAACCAGGATTTAATCCTTCAACAGAGCATCGTTGGATTTTATGTGAAGTTCTAAATTTTCCTTAACAAAACCTGGTACATAGACATTCCCAACTCAGAGAGTAATACATTTTCCAAGTAGAGCTGGTAGAAACGGGATTTTCGATTTTTCCGTAATTTTTCATAGATGTATACGTCGTCATTCCCTCGTCAAACGTAGGCCGGTTTCCACTTAAACGAATGCACCGATTCGACCAAGGCGGCCTCAAATTGGTTCATGTGTAGTAGGTTCAGATGTGAATTCCTTTCGGCTACCCTCTATCGACTCGGCTATTGAGAAGTTCATATGGCTTGAACTTTTCCATCGGTCGATAATCACCTTCCAAACATGCATGAACCTCCGGCCGCCTCGGCCGAATCGGTGCATTCGCTTAAGCGGCCTTAACAGCGCTATGTAAAAGACAGTGAGAAATACAAAGGGGTCGTATACGTAATACATACGTACCAGTTATCGAAAACTCATACTCTCTCCACTCCTTTTTACATAAAAATATACTTTCTACCACCTCTCCGCCGTTTTGCAAGTGCACCATGTGAAAGCCACAAATGATAAATTCCAGAATCACAAATCAAACAAGCAAGATAATTAACAATACCTGTTTACTTGTTCGATGTAATGATGACATTGAAGTGGGTCAAAAAGTTGAGAAATAACTTTTCGTACTCTTGTTGCCTCAGCATCTGGTGAAAGAAAAGCATAGATCTAGCAATTAGAGGTAAATACTTTGGTAGGTAGGCGAGTGCCTGTTAGAGAGCACAAATTTTACTTCAGTGAATGGTCAGCATTGGAAGGAAAGCTTTTACATCAGTAAATAAATGCTGTTTTATAGCAAAGTATTTTTCGCTTAATTTCTTAGGTAGCATCCACACTAATGCGTTCTCGTAAGAAGACGCTTACAATTAGATGCGTTTTTGCACTTTAGATGCATTTAGACACATTTAAATGCATCTAATTGTATGCGTTTTCATACGAAAACGCATTAGTGGCTACCTTAGTCTTTTCACGATGTCAGCGCCATACACATTGTTAAGACTCTCATGGCAAAGTTTTTTTTTGTCAATACATTTTCATATGAGCCTCGCGATCTTCTTACATCCAAGAATTCAATCACTTTCTTAGCTTTTTGAGCACTCGAGCAATACCTTCTAGAAACCATCTTCTTAGAGAGCAATGTGTACTTATTAAGAACCCATATATCTCAAAAAATACTATTCAAAATCAAGACTAATAGTTTATTCAATGAGCCACATTACCGTGCAAAGCAAAACCATTTTGAAATCTTGAAAAAGTTACTACGGCACTGCAATCGTTATAGATCGCCAGGGGGGTCACTTGAGCCTTTAATGTACGGGGGCCCATCCCATATTTTTGGGTGAGGATTCGCGTTGTGACCCGATACTTTTGGGGGGCCTTCCAGTGATGGCACATGATAGCAGTTTGCTACACTCAATAACGCCATTTTTAATGAATCTCATCAAGTAATTTATTTAATATTTTGGATGTGTGCAAGTATTTTTTGATACTTTTGGGTGAATTTTGGAACTTGGGGATGGACCCCCGTTTACAAAATGTTCGAGTAACCCGCCCTGGGCCTAGATCATAAAGAAATAAAGCAACAAGTAGCAAACCATAAGCTACATACCATCGTAGAATAGTAGCAAGTCTCCAAATAAATTGTGTATATAACCAAAATCTCTATACCCCATTTTGAATGAATCTTCCTTTTCTGTTGAAAAGAAATTGAAGTTAGCACATTGAAACTAACAGTGCCAAAGTATTTCTTGGATTCAGATTTAAATTCAGATCAAGATTTAGATTGAGACGACAATCAAATGCCTATGCACAATCAAAATTGTATAGTGGAGCAGATATTGGTGAAATGCTGCCAAAGTGCAGAAAGTGAGCCAAGCGAGAAAATTTATACAGATCACAAGTAATGAAAGTGCTAACAGTGCACAGAAATCATCAAAAGTTAGGTGAAATTGGAAAAGTTAAACATGAGAAGTTCTTATACTCTTTGGGTATCACACCAGCATATGCTGTGCAAAAATTGGTACTTCTTGAGTGTCACACCCACACACCCTAATTGGGACCAGCATATACTGCGCAAGAAAAGAAGAAAAGCGTGTAACTGTGGGTAAAAAGAAAAGTGACTGAACTGGAAAGGGCCTAAAATTCTAAAATTTTCTCCTTCATCATTTCATGGTGTACGAAGCATAATAAAGAAGAGTATATTCAAGAAAATAGATTTTACCACTTAATATATGTTGGACTCCTTTGTTTGAACATACAAATACAGTTGGTATGTTGAGCGCCCTTGCCAAAAACACGTGAGAATCATATTGTGTGATCTTCTTTTCAACAAACTGCAATGGAGAGTTAGCGAATTCCAAACTTCGGTCCCCTGTTATAGTCCAACCGGCTGAACCTGGGACTTCCTTCTCCATTACTGTAGGATAAAAGTATGCCTGTCAAATAACAGAGTTCGAACGAAGTAGAAAATTGATCTCGGAGAGAACTGGAGGGTAAATGCTCCCATCAATCAATCAATCAATCAATAATCAATCAATCAATCAATCAATCAATCAACAATTTATTTATAGTAGGCAAAAGAAATTAAGATAGCAAAATTACTGCTAATTAATGCCTACTGGCTTAAAAAATTAAAATATATTACCAAGTGTAAAATAGAAATTGATACATATCATGTTAGGTACCCAACCTGTGGTATACATAATTTGAAAAGTTTACGGTTGCAGCTCTCGCCCTTCCAAAATTTAACATGGCTTTTGAAAATAGGAAGTGTGCTTGCTTGTTTGATTATATTTGGTAAAGTCGACCAAAAAGTCTATTCCCAAGGAAGGATATAGTCTCAATTCCGTATGTTTTTGTATGCACTTTTGGAAGCTGCGAGTCGCTACTGTGTCTTAAATCGTACCCAGTATTCCGCTCAGCGTAAATATCCTTCATGAAAGGAGGACTTAAGCCAGACCTTGCTTGGTTCTCCGTGGCGCTGCCACTGCCTGTGAGGAGTCCAGTCCCTTTCGTTGCAAATATTGCTATTTTACTGCAACAAGTGGCATACCCAGGAAGTAAGGGGGCACCGGGCCCCCAATAAGAAAAAAATTGATCTTGAAGAGAGCTGACGATGCACAAATACTGCCTAAACAAAAAACAGCTTGGTGATCATATGGCGACGAATTACTCGCACATTGTGCAAGGACACCAATAGTGGTGATGACACGTAGTGACAACTGATAGCATGGATTACTCACAACAATGATTACACAACCAATAGTTAATTGGGGACAAGAGACAGTAAAATCTATTGCTTAACATACGGCAGCAGCAGTCTTCTTTTATTGGTTGGAGCATGCCTTCCCGCTCTCTTCCTTTGGCCAATAAAGGGGGCTGAGCCCTCTCCAAAGGTCTCATAGTTTTAACAAGGGGGCTCAGCACCCCCGAGCCCCCTCTCCACGACATGCCTGATATCCTCCCAGTCCTCCAGTGGCACCACCACTATTTCATTAAAACTAAGATTTTTTGTGATCACCAAAATGAGACTTATGGAAGACATTTTCTTGTATAAACTAATATCCGCCATCTTAAACCACAAATTACAAAAAGAGATTAAAATGACAGAAAAGCTCCTTTTAAGACTGTCCATACTTACAAATTTGAAGAGGACGTTTAAATTAATTGTGAACAGTACAACGGGAGTAAGGCCCACTTGCAGTGAGCGCAGAAAGATCACGGCAGCGCTTTCACTTTTGACAATGCTATTTCCTTAACATGAGGCTGAAATTTTTCAAATTCCTCAGATGTCCTTACAAAGCAATGCAACTTCCATAAGCAGTTCCTCAAACGTTACTAGCAATAAAATAGCAACAAAAATATATTAATAAGATTTGTTGAACTGCTGTTGCTGAACTAACATTACTTTATTTTACAGCCAATTTCTAGTTTCTGAGATAATGACTTTACAGGCAACAGCGTAGAAATCAATTTACTCAATGAATTTGTGTATTGTGCCTGGTAATTTAGTCCTTTTGCAAGGTGTAACCCTATACCTCACTCATTTGACTAGGGAGGGTACCAGAAATTTTCTGATGGGAAGAGATGACTCTTCTGATGGGGTGCCAAGGATATGCTTGATAGGGTAACAGAACTGCTAAAAAGTTGTGAAAAAACAGCTCTCTCTCTTTCCAGTAGAAAGACAGCATGCTCCAACAGAGGGATGTAGCCCATAGGATCCCTTTAGTACCACCTCCACCTTTCATTTATAAGGATGAAATGGACTGGCCAACAAAATAAAATAGCGCTATTGATGGTACTTTTCAGGGCAGCATTGCCTTCTCTTTGATACCTGCTATCAAGTAATAGTATTCTCTCATTGTCCAAACTTCAAAACATATCATTTTGCTATCAAAAGATAAAGGTTTGAATTTCCTTAAAAATTTCCTTAGAAAATCTGCTTCCTTAAAAATTTCTGCGTATAGGTCAAACTTCTTTAAAATAAGAACTGCAGTGAGTGTTCGATACTTTGTCACGTGTAGCGCTCCTCCGCAATTGCAGTGGGCGCAGAAAGGCCACGGTCTCCAGTGATTCAGAGGCTGTATATCAATGTATATGAACGGTCGTTCAACCATGCCCCCCTCAATCCACTGTCTAGGCCAGGGGCGTCGAAACTGAGGGGATGGGGGCATGGCCCCCCCAACTTTTTTGCAAATAATAATACTTTTCACTTTCTTTCATACTTTCTTGTAGAAGACAATACCAGTAAAAGCCACATTGCATTTGTTCATTCTGAAAGCTATAGAGTGGTTGCAATAAAACAGTTCACCATTTTGGATGAAAGAGCACAGTCATGATGGCGGATATGAGACAACACTAACCCGTTACTAAGCAACAGAGTCTTACTGCTGCAACCGTTCTATAGAAACGAATACGCTGGGATAACTAGAACTCCGGAGAATATTAAGGAAACTCATCACGGAATTTTCCAACAATATATGCATTAAATGAAGGTGCTCGCCATGCTCGTTAGGAATATGTAATACCACTTGCGGTTTACCAATCAAGAATGAAAATACAGCAAGAAATACCTTCCAAAATCACGCATATTTGACCAACTTTGGAGAAATTCATAATGGCGGCAGTAAGAAAACTAACTCTAATCCTAACCCTAACCCAAATACCCTAACCCTCCCAAACCCTTTGGAAACCCTAAACGTGTGTTATGGTGACATTCCCATATAACGATTCTTAATATTCGCCCAGAATTCCGAGCTTAACCCGTAACATCAGGACCGCCGAAAGAACTTTCTCGGCCCCCAGCGAGCGAAGCGAGCAGAAGTTTTCAGGGTCTAGAAATTTACTGTGGAAAAGCACTGCTGGCTTACTCTATGAGGCCCCCAGACCTTGTATTGGGTGGTATGAGGCGCCTTGGAGCTTGAGGCCCTGGAGCAAAATGCCCCCCACTCGGCGGCTCTGTGACCATGGCGACCAGTCCCCTTCACTTTCGTTGTCGTTTCAACGCCCCTGTAATTACTTGAATACCACGCTGTTACTACATTATTACTAGGACCATTAACAGAGAAAGATTGGTACTGTTAAATGAAAAGATCTGAGCCCCCGCAGATCTAAAGTAACTAATAAATCATTTACGAAGCGAAACTTAAATTGAAATAACGCTTCCATATTCTTGCATTCATTACTACCTGCAATGTATTGTACGCATAAAATTCCACGACTACTTTCAAGGCAAAAATACTCTTCCTTTAACTATATTGCAAAAGCAAGCGAACTTATTCTTAAATTACTGTATTTCTAATTTTCGCTGGTGCTGTTGCGACAGTCAGTATAAACAAATTAACACTGATTATAAGAGCGATGATATATGACCAACGAGCATCGTTCCAGTAGGAGAGAGCTAAAATCATGGATATTTCAGCGTAGAGGTTGTTACAAACATTATGTTTTACTTTCCAAGCTCTACAGCCGGTGAATAAACATCATAATACTAGAGCAGTAATCGTAAACAAGGTCTAGGCCATAAATACGGTAGTGCAATGAAGCTAACTTACCTGCCAACGACGTTTGCACGTTGAAGAATAACTCAAACGAATCGCCAAAAGATAATTAGAACAATGACTCGAGACAACGTAACAAAAGGGTGGCCATTAATTTAAAAAGCTGACTCATAATGCCTACGCATTACGATGTTCGGAGTAACTGTTATTCTCTCGCATTGACAAGTCATTAGGACACATTCAAGGGGAGATGATGACATCTGGTTTTCTTCTAATTCATAAATAAATAACCCAGTAAACAATAAGAAGTAAACACGGAAGCTTCAAAACAAACAGCTCAAATTCATGGGCCTAACTGTACATTATTTTCTCCCATTACAATCCATGTCCGTACTTGCTCCAATCATAGGATTATAAAGTTTAAGGATCTTTCTATCGTACTGCAAATTGAGAATGAACCCAACCATATAAGCAATAATATTATTTAAGGGAAAGGGGGCGACTTGGAGAATTTATTAAAAATAAAAGTTTCGCGATCTTAAGGGTCGTTAAAAGAAAGGACTATGTTGGGTTTCGCGGAGTGTTTACCACGAGTCCAAGTTTTGATCAAGCTTGAGTTTCGCATTGTTCTTAAATTAGTCTTAAAACTTAAGCGACTCTGGGCTCTTCGAAAAATTCCTGCTGATATATTTCTTTGTTCTTGTTTTGACGTATTGTCTTTCTATAGGTAGACAAAATAGCCCTTTGCGACACAACAGCAGTTGTTTTAATAAGAAAGAACAACTTTGGTATTGATGTAACCAGTTGGATACAAACTCTTCAAATCATTTTACGCATCGGCTCTCTGCAATACACACGTTTTCTTTTGTAAGACAACCTTCATTTTGCCTGAGCCTCAATTTTCTTAACTTTTCCTGAAATTGAGCCTGAGATTTTCATGAAGTAGTCTTAACTTTTTCTGAATTAAACTGGCTAAAATGGGTTACACTTTCGTTAGTAATATTATATACTTGAATTTGAATTCCATCTTTAACATTTTGAATGCAATAATGACGAAATACCGATTTTTGCCAATAAAAACACTAAATTTTGAAAATTGAGCCTCATGATATTCTTACGATTTTCTTAAGATTTTACCAATTTGAACCTCATTTTCTTATAAACTTTTTTCTTATAAAAAACGTGTACTGTGCTTTTTTTAATCAGTGTCTTCTGCACGTATATAACTGGAAGATATTTCCTGGAGCGTCAAAACATGCCTTTACAATCACTTTGGAGAGGCAAAGCCTTATTTTGTATGTAAATCTCAATGTTATTATGTTGGAGGGGGCTAGGCCATGCAGAATTTCTCATTTGGGGGCACGGCAGTATTACCACCGTGCCCATTGCAAGCATATGCCTGCTCCCCTGTAGAGATAAATGTAGGCTATGGTAAAAAAATTTTAAAGACAGTGTTTTGCAAAAAAGCAGTACTTGACCCCTCAAAAAGAAAGATCAATGCTGGACTTTTGAGACCCACGAACATCGATAAGTTCACATGTAATAAACATTTCAGATATCTTTGTACAAATTACTATATATGCAATTTTGATTACTCTTCAACAGTTTATCTTCTGCTATTTTTCATAATTTCAACTGTACAAGAAATTTGATGCTGGAATCTTGAAAAACTAAGACAGTTTCAGTACTGGTTTGAAAAACATTTTCCTGTGAAAAAGTACATAATTTCACAGAAAACAAAAAGCTAACAATGAAAAGACAAGCAACAAGCCGAACAATTCCATTTTACAGATGGGGGCATGAGACACAGCCCCCTAGCTGCAACTTGGAGACGCAGCCACTTCAGACTCAATAAATTTCTTGACGATAAAGGCGTAAAATATGCATTATTGTGTGGCAAATGATTATATCAAAGTTGCTGAGTCAAAAATCCGTTATTTAGTGGACCACACAATGTTGATTTCTTATATACTTTGCTGGACCAACTTCTAAGGTTCTTATAATACATGCACGACAAAGAGCCCTGTAGCTTAGCTACCAATCCAAAACCACTGCCCAAAACCATTCACAGCCCCCACTTTTAGAACCTTCCTTGGCAACCAAAAGAGATGATTCACTTGCCACTTTTGGTTGCCAAGGAAGGTTTCGAAACCGGTGGCTAGTGTTAGAGCACTAGTTTCATTTTTGTTTCGTAATTACGTAATTGGTATAGTATTTTAAATTTTTGTTGATTGCTGTTTTTTGTAGTCAAACACAATTCATGTTCTTGTCATCATGTCTGTGTTGACAGGTAATTTATATTGTCAGTGTGTTGTTTATGTGATATCAGCACTTGTATTTGTTTGTAAATTCAATCTTGTTCAAGTTGCCGGGAAGTGTAGTAGTAGTAGTGAATGTTAGTTGTGTTTGTGTCACCATGGATTCAGAGTGAAGTTACAGTAAAGGTTGTAGTTACCGTTACTAAAGATTATAGTTAAAGTTTTTGCGACTGAGTTTGAGAGCTGTTACCGTTACACTAGTTGGAACAGTGTTGTAATGACTTTACTCAATCAGTTTTATACAACACGTTTTCTTTTATAAGAAAAAAGTTTATAAGAAAATGAGTCTCAAATCGTCAAAATCTTAAGAAAATTGTAAGAAAATCACGAGGCTCAACTGCCAAAATTAAGTGTTTTTATAGGCCAAATATCAGTATTTCGTCGTTATTGTATTCAAAATATTAAAGATGGAATTCAAATTCAAGTATACAATATCATTAACGAAAGTGTAAACCACTCTGGCCAGTTTATTTCAGTAAAAGTTAAGAAAAATTTAAGAAATCTCAGGCTCAATTTCGGGAAAAGTTAAGAAAATTGAGGCTCAAGCAAAATAATGATTTTCTTGTAAAAAAAGCCTGTATTGAATTTGATTTGTTACATCGTAAATAAAAGACTCAAGTTATTTTAGCTAGTCTACTGTATGACCATGAAGACAACAATAGACTGACGTAATTTGAAAGTTAGCATACTGCATTTGTAACAGGTGGTGTCATGTGGCTAGCAAAGCTCCAATAGTGACATCAGATTTCATGTATTCAGGTCCAGGCCCGTTTCTACGTGAGAATGTGAGGATGACACATCTCCCAGAGAGCAATCTGCTGAAAAATCACCAAAGTTGCAATTTTTGACGGAAGGCTTGTTTTATTCCTTGCATCACAGGAATCCAAAAGAACCAGTAGCTTCCAGCGACTTTCCAGCGACATTCAAGACTTTCCAGCGCAATGCACATTGTTGCGGTTAGTGTAAGTTCTACAACCCCTCCTCCCCCGAATAGAAAAATGTTTGTAGCAAAGCAGGTGTGATTTCTAAAAATTTTAACAAGGGGACTCTAGGTGCAATGTCAGAAAGTTGGTATGGCCCAGTTGCAGCCACACCCACAGTTTGAAGATGGAGACATGATACTTTAGTCTAATTGTGATATAATATAGCCAACATCTACAAAGATCTCAATAGCCATATAGTAGTGAGGAAATTCACCATAGCAACACCATACAAAACATTAGATGCAACGTCAATGCGCTTTGAAAAGCAAGATCGATACAAAAATTTGGGGGGCTGAGCCCCCCCTAGAAATCACCACTGTAGCAAAGGCCATGTTCAGCCTGCTTCCGGATAGAAATATAAATGAACAAGCAGTTTTTAGCTTGATCCTGGAGGTTTGCTGTATGCAGTAGATACAATAATACATGCTTATGCACAGTGGCTCACATTGCAGAACTGGCTGGGGGTGGATGAATGCGTTCGATCCACTGGTTCTCTAGTCATCTGATTTTTTCTTTCCGTTTTGCTCTTGCATTATGTACCATGTAGTCATTTCATGAACTTTCATTGTCTAAATATTCTTAAATAATTTGTAAACGTGTCCCAACCCATATCTTAATCATGAAAAAGTTGAAATGTTTGAAGAATTACAATTTTCTATTTAAAGTCTATTTACACTGTACATGCCATGCGCTGTATATACATCTATATTCTCCGTATTTCCTTTGAAATCTTAGGGATTACATGTGTGTTTCATTAGTAAAGTAAACGTAACAGTAGTCTCGTATACTTTCGTACGTAGGGGGAGTGCCTGTTAGAGAGGACACTGTTCCTGAGCCATCGGCATGTGAGGTAGAGTGGCCAGTTCCTTTCCTCGCCGCCTTTATCTCCCCAGTGTTTCCACTGGGTACCCATTTACTGCTGGGTGAACAGTGAGCGAGCGTTCAGTCAGGGCATCGAGTCGGGCTCGAGCCGTAGACCTTCCACATGGGAGACATGCGCTCTAACCATTATGCTACCTCGTTTCATTACTACGTCATACACAATCTTCGATGTTTTCCTATCGAATTCTGGGAGAAGTAGGGAGGCTGAAGATTTTAAACAAAGGCTTTCTTTGTCGTATATACTACGGGAACAAAAACACTTGAGTCTTTTTCTTGCTTCCAGTTAAAGCCCTACCCCCAGCAGATGGGCCATTGTTCCTCTATAACATGTAAAGCTGACGCAGGGCGGATCTAGCTGAAACGGGGTCATCACCCCCTAAACGGGGTCATGGTCCCATAAATGGTAACATTTTCTATAACAAACAATTGTGTTGAGAAAAGTCTTGCATGGAAAGGACAAAAGAAGGAGTCAGATGGCCCCCTAAAATCCAGCTCTGGGTCCGCCTCTGAGCTGAGGATATTTTGGTTCGATGGTATGAGATGTTGTCAGACGATGGCATCAAAGCTCTATGCACAATCGCGTTTCATCTTTGCTGGAAGTATGGCGAGAAATTCTAGTTTCCAGTTGACTTTTCTGAATATATGATTCCTCATAAGAAGTACTAGCTAATACATTATACTAGTAAGATTTTATCACTACATCATACCCATTGCATAAATATTCTGAAATAACTCTACAATTGACAGCTAGACACCTGGGGAACTTTGCTTATGAAACAGAGTAGTAAATATCCACATCAGGCACGTTACTGCAAGAGACACGGAGGTGCTATGTCCCTCCAAATGAAACATTTTTGCATGGTTTTGCCCCTCAACATAGTTGTTGAGATAGAAATTCAATTGTAAAATAAGGTTTTGACCCCTCTTGAAAGAATATTAGGGGAAACTTTGCCCCCAGGGCATCTCCTCCAGCTATGTGCTTGATATGCATTTAAGAAAATTATCACACTTTGTAAGAAGGGTTTGGCGTGAATCGTAGGGATTGATGCTAAAGCTGCAGTATGCATCAAGGGGAATCTTATGGAAAGATGGCTATTATTCTCTGCTAAAATGCAATTGCATAAAAAGTGGGCTGTACATAATCAGGGCTGCCGAGAAAGGGGCAGGGGGCAAATTACCCCCAGAGCCTCAAGATCTAAGGGGCCTCATAACACCCAATACTTCAAGGTCTGGAGGGCCTCCCAAAATAAACCAGCAGTGATTTTCCATAGCTAATTTATAGACTCTGAAGATTTTCTGCCTGCTTTGCTCGCAGGGGTCTCATCTTTCTCATTTGTCCCAGGGCCTCTGGATTCACTCGGCGGCCCTGAACATAATGTTCTAGACTTGGTCATTCATCTTCTAGCCTATCCATTAAGTGATGTGCTCAATAAGACTCTAGAACACGTGACAGGCCATACGTCATCGTTATCATGATTGGTCAATTCGCTTGGAACCACAGCTTTTGGTGGGCAAAACAAGCACATTATCCAATCATGATAAAGATGATATAATGGTTTGTGACGTGTTATAGAGTCTTACAACAAAGCGTTTCTATTTTTAATGTAGCATAGTATTTGTTTACATAGTATGAGAAAGCCTGGCGAACACCTTGGGGGAAATCCTAGCGAAACCCTTGAAGATACTAAGGTGCAACTACCCTTATATTAGCAATTATCATTTTGAATACAATTTCAGTCCAATCAGTTCGTCCATTGTTGCAATTCTCATTGTTCTTAGTGTAGTCGTTCTTTTCATTCTTCTCATTGTTTTTACTGTAGTCATTCTTTTTATTTTTCATTTTTCTAATTGCTCTCATTGTTCTCATTGTACTCGTTTTTGTGGTTGTTCTCATTGTTCCCATTGTACTCGTTTTCTTATTGTTCTCATTGTGTTTGATGCTATTGTTGCGTTCAATACTCTTGTATAGATTGCACTTGCAAGCTGAATCTCCTTTCATTTGAGTTCACAGAAACTCTTCCAGACAGTGGATCACGAATAGCAACGTTTTGTACAGCCGCAGCACTTTGCCTCCTATTTGACTTGAGTCTCGATGTGAATCGTCCTTCTGCATTGCCTTCATTCATTGATCGATCAGTTTCCAAGATTGATGAATCCCTTCTGAAATTAGGCCCATCATAGCTATCACTTTTCTTGACACGGGAAGTGAGCTTGATAACATTCTTCATCATGATATGCTTATCAAGAAATTTATGTCTCATATCTAGTCTTCTAAATGCTTGCTGCAAAGTGTCATTATCTTCAATCACTGATAAAGTTCTGCTTCGGTTTCCACTGTCGTCAAATACAGACTCAGCACGAGATGAGCTTCTTGAGCCAGGAAGTTTTAATGGTGGCAATTTTGCTACTGTGTTTTCTGTGATGAGCTCTGTCAACGTGTTATTCCTTCTTGCAGTTGAAAGTCTACTTGGTGGAGAAGAATCCATGGAAATGCTTCCCTCTTTTTCTCTTTTACCTTTACCTTTATCTTGCAATGTTACTCTGTGAATCTCAGTACGATCCAATTTCCTTAATGTAACATCTTCAACTTTCTCCAAATGCATTTCATTGACATGCTGTTCTTTGACACCACGTAGGAATCCTCTTTTAATTCTATGTTGCCACTTAGTCTTCAAATATGGGGGTGCGGGGTTGAAGTACGAATACGAGGCTGCCCTGCTCGTATTCTGATTTAGAAGCAGAAATCGCAAATCGCGAACCAGATCATAGTTGTAATCTATTTTCGATATTGTCTTATTATTGCTTGCAATCCTCTCTTCAACCATTGATTTCTTATTTATCGGATGTGGAATCGAGTATTTTTGTTCAGTTCTTGACGGAGCTAATAACTCATCACTTTCCCAATCTTTTTCTTTCAAGCCATTTGACTTCGCTTCCATCATCCGAGATTTATTTAACTTATCGGTTCCTTTATCAACTTGATACATTTCTTCCTCTAAGTTTCGTAGACTTTTTAGCGTTTGATGCCTCTGTGCGAGCGTTCTCAGTGTCGACAGGTCCACTAGCTTTGGTCTCTTCATATCTTTGTTAACCAATCCAGAATCATTGCTATCTTCAGATTCATTCATAATACATTCATCTTCGCTGCTTCCATCCTCAATGTCCAATGCTCTAGCGTCTGCTATCCCACTGTCTCTGTCGCTCAAAATACCTTCTAAAATCTCTCTCTTCTTTTGCGCCTCTTCAACGAAGTCTGCCAAGTTTTCTTTCAAAAGTTTTTCCCTTCTTTCCATTTCCTCTTTCTGTGCTAGTTCTTTTTCTTGATCTTCTTTTACTCCTCTTTCCTCTGCTGACCGGCTTCCTTTCTTTGAAACTTCTTCCCGTATGACAGCTCTGATTATGTCTCCAAACGACCGTTGCCGTTCAACCAAAGGCTTGTTGTAATCATCTTCCGAAATCTTGCTATTGGAAATCTTTTCTTCTTCAACCCTACTTATGCTGCTGATCAGTGAAGGATCTTGCAGCGTTTCAGCAGCCGCAGGCCCAAATGAGAGACCACTGTCAAGTCTATGCACAAGTTTTCTGACGGAAATCTCTTGTGATATGTCGTCCATACTCTTCTTTCTGTTTCCTCTTTGAGAGCGATGATGTCTCCGAAGATCCGAGATGAAGGAATCATGATATTCTGTTGGCCATGATTTTGCAAAGTGATCACCATAGTTTTCGTTATTGTCAGAATTCTCTCCATTGTCATCATCTTTGTCTGTGTCATTGTATTTCCTTCTGTCGTCACTTTCCTCTATGTAATTATCATCTCTTTGAGACCGATGATATCTCCGAAGATCCGAGAACAAGGAATCATGATTTTCTGATGGCCATGTTTTTTCATCGTGATCGCCATAGTATTCGTAATTATTAGAATTCTCTCCATTGTCAACATCTTTGTCTACGTCATTGTATTTGGTTGTGTCATCACTTTCCTTTATGTAATTATCATCGCCTGTTTCTTCAACTTCATTATCACTATGATTTATGTACAAAATGTCATATGACTTCGGCTCTTTCTTCAGCTGCTTGATTGCCTGACCTTCAAGTTTGTGCTCAATTCTTCCATCGGCCGAATGGATACAACGGACACTCTCTTCATCTTCCTCTATTAGTGCTGGAAGTTCTTCTTCTATCCTTTTTCTACCAGTCTTTCGTGGACTATGGTAGCCTAATCCATATGATGACACATTGTCTGTTTCCTTCTTCCCTTCTGTTTCTTTTCCATTTTCGGCTTGAATACTCCTCAAGTCAATGCTAAATTTTTCAAATTCTTTTTGTATATCTCCATCAACTATTTCTTGATGACCGGCATCAAGACGTTGTTTCAGCTGTATGTTTTTGCTCCTAAAATAGGATTCTCGAACTTTCATAAGTTTCATCTCATCAGATAGCATTAAAGCTTTTTTTTGCAGCCTACTTGCTAGACTTAATTTCCTTTTGACTTTTTCTTGTACTGCCAGATATTTGTTTCTCTCGATCAAATCGTTATAATGCTTCAACTTTTGCCTTAATGCATATATTCTACTTCTAAGTGTTCCATCATCCTTTGCAAACGACATTCGCCTGCTTGAGGAGAGATTTTTAAACATTCCTATGGACTCCAGCACCTTTTGACAATTTGAACATACAGTACTAGGAGACATTCCTGCTTGAAACATCTGCTTGTTAATGGAGCGCCTAGCGTTGTTTCCGCGAGATACGACACTGTCACAATGGCAGCTGTGTCGTGTGTGTCTTCCACCTTCACCCCTTGATAATGAGTCCCTTGAACGCAGCTTTCGTGGACTTTCGGAGAATTGGTTGCTGTTTTCATATTTAAAGACGCCAATGGAACTGTGACCTTCCTCTGCGGTGCTTCCTTCCTCAAAAGCGAACATCTCATTTGAACTACTTTCTTTACCACTGTCTGAACTAGGGATTTCACCTGATTCTACACTTTTAAGCTGCTTTCCATAGCTCCAACCATTCAATTCTAGTTCTGGGCTGTTTACAACCCCGTCCAGGCAATTACAAGAACAATGATGACCGTTAGGATTGTATGGCAAATCACTGTATACCAGACTCTGAACATGACTATAATCTTCCATACCAACAAACACAGACTTTTTTTTGGCTTGTCTTTCTAGTCTTCGCAAGGAACGATGAATCAAAGTTCTACGACGCTTTCTGGATAATTTCCGCCATTGTGTGTGGCGAGCTTTTTCTGTTTTCGTGCCAGCATCAAAGTCTGTCATTGCTGCCGATTCCTTTGCTTCCATTTTTGCCATAAATTTCTCTAATTACAGCCACTAACTTCAATGCTTTGTGTAACTCACAAAGAGCCGTTTCTTCTTAATTCTGGTAGCAATATTTATATCCACCAAAGTTATTTTCTCAAAGCGCAATCAAATGAAATAGTTTCTCTAGCAGTAGAGTATGCAAAATCATAAACCTAGTAACGAAGTCGTCTACGTACAAGGAATCAAATATTTAAAAAGTGGTTGTTATAGCAATTTGTCCTGGAAACAAATAGCTTTTAGAAATAAGGTGAATTGAGACCGTTTCGAAGGACCTATTGAGAGGTTGAATTACAACCATGAATTGGTATTTAATATTAAAGAATGTACGTTCATTATTGTAAATGAATACGCATTCGTTTTCAATCTACCAGCTACTGAGCTAGTGAACTATTCTCGTTAAAGCTCGTTCTATACAAAGCATTAATTAGTAATGACATTGGAAGTAACTCGAGCTTCTGATAAACATCTGTTCAGAAAAGAAAATAGGTAGAAATCTAATTTTCTGCAAGTAAAACGTACATTACTATTTTCAAAGCTTGATTAGAGTGAGTCACAGTTCTGATTCAATTCCAAAATCAAGTGTTAAATTCATTTTCAATAACTCTGAGTCTATTTTGAATTCAAATTAATAAATTTAAATAGACTAAAGCTGAGTAATGCACTTCTTGAGAGCTAATAACAGACCTTAAGAAACTAGTTGCATTTGATGGGGGCATTTGCATGGGGTACTGTGGAACAATGCCTATATAAAATTTGTTCCCCTAAGTATATTTCACTCACACATTTTAAAATATTCATACATGTTAAGTAGGTTGATATAACATATGCTTTAGAACATGACTTTTTTAAGCAAAATTGCATTTCTTCCCTAAAATAATGAACAAAGGAAATTTGCATGCCTAATTCACAATAGCTTGCAATATTAAATTTATGATAAAATAAAATGAAATAACATAACATAAAACAGAAATTGTTTACGCCTCTGGCTAGTGTTTGAAGTTCTTCAGTGAGGGTACCAAAGTTTTTCTTTTTCTAGACTGTTCGACAGTTTATCACCGCGATAAGGAAATGCCTTTTGACCACTGATTGGCTTTAGGAATGGTTTGTTCGGATCAGTTTCTGAAGAGCGCAGAAAACCGTTTTCTATCATCCGAACATTTAAAGAATAATTTACTTTAGGGCAGGAGCAAGCGAATTTAGAAGCTTTATGGAGCTAGCGTGGCTGTCTATTTTCTTACAGGATTACTGATAGTTGACCAGCCAAGAATCAAAATTTTAGGAGCTGTCGAAAAATAACATGGGTTTTTGTTTACATTCCTATCAAATCTGTTTTAGGATTTTTGAATGAAGTCCATTTCTGGTTCGCTACAGCAGCCTCAGACCGAGCTACAGAAACGCAAATGAATCTCTGAAATTGCTTGCTAAATTTTGGTCAGGTGAAGGATAGAATATTTAAAAAGTCTGATTAGTCTTACTCGATAGTACGGACATGTTTATCCTATTTGAGTTGACTGAATACCTAGGTATTTTGTATTGGCAATCAATTCAACATTCAATTCAATTATTAAAGAACATGGTTGCGCATCAGGTTGGCTTTCGATTTAACGGATGTTTGGAGCTGAACCTATAGCAAGTGACTGGTCTTTAATACGTTCAAACAACATTTACTTCGGTTTATTTGCATGCAACCAATTTATGCAGCTTTTGATAAATATAAACATCAATACTTTTTGAACGGAGGGAGATGGCTGAATCATCAGCACACATGCTGATATTTGATTTCTGCAGAGGAAGCGGCATATCATTGATTTACATCCGAAATAAGAGTAGACCAAGGCAAGAGCCTTGAGGAACTCTAAAAGTTTTTCCTTAAAATCTAAGGGAAGTGCCATTTATGCTGCAATATTATTTTACACAAAAGCAGGTGTTGCTCCTCAAAAAAATACTTCCAACCGTGTGGCTGCCTCACAGCGCAAGACATTTAAGTGTCCTTCAAGTCTACATTTGTTAGATAATATTGTTGATCACATAAAATGGCTGCAGTCAGGGAAGTTAGAGAAAACTCGCATGCGCTAATGGGCTGATGATTTGATTTGAAGCTATCTGTGCAACAACTATGCAATGATAACTTCCAGGTGCGCGCTTAAGCCTACTACTATAAAGACACAATCCAGGAACTGAGTTAATTGAACTCTTGACAAATAGATTACTCTTCTCGGCAAGTGGCCCCGCCAAATTGTCTGCTAATGTTGAAATGAAGAGTTTCTAACGCTTTTCACGGAGCGCCAGCTTAGGTAAGGTATGGAGGGCCACTTTCCAAACCCATAAGAAAAACAAGCCAAATTTAGGTAAAATTGAAAACGAGGCAATTAGGCAATAGAAATTTGAAAGCGAGGCAAATATGCCGTCATTATGACAAACGAAGAATTGCACGTTTTTTTTATAAGACAAACGTTTATAAGAAAATGAGGCTCAAATCGTCAAAATCTTAAGAAAATTGTAAGAAAATCACGAGGCTCGACTTCCAAAATTAAGTGTTTTGATAGGCCAAAAATCGGTATTTCGTCGTTATTGCATTCAAAATGTGAAAGATGGAATTCAAATTCGAGTATACAATATTAATAACGAATGTCTAACCTATTTTAGCCAATTTATTTCAGGAAAAGTTAAGAAACATTTAAGAAAATCTGAGGCTCAATTTCGGAAAAGTTAAGAAAATTGAGGCTCAGGCAAAATAATGGTTTTCTTATTAAACGTGTATGTATCTTAAATGTGTCTTTAAAAAAACGTGTATGTAACTGACTTATAAAAGGGTTGGCACAACTTTGTGACTGAATGTGACAGCGCTAAATCAAAATTCAATCGCTTCTTCATCTTGATTATGAGTCAACGTCACTAATCAGACGTCATTAGTCCCTCTACAATAATATATAGGTATCAATTTTATGAAAGGCAAAATGTAACCAATTTAATAGTCTAGGCCGAATTGCATTTTTTGAGGCCAAACTGCAACAAGAAAGGCCTGACTGGCAGACCTGTTCCAGGCATGGATTGGCGAATACCACCGCTATGCAACATGACGCCAGCTTTTTGCCACGTCTGGGAATTCGTTGGCAATTGTTTATTGTTGCTTTATCTTTTGTAGCTAAGAAGAAATCTCCTGAAATTTTAGCCGAGCTCAACCTTGGTTTTTGTGACACGCCAGAAAGTTTGATGACATGAAGTATGAAATAAACTCTCAGATTTTGCATGACTTCATTACTAAAGGACAATTTGCTACCCCTGAAGCACAGGCCCGGCTGCGAATTTGACACTTTCATGTTTAAGTCATATTTGGAGGGCCACTGTTACTTGCAAAACAGCTCAAAGGCTGTTATAAGCTTCAAAAGATCTTTAAATTAACATGTCTTCTTAAAATCTCAAAAATCTACAATTGACAAACTTCCACAAAATAGCCACAAAGTTCCATAAAATCTTCAAAACCTAGAAAAAATCTTAAAATCTCAAAAATTTGCAAAAGATAAAAAATTCCACAAAATAGTCACAAAGTTCCATAAACTCTTCAAAACCCGGAAAATCTGTTGAGACGTCTTGACGTTTCAAAATTCTAGTAAAAATTTATGTGTTATTTCAGGTCTTTTACAGGATTAAATGCAGCACCATGAGGACAGAGCTTTGGAAAAAATGATGCCGTAGGGAGCATGATAGGTGTGGATATCCAAGATGGCTTTTTAGCGAAAAACAATGCAAATATGAATGAAGGACTTTGTCTACAAGACAGCTTTGCATGAAGTAATTTCTCCAGCATTCCAATAGATAAATTCTAAATATAAAAACCTGTAATAACTGACGTAATCAGTTTAATTTCAAAGCCTGCGCTACTGTTTTCTGTCACAATGTTGTCAAGGAAATAAACATGATAAGCATAAATGAGTACTTTTACAACTGAAACCGGAAAGAGAATAGGCGGCAGCCCACCTTCAGCGTGCCCAACTTCTGCAGGTAGTACCAAAAATAGATATGACGCTGGCACAAATGGCAAAATGCACCTATTGTATGCAACAGGAATGACTAAGGGAAGTAACCCACTGTGAGAAAATCCCTTGTGATAATAAATTTAGACGTACCTGAGGTGGAAGCAAGTTTTGTGGTTACCTGCATGTGGCTAGGTTCAGTTTAGAATCAACGAAGAAGTTCACTGGTAAACAAAGTTGTGAGAATCAAGGTATGTCTTGTGTTGAAAAATTTTGGGTTTATTATCAGTGCATATAAACCATGAAATGCAAGCAAATATTGTCGCATAAATGAGAACAGTCATATTATCATTCTTGCAGTAATTTTAGCTCTACCTTGAGGAAATCCTTTTAGGAGTGCAAAGGAAGAGGACTAGTAAAAGAAATTATGTTGAAACCATGTCAATCTTCCCTTTGAATATCTCCAATGAATGGCCTATTTTGCATACCAATAATTACCTTGATCATGCCGCTCTCTGAAACAAGATAACAGTCTTTTTCCCATACCAGTGCATTGTCACAAATTTAGGCTCATTTCGTTGATTGCATTTAAAACTTATTCATTTGATTACGTATGATTAAAAGCTGTCTTTTTCGGTTGTGATGGCTGACGCAGTATTTTAGGGTGTTCTTGATCATTTATTCTGAAAGTACATTTTACAGGAGAGAGCTTTTTTGGCCCAATATAATCACTTTTGTAAAATGTTCTTAGCAGAACTTTCGTGAGTTCTGTTTACACTCTTGTTTTAAAAGAGTACATAATTTTTTACTGAACTCTATTCTGTTCCTCAATATACGATTTTTTTTATAAGAAACCACTTTATAAGCAACCTAGTGCTAGATAGCCTAAAATTTAAGAAGCTTTTAGAGCTACAAGGAAAGAGCTAAGAAACTTTAGACAAATAGTGCTTTGAAATCCTTACCTGTTTCAACGTAAAGCTGTACCAAAACAATGTGAACATGAAATTGCCTTAGAGCTAGTTCATACGATGAGCCATATATGACGCAAACCTATCATAGCACTGGTTCAGCAATGGCGCGACCGTAGGGGATGAGCCAGTGTTGAACCAATGAACTGCGTGATTGTGGCTCGAGCCGATGCTTTTCATACGCTGAACCGAAGATGAACTTAACTGCTCAAAGTGCTAAATGCATAGGTTCGGCTCATAAATGGCTCATCGTATGAACTAGCTCTTAGATTTTGCTCCCACTCAGTGACGTAACTTGATATTATTTTTTTCGGAGTGTGTCAGAGGTATTGCCCCACGAAAATTCTTTATGAACTGTTTTTAGTAGCAGTAGTTGATTAAACGGTCTTGGGTACAGTAATCTGCCCCTGCAAAATACATTGTACTGCCGTATTAGCTTTGCGAAATGACGAATTTTCAAGGTTTGGGGGGGAGGTAGGTGACTCACTTCCCATCGTTGAACAAAATATACCCCCTTAAGCTTTGTCCCTGTTCGCACTGACATATTTTATTTATTGCAATGCTAATCGTTCTCTACATTTAAGTTTAGCTTACGTTTTCATTGCAATGTAGTTCGTTAATGTAAGAAGCTTTTGAGCCAAGGTGCATTCCGTGCACTTAGGCCCGAAAATCTCCGGGTTGGAGTTAGCTTTCCTGTCAGCTTGACGGCATGGATATAACATAAACTATTCTCTTATCCATGGGCTTAAGAGGACGTCAAATTTTAGGGGGCTGTAAACGTTCTGTAAACTTTCTGCCCGAATTCCCTATTTATCTTTTAGAAAATTTTTCCGAGAGAAAGAGATTTCTGCCCAGCTTGGGGGGCTGCAGCCCCCTGCCCTCCATCTCCTACGCTTATGCTCTTATGCATACGTGCTTTTTGATAAGGAACGACTTTATAAGGAACGTACCTGTAGACGGCCGAAATATTTAAGGAACTGAGGCTGTAGTCACACTAGAGTTTTAAGCATCCTTTATTTGCTCTTTGGATTACCTGTCCGTTCTTAAAATGCAAGGAATGTCACTAAATATAGAGGATGTCGCTCATTTCTGCAAGGACACTCAGAGGTATTCCTAAACGTTGCTAAATAAATAGGCCCAGGGGATGTTAAGTGATTTCGTAGGGTACCCGCTGTTACTCCATGGAGCTCCAGTTGGTTCTTAGGAATTATCAGCATTGATTTGTGTTGTGCTTGGGTAACATGCATTCCAAGAAAGTCGAGTAACCGGAATAACATTTTCTTGGCATTCTAGCTCTTGTAAAGATAAAAAAGACACATTTAAGTTGTGACAACTGCAAACTTTCTATTGCACCTATTTTCACGGGAAGTAAACGATTTTGTATTTTCTAATGATGTATAAACTTACAGTAAAGGATCGACCGGGGTTAACAATGCTGAAGGCTCAGCAAAAAATGAAGGGCAGCCCTCCTTTTAAGTATGTAAGAATTAAATGAAAGTGGAGGTACCACATCCCCTCAATCTACAGCCAGGGGTGCCGGGCCCCTCTTCTACATCACATTGGACGAGCAATGCAGGGCAACGCTCCCTAAATACAATAGCAGCAACAAAGGAAGTGCGCGTGAAACAGCAGCACCAACAAGATCTTTGCAATTGAAACTGTCAACAATAAATTGACCCAGGAGTCTCTGGGATGACTACAACCTTGCTTTAAGCAACCTTAGGATTAGGAAAGGAAGGTCTGGTGTGACCTCAACCTTACACTACTAACGGAAAAAAGCTAAGGAACTTTTCTATTTTAAAATCTTTTATAAATGCAAATAATCAAGAATTAGGAAGCCGGTTCTATTCATTTACAGCCAAAATTCGCATAGATACATATATAAACTTCTTTCCTTCCTTATTTCTGCTTCTATTCTGAAGTTCTTGCCAATATTGAAGGTAAAGTTCCAAATTTTGATGCTTTCTTGTGTCTGTACCGCTTTTATGGCACTATATGTGCAGTGAAATGTAGGGAACTATTAACGAGGTTTTAAGTCCTGTTTACACTACACAAACTAACACGGGGCGCATCCGAGTTAGTTTAACCCAGGGCGAACCCGGGGCGAACCCTGTTCCGTGTACACTGCGAAACAATTTACACATTTTTCGCTTCCTTCCAAACAAACTGCAACATCTCCTACTTTCTTACTAGAGAAAATAAAGGAATGTATCCATAGTTTTGCCATCTTCTCCTAGATTTGTCTTTTTTGAGCACATATCTAACTGCTGAAGTATCTTTTCGTCAGCCTAAAGTCTTATCAGGAGTAGAACTGCCTTATCAGTCCAAAGTGAACTTCTTTCAACAGCTTCCGTACTCATTTCAGCAAAATGTTTTCGATTTCCAATAGAGTTGTTAGTCTACAAGCACAATCAGTAAAAAAACTGTTGAATCAAAGTGGCGCACATGGCTACAATTTAGATACACGCATTTGTGAACAGTAAAACTGCCCCGGGTTCGACCATGATATGCGTTTATACTATAGTTCTGTTTACACTACACAAACTAACACGGGGCGAATCCAGGTTAGTGTAACCTGGGTTAGATTTTTTGTAGTGTAAACGTAACTAACCCGGGTTGGCCCCGGGTTCGACCCACTTTAAACTGACCCTGCAACAGAGTGTTAGCTGCTTTAAACATTTTGTATTGCCACGTTCACAACAGAGAACATTGAAAATGACGATATCTGGAGTTTTTAATCATATGACCTGTCGATTTTCTTTGGTCTCAAGAATCCAGTGTGGAACTTTCTTATTTATTTTGAGCAGTCGCTCACTGCTTTCTGAGTAACTACGTACGTTGTTGTTGTCAAATTAATTGATCTATTGGGGCCTATTTAGGCTTGATTACGGCAAAAAAGATTTGAAGGGAATTAAACAGCATTCAAGTTAATGAGTTTCGAGGGCAGTTGAGTGGGTTTGAAAACTTGCAAGAGGACCTGAGATGAATTTAAGCAGTATATGCCGAAGAGTGGGGAATGTCACTCTGTGACAAAAGTAACCTGACAATCATTGTGATATTTGAAGTCACAAAAACCTTGAATAATTTTCACGAGTGACGCTTTCCTTGTTTGTTCACTTCGACTTTTTCTCATTTTCTGTCCCACATATTGAAAGAAATTTTGAAGTAAACATATCGTCATTACTAGAATAAGCACCGCGGCGCCTATTTGTCTCTTCTGCTTCAAACTGTGGTGCTTGTACAAGGGTAATGCTTATTGTCAAGGAAAAGACGAAATAATCTTTAACAAGAGAATATACCTTCTCACCATTGAAGTAGAAGAGAGGACGCGACCCCTAGCTGCAACATGAGAGGGACTCAGCCCCCTAGCTCGGTAATTGTCTTGGAAATCAATCACTGAATAGTTAATATTTTGATTTGGCAGGTTCAAGATTACGGTTTTGGATAAAGTTAGCAAACGTTCTTTTAAATAAAAGATTCCTTTACGTTTGCTAACTTTATCCAAAACTGTAAAGTTAATATTTTATGTTAAAAGACTACTTTAGACTTAAAAATCTGATGAGAAATTCCTATGTAACAAGATAAATCTGACAAGACATGTATACAAACTTCCTACGTTGTTTACTGAGCAATATTTTCAGTTTCTTATAAACTGCATGAATGAGAAGAGCCCCCTAGCTATCAATTTACTACTACACCACTGAATCTCGATAACTCAGTACAGAATAGAAAGAAAGCCCAGTACAGTCACTTTGAACTGCAAAGGAATCTTAATGAGCGTAGGCATTTTCCGAAGCTTATGAAATAATAAAGTAGACATTTATTGAGTTATCTGTTCGTTTTGCATGCTTTGCAAGTAATGTTGTAACGTTTTGTAGCTACCTGCAAGCAAACGGCCTCCATGAACACTTTTAAACAGCGTATTTCGTAATCAAATAAACGCTCCTCTTCTAATTCTTATTTATTTTCATTTTCTCACTAAATTAAAAGTTGTAATTTTGTTTTTAAAGGTAATATTTGTACTTGGATTTTTAACTATTTGGCTTTTGAGGGGCCCTTGAAAACCAGCATTTTTGCTGAAGGGCTCCCTTCCTTAGAGAAAAATGAAAAATATGTTGAAAATAACCAACACCGTAAAGCTGCAACAGCCTTAGCCTGAGTTTTACTACGGCGCTTATTCTTGTGCAGCACTTATCCAAAATATGACAAAAGTGCGGCGCTTATTCGGATGCGGCATTTATTTCAAAATATATCTAAAAGTGCGGCGATTACTCGGATGCAGCGCTTATTTGGGGGTGGCTCTTTCCGAGTAATTACGGTAAGCTTGGTTGAAAATAAAATACCATGTGTTGATTTTTCTAATTTTAGGGAACGATGAATAGCCTCGTATTTTTGGCCTATTGTGCATTCCCTCTTGTGGCACTTGGAAAGAGTCTCGATTTCATTCGTTCGGGGGTCGCTTGTATGCCTGAAAGCGACGAGACACTCAAATTGAAACTTCAAAACATTGGAGGTTTTAACACGGACATCATAGCTTTCGACAGACACTCTGCAAAGAAAAATCTTGAGAAAGCTGTACTGGAGAGTAACTTTAAGCATCAAATGAGGCCAAAAGTCTATAAAAAGTATACATTGCAAAGAGTGAAGCAAATTGTCCGGTCTAAAGGAAAATACAAGGCAGCAAAAGAATTGGAAAGCAAAGACTACATGAATAGTACTTTGAGATCAGATGCCTCTAATTGCCAGGAAAAAGGAAGCCTGACGAGTGATGGAAACTTGAATTTATGTAGGAAGTGCACAGTCTTAACCACCCTTCCTCCAGACAGGTACGTTTGCAAACTACATCCTACGTTTTCCGAAATAACCATATAGTGGTTTTATGTGGTCAGGTGGGAAGCGGAGAAAATTCTTGGTGGGCCCATTTAAAGGTGACTATCTGCTTTCTAACGAAGTCGATAAATGGACCCAATTCAAAGCCAATCTAGCCCCATTGAATTCCCACAATGAGTGAGCCCCGTTGTCAGATTTTCCCAGCCCTATTTTCAGGCAACAGCGCCAATGACCAAAGCAATTTTAGTATGCTTTTGAAGGCTAGAATCTCTTGTATCCAAGGCAGTGGTTCTCAACCTTGTTGGAGGTACTGAACCCCACATTGTCAATGTATGCATTCATCAAACCCTACGTAGGTGGAAAATTAAAATATGCTTTTTTCTTCAATTTCAAAACATATGCTGAATTAGTGCATAAACTGGCCAAGTAGATATTGACATCACGATGCGAATGCGGTGAGCCAAATAACAGAGTTATGCGAATGGGGTGAGCCAAATAACAGAATACAGACTAAATCTCCGAACTCCTTTATCTGGCTCACCAAACCCCTAGGGTTTGATCGAATCAGGTTAACCCTTTCAGTGGCAATTACTAGCTTTTCATGACAAAAAATGTTTTTCTTTAGAAACTGGCTCAATTGGGATCTAATATCCCACCATGAATGAAATTTTTATGTTCCTCCTTCAAAACAGGGGGGAATGCATTTGTAGCACATTTGCTACATTGGCACAAAGTGGTAAAAAAATAAGAAAAATTTGTTCAGCAGCAAATG
>WIPJ01001009.1:695220-733505 GCA_018155075.1 Cassiopea andromeda
ATATATATATATATATATATATATATATATATATATATATATATATATATATACACACACACAGTAGATTATGACAATATGCCAACTTCAACCATAGTTCACACAGTATAGTTTAAAATACCAGGAATTGCAAAGAATATTCCCTTCTCACCATCCTATGGTAAACATAAAAGCTCATGGTAACATGGCTCAACTCACATGGCTTCGTATTCTTTGGCGGTTTCAACGGCACAATCTCTTTACCATTTTTAAACACGCGCAGCCTCCTTTTGGCATCAGCGTATCCATATTCATTCGTTGCTGTACAAGTGAAGATGCCTGCATCTTGTGGCTTAATGTTGCTGATCTTTAAATACTTGTTTTGCGTGATTTCATAACGAGGCCATCTGTTCCTGTCCTGCCTGATTAGACCAAATTGATTCTTCCAAAAGAAAAGTGTTCTGTTATTCGAATCCTCGTGTGCACCCGTTGCCTGGCATCGCAGCTTCACTTCTTCGCCTATGTTTTTTTTGTAAACAAGTTCACCGCCTTTGATGATTTTCGGAGGGTCTAAACGGACAAAATGACAAATTCATTAAGGAAAAGAGAATACAACATTGAGTAAAAGCTAGTTCTGTTTCTGAAAGAGTACACATATTTTCATAAGAATAGCGTGTATAAAAGTAATAAGGGTCAGAATTGCTGAAATTTAATATTAATTTAAGAATAATACAAGCTTTATGTATATATAAATAAATAAATAAATAAATAAATAAATATATATATATATATTTGCCAATAAGTTTTGTTTACAATCTTTGCGTACTCGAGTTATAGTACTGCTCGAGTTATAATAGTAAATTTCATTAAATACAATGCAAGCTTTATATATATTTGTCAATAATATTTGGTAGTGTTGATTAAAGATATGATGAACAATGGAGTACTTTCATTGACTATGATTCTCGTCGTGGCCCTTGTCCTTCAATGCAAGCTTTATCTCAAGCTTCATCAAGACTTACAATTTTTGCGTGCTCGAGTTAAAGTTGTGCACTTCATTAAGACTTAGAATTTTTATGTATTTGAGCTACAGTTCTGCTTGTAGATTAATTTTTATCCATCGATAAAATATTTTTTATTCTGTTCCCCTTTTGATTTGCTTTATGACGAAGCAAGACATTAACAAAAATTTCAACATGTTCTTTTCATTTCCAGACCAAGTTACAAACTTTAACCAGAAATATTTAAGAATATCGAGGCTGAATAAAAAGTTAACAAATTTTATTCATTTCCAGACCAAGTTACACCTTTTACACTGGCGAGTAACTTAAGAATAATGTTATTTTCAAAACCAGAAACATTTAAGAATATTGAGGCTGAGTACAAAGTTAGACGTTCTTATAAAAAAATTGTGTAACGCAAAAATTTTCAACAAAAGTAGTTGGGATATACTCAGCAATATGATAATTCCATCTAGCTTTCCTATCGTACATGGCACTTAATATTATGAGAAAGGACTTTCCTACGTTCAGTAGCACCATATTAGCAAACAGTGCCTGAGATATCAAGGCAGTGGTGTGCCGAGAGATTTTTGAGTGGGGGAGGATATAGTAGAAGAAATTCACTGACAGGCTACTAAATATCCCAAAATTAGCGACAAGCAATAATCACAACGTCAGCTTTTACCAACAACCCAAAGAATTACCGACATGCGAAATTTTTGCCGACAGCTTAGTCAAAAAGCGGGTTTGCGACATCCCCCACACGCCTTACTGCGGGGGTGTGCTTCTGCTTAAGGGCTAATGGAGTCTAACGCATCATTAACAACGGCAACAACAACAACAATGTCGACATCTATGAACTGTAAAACAACCATTCCAGTGATGTGATGTACCAGTCCAATGCCATTCAAAGCATTAGAAGTAAAAGGAGAATATCCGCTGGTTAACCTAACTGTGGAAGTTACTATTTCCTGATGTGCTTCTTATGATTGATGTTGTCATTTCCTACTGGAATGGCTCGTATCCTGTACTTACAAGAAGAAAACTCAAAATAACTAATTGCCCTAGCCCTGTTTTCGACTAGGCTGGGTGGTGCTGTTCAGCTAATAACAAACTAAATTCAACGGAAGTACAAAAACAATGGAAGATGGTGGTACAACATATTTCAAAACAAATGACAAGCAGACATCTCCTTTCTTTACAAGTAAGTAATGAGACCCGAGGGCCCGCCTTCCGAATCATACCTGAAATACACAAAGTGACTTTATTTTGTACAAGCGCAGTATAAAACTCTTAGCCAAAAGCGGTGTCCAGCCTATTGCTTCTTACGACCCGCCCTTGTTAATGAATACAATGTGGTCTAAATTGATTTAAATATATTTGGTGTGCGTGTTTGCATTTGTTAAAGTCAGACTCCCGCCTTGATGCATGGGCCTAATAAGCGAATCCTATCGGATCTAAGAACTCGATTATCCTAGAACGTTCTAAAGGTGGCATTGCAAAATATTATCTTAGGCCCTTTTTCTGCAACTCGGTTAATGCTCTCGCAAAACTGGAATCTTGAATAGTGATAGCGGTAGGGCAAACGGCTATAAATGCAGGTATGGCCATGTTTATGCATCCTTCTGCTTAATTACAAATTCCAATATAAATAGGGATCATAAACTTAGAAGGATTTGGTGCCAGATCACAAATTCCGATCATTTGAAGGATAAGAATAGTTGACTTAGAAATAGGATATATGAAAGGATGATTTGCGTAGATGATTTGCTTTAGAGAGAATCTTGGAATTAGCAAAAACAAACAGAAGGATTAAACAGCTCCAATATTGACGAAGGAGACTAGACTGTGAAATAGGAATATCGTTTCTTCCTCTGAAGTAAGTATAATAGTAAAGCACTATGGATTAACTATCTTTGTTTCTCACACACCCAGCTGGTATACATTACTCAGTTCTTAATTAATTTCAAAATTTCTGTCTCCATGTTTCTTTGATATTGTTGACCAAAGCTCAGCCAATCATAGATAGGGTGCAACCTCACTCAACAAACTTGATTCAAGAGGTTTGGTCAAGGAAAACCTTTAAATCTCAAGCCAATACATTCGCTGTCTTCTTTACAGAAATGCTTAGGTGCTACCTATATCTATATATAGTATTCAATCCTATTCCAAGTATCTAATGTCTTATAGCGTTATGTTATTTTCCTGCAATCCCCCGAAGCCCAGATACTTGCATAAGTATTTAGAATCCTAAACACATATCTGTCCAAAGCGGTACGTGGATATAATGAAGGCTACAAAAAGACATCGCTACTTTTTAAAACGAAGTTGGACAAGGAAGGACGAAAGCACTTTGTTTTGCTGTGTTTTGACAGTCCGGTCTTTTCTTTGTTGTAATAACTAAATGCTTAATGCCATAAGCACACAATTAAACTTTCATAATGAGTCTGAAGTTGTTGTGTACTGAGGAGGGCATACGGTTTCATTCATTGGCATTTCATGTGGAAAGCAATAGATGTAACCAATACTTATACAAATTAACAAAAAATATCCTGATGTGCACGTGAAAATGGCGTATCATATGAGTGAAATTATAAACACAATTTTTCCGCAAAATACCCAACTTTTTACTGAGGCTCAATATTTAAACATTTTTCTGGTTTTGTCAAAAAGTCAAAGTCTTTGGCATGACTCGGCCGGGGCTCGAACCGGCCGAATCATGTGAAAGCTACAGCGGGGTGGCTGGTCTACTGATAGTTCCGGGAGTTTAACTTTCCCACTCCATTCTCATATGTCGAGCGCTAGACGAGAAGGCAGTGAGTACCATTTTTAAAGTCTTTGGTATGACTCGGCCGGGGCTAGAACCCACGGCCTACCGGTAGTGAGGCAGATGCTCTACCACTGGGCCATCACTCCGGTTTTCTAGTTGTGAGCCTTAGAATAATCTTAAATTATCCTTCAGTGTCAACAGTTTAACTTCGTCTGAAAATCAAAGAAATATATTCAATTCTTTGTTGGTGTCTTGCTTCATCATAAATTAAACAGGATAGTAAATATTTCATCAATAGTGCAAAAGTTAATCTACAAACACTACTATAACTCAAATACACAAAAATTCCAAGTCTTAATTAAGATTCAGCCTTGCATTACTTTAAAATTACTTTTCAATTTCAGTTATTCTGAGCCTTTAAAATTCTATTTTTATAAAGAAGTATGAATAAGCTTCCTCTCGTACAAGACGATTTTCAGAGAGTCCCAAGAGCCAGACTTCTTTTGGCTATTAGGGACTGTGATAGTTGAAGGTGTAGGCATATGTAAATGTGGAGCGTAACTCTGTCATTGTTCTCTGTTTAGAAAAATGACCATGAATACGAGACAGCAAAATGCATGTAGCGCAGTTGGAATGGAAACAAAAAAGGTGAATAAAGCAATGTAGTAACTAGGGAACTGGACCGCTTAATTTTAAGACTAACGACAAATACAGTTGAGAAATGTTGAAGATTATTATGATTGAGTGAATTAGGAAAGGATCAAGTGAAACGCTTCAGTCAACGACAAAACCCGTCCAATTCTACATAAATGGAGCATGTCAAAGCAAATTGGACTTAGCTTCAAGAGACAATTCCTGCCTTTAAACTAACTAGATTTCATTGCAAACTTTTAAGATTTAATATCAATCTTTTCCGAGATGCGATTATGGTCTCTAAGCCTATCAAAGATCCTAAGGATGGTTACAGAGAACAAAAAGATTCAGCAAAACTCAACCAAGCGTCCTGCTGACCATGATTCGGATAGAAAACACAGATCATCTTGTATTGATCTGCTCTGATAACTTAAAATATACGGCCTAACATAACGATTATCTATATATCCCATATACTGCAAAATATACGAAAGGGTACAACTAAGATTCTCCGTTGAAGACGTGCACCTGCTAGCCAAAACAGTACAGCATTTATAGCAGCACCATTACGTCTAATACATCTAACGACGTTGAGGCACAATATTGTTCAATACTTTCAAAATACACACTTTGTACGTTATAAGGAACCTAGCTCAAGGCCTAGTTCTTAGAGTTCCTTATTTTTGGGCCTCTTTTTATAAAAGTCTAGTACTAAAGTTCCTTAATAGTTCCCTGATTTTCACTGCACATATAGTGCCATACCACTGGCACAGACAAAAAGGAACCATCTAAATTCTGAATTATACCTTTAATTTTGGCTAGAACTAAAGATTAAAAGCATAAATAAGGCAGGGAAGAGTTTTGTAAATGTATCTGTGAGTTGCGACTGTAAGTGAATGGAACCGGCTTACTCCTGAAAGTGAATAAAGCATAGGACTGTTGCATACCTCATTGTGCATTCTCTTTGCGTAAGCACGTAGTAGCTGTTGTTGCCTCGGATAGGCATAAACTGGATTATGCAAAACGAGGCATAACATTGAGCAACTGTGCAAAGATGTTCTTTGATAAGCTAAATAAGCAGACCTCAGAGAATAACAGGCCTAACAAATCATTTCATAGCGGATAATACCCCTTCAAAAACGACAACTTAAGAAAGCTTGTCAGCATGGGAGACTGATAAGATCTAGAGCCACAATCACACCGCAACTGTGTTTTTGTTTAAATGTTTTCACCCGACAACCCTCAAACTTACTTACATGCTTGAAATGGGATTATCAGTCAACAAAAACACTCGCTTCATTCGATTAAACATGTTTGTACGACAGAAATATGTAATTTTAGGGTTAAGCGATGCAGAATAAACGCAACAGGAAAGCCGACGATGCACTTTCATTACAATGAAACTCAATCACACTCATCACCAGTCCTCAAGAAAGAGCAATGTTACTACGAACATGCAATTCCAATGCCTGCACTTACTTGTCATGGTGCAACATACAATGCTAACCACCTTAGCAAAAGAGACTTCCACCAATGACGAGATCACTATTCCGAAGCTACTTAGCACAAATACCTTAAAAAGCATATGCCGAACCTTCTTTCTGCAATAATAACCTCTTTCCGAACAATCACTGCAGTCTGATTGGACACTACAAAAATGATGGATGATAGGTTCTCTGATTGCACTCTCTTAAATCACAGAAAGGTAGTATATGCAACTGAAGTGCTCAGCTATGAGCAAAGAGCTGAGTTTCGCAAGAATACGGATAAATGTAATACATAGATGTTTAGAATTAATCCATTGCTGGTCTTTACTAGATCTGGGAAGCCTAACGCGGTGACACAGCACTGGGACGGATTCTGAGCGAGAGATTTTGCGATTGAATATCGTTAGAATGTGGTTTTCAACTTATCCATCCTATTCTGTTCTATTGTATATCGTATGACTTTAATGGCCTAAGTTGTCTGTAATCAACATACGCTGGTGAACAGCGATAGGCTAAAGCTGGAGACGAAGTGACAGCGATACTCCTTCTGCTCATTCGATACGCTACAGTGAATTAGGGGATCAAATAAAACAGACAATTACAAGAAGCCAAAGGGTTATGAAGCCAGAGAAACATTATTGACTACAGATGCCTGGAGGCACAAGTGAAGTTTACTGTCTCTTGTTATCCATCTTATGTACGATCCTTCTTGAGAAACAGCAAATCAAGATCTATATTTCGTAGTAACATGGGCTTGCGTTCCATTCTCAACTTGTGTCAAAAATAATTCTAGCTTACATTTGGTGAGAGCTAAGGAATTTGTGCTAGATCACATGGCATTGGGAAGCACTAAGGAGAAGAGCCTAAGCTTCTCTTAATACCATTACCTGTGCACCTTGCAAAACACTAACCTATTAAGATGTGCCAAATCCAATGTCGAAAGAAAAAGAACTTAATTAAAGACAGAAAAGCTTTTGAATTACAAAAGAATGGATTTGCAATTCATTGATTTCCTTGCATTTCCTAAGTTACTTAAAAGAAATTAACTATAAAAAGGTCTAGAAAAGAGCAGCACAAAATTCAAAGTCAAGGCTTTTGCAACAATCCTGTATCCAAAATTCAAGCAAACGTCACAAATTAGTCAGTGTTGCTGGCCAAATATTAGCTCTCCATATTGAAGAGTGTAGTGTATATTCAACAACAAGCAAGGATCCTTTTCATGAAGCCAAGCTTGTACTGGCTCTCGAAGATTTGGTCCAACGTTTTAATGAAGTAACGTGATGCAAAAAGAGGGTTGTGGTAGATAGCCAAAGGCAAATCGTGCGAGTTATGAATCAAAAGCTATATATCGATGGTTGGACTCTCATCAAAGTACAGACTGAGGAATTTGCGAGCAAAACAATTACAGAATGAAATCATGATGAGCCCATTGAATCAATAAAACAATCCTGTTAACTGAATATAATGCTCATTTACTAGGTCACTTAATCCATTCTGAGATCTGCTGTGCTTTGATATTGTATGCCAAGACATTCCGATTGAGGGATACTTCGTTATCTTGTTAATACTAGCCACGAAGTAAGGCCACGATAAATGTTATTTGCTTTTCAATGCAGCATCAGGGATTCAGGAGAAGAGAAATCTTCTCTATGCAGCATAATCACTCCATAACCCAAACATTAACATAGGCTTCAGAACTTTGGACATAAATTCGTCGTCTCCTATAAGTGGCACCCAGGGTGTGGGATGACACGTGCAAAACTAAACATGCATTTTCAAAGAAGATTAAGAGCAGCATTATCATGACAAAGGGAAGAAATTCAAAGTGTGGTGAAGTGACCAGTGGGCATAAGGCTGTTTGGATAGGATGTCTTAAATACTGTCTTAAGCCATATATATTCCTAAAAAAAACTCAAGTAGATAGTTTGCAAAGCTACTCTTCTGCCTCATTCACCTGGTTTCTCTTCTGCGCTCTTTCTTTTCCTCTCTCCCGCCCCCTTCTGCTATCCTACTTCTACCCTCTTCTCCTACTTTCTCTTCTGCTCTCTTTCTCTCTTGCTCCCCTTATCCTGCCCTCATTTTCCCATTCCATTTCTTCTGCTCTACTTCTACTGCTCTCTTATCCTGCCATCTCTCTCTGCTCTCTTCTACTTTCTCTCTCCTGCTTCTTTCTCTTGCTCAATTTCTTCTGCTCTACTTCTACTCCTCTCTTCTCTTGATTTCTTTCTACTGTTCTCCTCCTGCTCTTTCTACCTGCCATCTCCCTCTGCTCTCTCCTACTTTCTTTCTCCTGTTTCTTTCTCTTGCTCACGCTCTTCTGCCCTACTTCTCAGGCACGCCGGAAAGGGGGGTAGAGGGGAGCAATGGCTCCTTCTGATTTTTATTTGGGGGAGCAGGGAGAGCAAAAGTACCCTTTTTGAAATGCAATAGAATCCTTTATTAGACATTGATATGATACAACGGATATCAAATAAGCTATATAAACAAGCAACATATGATTGAAAGAGAGAGCTATTTGTGTAATTTTGTGAAATATAGGCCCTGCTAAAGGATGGAACAAGAGTGTCTCAAAGAGGTGCCACGGAGCCCAAAGAGATGCCTATGCTAGGCAGTGTCCCAAAGAGTTACCCATACAAATCGGTGCCCTTTTGCTCCTGTTGGACCCCCTTGTTCCAATGTCGTTCAGGCGTACCTGCTACTTTTACTACTCTCTTCTCCTGCCCTCTCTTCGTGCTTTCTCTCTTGCTCACCTATTCCGCTCTTCTTCCTTTACTCTATTCTCCTACATTCTTCCCCTGCTTTCTGTGTTTGCCTAAATCATAGCCATAAAGCAAAAGTCTAATTCAAGAAAGTTCAATCATCACGAGACTCACCACCAGTGTGCACAGTGTTTGCATAGCTAAGTAGTAAGAAGATAAATTTGAACACCAAAACTCCTTGCTTTCGGCTGGTCAGCATCAGTTCGCCTATCGTTGACCAATACACCTTGGCCAGACTATGAGATACTTGATGCTAGTTCCTGAAATTGAACAGTTAGACAATTACAGTTACTAAATCAGAATCCCATTATATACTGTCGTAAATATGCAAACAATTTGGTTTTGGAAGATACAGTTTCATTTCAAACTTTGAAATTTTACAAGTCCACGCAAGTGGTAATGGGGACAAAAGCGCAGCCCCCCCTTATCCCCTCTACGTTAATATCAGATTTTTGTAGAATATTTGTCTCACGTTTGGGGTTGGGTGACATTTGCAGAACTTTGAAGTTTTTGTCATTATTGGTGCGCGGTAAAGTGCCATGCACTTGGATCCTTCAAATTCAAATTTCCTTACTACGGATATTGTTGCCTAGCATCAAATGAGACAAACATTAACATTTTTGTGTTGTTCTCGTGTTTCCTTATATCGTTTTTTTCTTTCTAAATGTTAAATTTAATTGTTAAGTTTTGGAGAGAACTCCGATGCTCCAATGACTTAGTGTCTATTCTTTCCAGGATGGGCACAGTAGTTTTGGTGTTGTTTTGGTTGTTAATAAATTTTCCTTGCCGTGACGAAAAAGTGCATCACAGTAATCCAACTTTAAAGAGCCAATTCTTCAATTCACTTCCTAAGCCATACGATTCAATGCAGAGGGGGAAGAGTGCATGAAGTTGAGAAGTGACTTTGCAGGAAGTCCTATAGTCTTGAAGGATGAAGCGGAAGAAGAAAAAAGAAGAAATATGGGAGAGAAAAGGGGGGGAAAGAGGGTAGAAAAAGGCGAAATGAAGAAGAAGGGAAGCACAAGGGATGGAAATGAGGAAAAAGGGAGAGTAACTGGATAACAACATCTGCAGAGCGTTTTCTAACTATGACTAAAACACAACTGGCAAAACATTGACAGTCACATACATCATGTAGTAAGGCCAATCTTAATGGAAGCCAGTTCTAGAAAAAGCTTGTTCCAAAACTGTTCATTTTTAGAAGAAACGGAGCTGGTTTCAAAATCAACCGTTCCTGGCTAAATACTGTGAGCAAAAGCCGCGTGGAAGAAAGAAGGCAGTTGAACATTTCCTTGCAAAACCAATTATTACGGCACACAACAATCAATTTTACAATATTATAAAAGATTTCTACGAAAACCAATTACAACATTACAAAGCGACTTCATCTTATTTGGACTTAAACAGTCGTGGTAAACTTTTCAAATCGGTAAACTTTAAATGGAATAAGGGTCTCTTTAAGGTCTGCAATGGGTTAAGCAGATAAAGCTGTCTGATTCCTTGTTTGGAAATAGTCTCAAACATTTTGTTGTTACTCCTAAACCGATCTGCTCACCAGAATCGGTGCCTACTTCCCTCGAAATAGTGATAGTCATTCGAAAGCACTTAGTAAAGGATACAATCTTTTTCAAAAGAGTACCTAATTTTTAGCTAAGCCTCTATTTTCTTAAATTTGCTGACTTTGAGCCTAGGACTATTTTAAGTAATCAATAACTAGCGAAGGAGTAGCCTTGCTTAAAAATCAGAGGAACACGTTCAAATCTCTAATGACATTTTACTTCATCATTAAACAAGGCAAGAGTGGAACTGAGCAGTAAATATTGTATTAATAATGCAAAAGTTAATTTGAAAGCAGCATTCTAATTGGAATACACAAAAATTGTAAGCCATAATGAAGCTTGAGCCTTGTAACACTCCTATCAAATTATTACCCAGCCCTTTTGAGCCTCTATATTCCTATATTCTAAAAAACTTTATTCTTACAAAACTGTGCCCAATCATCATCCAAATGCTATTATCTCAGCCTTCTCATTTTCCCTAAAGTCTGAAATTGCTTGAAGGTGAGAGCAGAAACAAATTCTTTTACATTCAATAAATGCTTCTGTCTTTACCCCAGCCTACAAAATTATCCCATACCTTCAACGATGGACAGTTTCAGCTAGTTGCATGTCCTATAATTGTAAACTACGTCAATTTTGGGCGACTTAATCTCTCTCCATCACCTTTGAAGTTTCTAGCCTAAGATATTTATATCAAACATTCTTTCTACTACGGAATTCTCGATAAAATATCGTAAATTCACAGAACAAAACATTATATTTATCAATATCAAGCCAGCGTGACTCAGGTTCTTTGAAATCAATTGGCCGATGGCCAATCAAATCATAGAGCCAGGCTAGCTTTAATTGCAATATGACGTGAAATCACGCCCAAAATTTTGCTAAACGGAACTTGGCTCTGGTGCAACTACAAAACTGAGACCTCGCTGTTTACCAACTATAAAGGCTTGGAAAGAAGAAATGTCCATATGTAAAAATCAGTTGGTGAAATAAATGAGCTTCGAAAAATCTGCTATGCTAAGATCATTTGCATGACAAAGGATACAATTTCCTTCCATGGAACAAACACGATACTAACAAAAAGACCTTCCAAGGAACAAACATTGTATCACCTAAGTCTTATCTCCTCACTTTCTTTGAGCGCAGGCTTGGTAAAATATAAGATACGACTTTTTTTATAACTTTGGGCCTAGTACTGAATCTTTCTTAACTTTTTTACGATTCAAGAATCAAAACTTCGCTAAGACTTTATTAGCAAAAATTTCTGAGTTGTGATGTTTGCGTGAATATAGTAAAGGAAAGTGTGAAAAGCTGAATGTGTACTTTAAATAATGAGAAATCTAAGTTAATAACATATGGTAAGATGTTAAAGAATAGCCAACATAGCATGTAAAACATTTTATGAATAGATACTTCGAGTTTTGAAGACACATTTTCTATTTTATAAGGACGTCTTTTTGGCCCAGTACCGAAACTTTCGTAACCTTTTCACGATTCCAAAACTTTCTTAGCAAACATCTTTTGAGCTCAAATGCCATGCACAAGCACATTAGAGGAGAGTGGAAAGCTACATGTACACCTGAAATTGTGATAAATCTTAGTAAATAGCACGCTAAAATGTTAGAGGAAAGTAAATATAACATACAAAACATTTTGTACACAGATAAAAATCGCATGTTCAACACCTATGATAAAAATCGCACTTATAATCCAGTACTGAACTTTCTTAATTTTTTGAGCAGTCAAGTACTTCTTTCTTATAAACCACTTTCTTCTATAAATAAAAGTCGTGTACACATGAGCCTATCTACAGACTTGCTTGGGTTTCTAAAATCGAGTTTTGAACTTGCTTTTGAGGGTACTGAGTAGACTTGCTAATAAACTTTCTTCAAAAAACCATGTATTTAAGAAAGTGTCATATTTCAGCAGCATCTTTCCTACCCTTTTTATGAGAAAGTGATTAAATATATTATCGATGAAGTCAAGCTTATAAGTCCTCATCTGGACTGATATGCCATCATGAGTTTGCAGCTGGTATGATTTGTCTAAATCTGCCTAGCTGTTTTCAAACACACAAACGTGAATTTATTAACTCAAAGGATTACTTCATTCTCGGTGACTTCTTTATCTATCTCATATCATCAAAACTACAGGTTGCGTTGGCAAAAGATTTTGCATGCAAAAACGCGTCATATTGACTTAGTAAGTCCTTTTCAACTTAAACAAACCATCATGCAGTTTAATATACTTCGCCGCACGTGTGAGAAAGCAATATTTGATTTTTGGTTTGAATAACTCAGACAGCTTGATTAAAATCGAGAACTATGGGTTATGACTCCAGTGTGTTCAGACTTCAAAATGTTATTCTCGTGATTTCGGATCAATATTGAATGCCATATATTATCCTCCCGTCTACAACAATCGCGTAAAGACAAAAATTCCTCAATCATTGTCCACTAATATTCGCTCGTAATATCTTGCTCATGGAATGAGTGGACGGGCTTGCGAAATGGATCCCAAAAGCAAGTATAATTTAAATAAACTCAAACAAGAACAAAGGGATACTATTCTCATGACAATTGGCCCTCATATACCCAGATTAACTTCCCCTGAAAACTTTTGAACCATACCCCCAATGTCCAATATACATATCGAGTGGGAGAAAAACAATTCTTGCTGATAATTACCCCTTTAAATAAACAGCAATGACAAAGCTATGAAGAGCAACTCAGCTTCCGTAAATAAGGAAATCATCTACGTGCGCTTAGCCTTTCGGCGAGGCAGAACTTCAGGCATTGGCGATTTCAAATGTCAAAACGTAATCTGTGGTTCGTAAATGTTTGAAATACAATTGCGTTGAAACAAAGAAACATTCAAAGAGAAGAGATAAATTGGTTACCGAAGAAATTACAAAGACACAGGCCATTACTATTTACATTCGGTGAACTATCAGCGAGCATTATTAACTTGTAGGAATCAAAATAACGATCAACGCAATGTCAATAACACGATCTGAGTCTGAAAATGGTAAATGCATCCTTGTGGCAAAAGAATCCTCCACGTAGAAAGGCTAACGATAATTATTATAGGGTCAGATGATTAGGCAATTAGCACGTAGGCTGACAAAAAGGTGTTATGAACGTCAGATCTGGTGCTAAAGAGCCATAAATCACCCAGGACCTCAAGTCTGCTAGGAAGCCGGGCAAATTGTATCCTCTTTCGACAGGGATATGTAAATCCTATCAAGAGGAAAAGCCATCATTTGAAGTCACACAACATTCCTTGATAGTAGAAGTCAGTTTTAAGACCAGAAAATGATGCAAAGAGAGGTTCAATAAGAATGGGAAAACTGAACAGTTCATCACGATGACTAAATGGTTACTAACAATTTCTAGTAACATATGTGCGCCCGTTTCATACCTTTTAGTAACTATCAAGTTTAAACTACCTTCAACTCATTCTAAACAGGTAAATATCTAGCTTAAAACGCAAAGTAATCAGAAATGAATCGTTTCAGTGCCAACGAGAACTTCACATCCAAAATCGTAGATATTGTTAAATGCAGCGCTGGGTTCTCTTTGCTTTTATACAATTCAGAATTCTTCTGTACATAAACAGTCATACCTAGAGGCTTTTAAGATATTTCTTGTAATACAAAAGACTACCTGCAGGATTTTAAAAACAAAACTATGTACCTTCTTCAAAGATTATAACAGTTCTTTACGCAAAGCTGAGATGAATGTCTTTCCAATACACCATAACTTGCTTTTGGTGGTGAAAAGTCAACTAAACATTCGCTTTTGAGCTGTGTTTTCTATGCTCTCTCTGCTAATATTGATTAACTACTGCCTTTCTATTTGTCGGTGGTCATTATGAGTGCGGCTGGAAACAATGGACCTTTCCTTACACGAAAACGATGTAATCAAAGCTTTAGTCCCCTTTCTTTGCACACTGGAACCGACTTTCCGGGGCTTTGAATAATATTTGCCAATGATCAATGGATTGGTTTGCTAAATACACCAAAATACGGACCAACATTCCTGAGAGTTTATTCTTCCAGCTGTAATACACAGAAAGAACAGAATGGACGTCGTCTGGCATATTTTTTATCACTCTTCTGCTTGGGCAAAAGTTAGGTAGGCGATCTATCAATATAGCGGGGATTTTTTCTATCCATCATCGTTAAGATAACTAAAAGCTTTAAATTGAACAAAACTCACTCATGTAAATGGAAAACTCTACTTGAAAACAAGGCAAGTGCATCTGAACTTGGATAAGGAAAATGGAGGCTAGATCTACCTATAGGAGATAATCTTCTTGATCTACATTGAACTTACAGAACAAGTCAAATAATCCATCTGGATTCACAATTAGCAAAAACAAACTTCACCCATGGTTTGTATAAGATACTCCAGGTAAAGTGCCCTGACTTTTTGCTAAGATAAGATGATTTTCTCTGACTATTGATCGCTCTGAACAACATTTTATTAGATTTAATCTTCAAAGGCAAGTGCCAAAAAGTGACGGATAAGGGAACGCAAAAAATTACAGCGTTTATTTAACATCACTGGGAGTTTTTTGGGCACAGGTCAGCTTCGGAGAATTCCATACAACAAGATCAAACTTCAGAATTTTATGACATCTCCCTTACTTTCAGATAATTAAAAAATTCCTGTATATTCCAGATTTTCTCTAGTCCATGTAAGAACCATGTTCATCGAATGTGAGATAGCTTGACTTTGTTGCCAGAACGTTAAAAATTCTAAGATCAAGCAATGTTTAATCGGTTCAATCCACCTCAAATCTTCCACAACAATTGCCATTCCGTATCCAAACGACCGACATCAAATAAGATTCCCCAGAAGCCATATTCAAGAACAAACTGATGGAATTTACCAACAACTGATGCAATCTTCCAACATTTCTGCTTTCCAAATTCGCACCGTTTCCACATACGATGAATCGACTCCATAGCTACGGAACTGCATGGGACACAATGGCATTGCCCCTCAACAGAATTCTTAGTATGGAGATTTAAATAATCAAACAAATTTTTTGACCCCAACTGGTGGTACAAGCAACTCTGGCCCCTTTTCGACATTTCTCCAGTTACGTGATTGCTATTCCATTAATGGTGCACTACCGTTTTGAGCTTAAAAGCAACAAGGTTCTCTAATGTTAGGAACTTATAAAACTTTTTACAATATTTTTAAATTCCTAAATCTTATGAATTGGTAAATGTGCTCCATTCATTTTCAGTTAAAGATCACATAAACTGTGTTCCACGGTGTTAGCTATCGACTCTACTTTCCGATTCAGTTGCCTATTGCTTCTCAGTAATATCAGTAGAAGTAAAATGTGTAGTTAACAGGGGCGGATCAAGGGGGCCGGGGGCCATGACCCCCAAGCAGCAATGTTTCCTATAGCAAACTATAACGTTAAGAAACTTTTCACATGAAGCATACAATAAGCCCCCCTCTCCCCCAAAAGTCCAGCTCTGGATCCACCCCTGCCAGGTAATATAAAAATTATTCGGGACCGTTCGAAACTGCAAGTCTAAAACATAATACATTTTTACAGACTTGCATTCCATGAATGACCAACAAATTCAATAGTGATTGGTATCGTCTATTGGTCCTGCAAGCCGAAGATAGGAAAAGAAACAGAGAGTTCCATTGCCATTCTGGTGGTCCGGCTTTCGAGCACAGTCAAATTCTGTACGATACTGAGGTCACTGGGTCGAAGATTCATCAAATGAAAGTAGATTAAACCTAGTCCCCTCCTTTGTTTTCCGCAGAACTTTTTTGTGCCCTTATTTAATCGCTTTTCTCTGCTGAGATAAATTAAGGCTGCCTAGATAATTTTCTTATCCTATCTCTGCATGAGGCTCTTGTCATGTGATTCATCTCATCGTCCAATTGCTCGAGCCTCGAATACAAACATACCATCACCTTGAATTATACCGGGCTTGTTCTGCTTTTGGTTATGAGAAGTTAAGACACCTTCAAGCCCTTCTGATAAGGTTCCACAGGAGTTGAAAGATGAAGATTCCGAACATTAAGGTGTTAAACGCTTGAAGGATCTCAGCGCCCACGCTTACGTGCTGTAAAGGAGACCTCTTGGTCGTATATTGCTTCAGAGCACAAAGATGAACAAGTCAATAAAATACACATTTTTTATTCTGTAAGAAAGCTTTTTTTGAGTATATTGTTGGAACTTTCTTGGTGTTCTTTATAGATTTCAGTATCAAAACGCTCTTACAGATCTCTTGGCAAACCTATTTATGAGTTCAAGAACTGTCAACCTTCTTAGGTCTCAAGAATCCAGCATTGAACATTCTTAACCTTTTGGGAATTCGAGTATTTTTTTCTGTAAATTACTTTCTTATACAACAAGCACGTGTATATTACAAATTAAATCTTTCACTTTCTCTGAAAACAAGCTCTTCTCATGGAAAGAGAAGCCAAGACAAATGGGTGCAAATAGAAAAGGGACTTATTCGAAAATATCTTCACAAAATGCTCCTCTTAACTGTTTACAATTTTCCTCAACTTCATGTGTCTACGATGAACAGAACCGTTGTGTGAGGACTTCACAAGATAAATAAGGTGGCCTATAGTGCCAAAAAATGATGTCAATGATCAATTGCAACAAAGAAAGACAACAAATTGCAGAAAAGATTCACTACTATCACCATGCTGAAGCAATGAATGTGTGGCTATATTTGAAGATAGTGCAGAAATGAGTCGCTTACTCTTTTTTATGTTCAAAGGAATGGTCAAAGAGCTTGACTTGTGATCAATGCACATACACAGAAAGCACTCAGCTTTGTAAGCAGCTTGTTTGACATGGCATTATATTCTTAATATTGTAAATATCAAATGTACACATGGATTATATGAATTGAATAAGTACATAAAAAATTGAAGCAACAGTGCATGTTTAGTTCCAACAGACTCATTACAAATGTGCACATAGCACCATGGATGCAGGGATAGTTTAATATGAGGGAGTTTCAACCTTATGCCCAAAAGAACAAAGAGAGCTGGCAAGCAGTCAGCAATTTTGCTATTGTACTTTCAGAAAAATGCCCAAATGAAATGGTTCCTGCTTGATGTGGGGGGGGTGGGGCTACAATGCCTCAGTACCCTACCCCTTCTACCAAAGAAAGTAATGGGTGGCCCTATCTTTGTTATGTATATTGGGGGTGCCTGCTAAAGAGGGCTCCTATTCTGGGATACCACAATAACCAGGTAGGGAGGCCAACACTAATTTTCTAACCCTAGTGTTCTCCACAGGATCCCCATTCTGTGCTGGGTGGGAAGTAAAGTTCCGTTGAGACACCATGTCAAAAGTGACTTGATCCCATGACATTTATTGAAGAAGAAAAATGACAAGTATGGTGAAACCCTCAAAAGCACCTGCCAATTAAAATACGGGCTTTTCAAAACCAACAATTTGTTGACAAATGGACTAAGTCATTGAGTGGCAAGCAAACAAGAGCATAACTACAAGCAAATCTTCATTGAAATTCAATCAATGGCTGAAAAATTGCCAGCTTCCAAGAAGGGCCAATCAAAGATAGCGCATTCACCTACCAAAACCTTTGCTCATAACTTTAACAAGGAGAATGATTACAGAAGTATTTAAATTTATGTGACACTGAAAGTGCAAACATTGACTGGGTTTTGATGAATTCTGGCTCTATAGGCCATTTTAATGCAAACAAAATATAAGAATCTAATAAAGTCTAAAGGGAGGATAAATTCAAAGGGAAGGTGATTCATATCCAATGTTAAGATGAAACATCAGAGGTTTGTTCCTATTCATTTGGTCCACAAAGTGTCTGCTTTCACCAGCAAACCAATAAAATATGCCTCAACTACACTTTCTGCTTCCAAGTAAAACTGGTTGTCCTTTCTACAATTTTAAACCAATATAGCCTTGCTATTGGAAGATGTGATCTGGTGGTATTTGTATTCAATCTACTAATAAACTCAAGTAGTCTAATCTTAATATTTACAAAAAAACATTTTATGATTTTAGACTTCAATTCTCACTTTTAAATTCTTTTAACCAACAGCTACTTTGGCAGGCACACTTGCCATTGCAACCTCGTACATAAATTCTATTCTCGAGGTACAAGAAGTCTTTGAAACTTAATCAAAGGAACCAGTGCATGGAGTACTATCCTTATTATCAGCTGCCTATTGTACAAGAATGATGATCAACATAATTAAGAACTAAAAAATTCCACATCACATATTGTAGATCCCATAGATGCAAAAAAATTAACAGTGAACAATCCTCCTTTTGGAAATTGAATAATGAGAATTATACAAGTAAATTCATTATTCTCATTGCTTTTCACCACTTTTGCTTCTGAAGACTTTCAGTTATTAAACCAGTTTCTCATCTTTTTAGCTCTTAAAACTTATGATTATATCATTTCAAACTATCACCACTTATAGTTCGATAATATATTGTTGCTTTTAGAACACTGTCACAAAATTCCAGGAGCACCAAGATGTGTATCCTTCAACACTAATTTAAATCAGAAGCTGAACATATTTCAGTGAATGTGTGCATGGAGAAATAGATTCTGCACAATTCAGAAGAGAATAAAGTGGCATGTGTAATGAGAAGAGAGATACTAATAATAATAACAATAATACAACATATTTTGTAAGTGGGTGGCCTGTAATAATTTATCTTGATGAGAAAATTCTTTCCAACAGGGCCCACTCTCACAATAAGGTTAAAACTAAGCTTAAAAGCTGTATATCTTTTTAGAAGGGTTGTAGAAGGGTTTTGGAAAATGAAACCCTAGGCATGGATAGTACACAGCAAAACAAGAAAATACGCAGAAAGAATCATGTCAGTTGAAGAGGAAAGTCTTCATTACCTTATTTTTACATATGAAAACAAAGGCAATCAGGACAACCAAAAGAAAATAAGAGCATAAAAAATCTCTGTGCCTCTTGAAAACTAGATTTTTATTTTTGCACCAACCACATTTTATTTCAACTTCAATTCAACCTCCACAGTTCAAAAGCAACAATTGTCAGAAAAAATCTGCAGCATAAGCAGCAAACCAAGAAAGTTTTTTTTAAAAATGAGAATGCATTAAAAATTTGTTATACTAACTACTTCTATAAACTTTCTATATTTCACATCTGATGGGTTTGTTCTGATGGGGTTGTTCTAAAAAACAGTTGTTTCACTCCTGTGATAGGTAAAGCCATTTTTGATGCATGCAAGAAGCCTTAGTTGATTTTCATATGAAAATCAACTTATGCCTCTTGCATGCATCAAAAATCACTACAAATCTTAACGCTTCAACCATCAGTCTACAAAGGTAAACAGAATCAATGAAATTCCTAAGGACAGCATTCTGAGTATGTACTAATCCACAGATCTTTCCCTAATTATTCAATGATGTACAAAATTGAAAACTATGCTTCAAGGGCCTTTAGTATGTGAAAACATACTCAAGTACAAAATAACATACCTCGATACTATTCCTAAGAAATTGAGACCTTTCTTCCTTTTCTCCGTAAACTATCCTGTCATAATTCGAATTGTTTCGTAGAATTTTCTCCTTTGGAGTAAAAGGGTTATATTCCAAGTCTTGAATGAAAATGTAGATAGGACTCAAAGAGCTTCTTTATAGCTTTTATGACAATTTCAAGCGATTTTTGCCACAGTCGAACAGCTCTAAAAGCTATTGATATATTTCACCTCATTTCACACTAAAGGAGTGTCAGATTCTTGTTCAATTTATGTCATTATCATAAAATAACAACTGGAGTTTATCCACCGGTACAAATCCGTTGAAAGGCCGGTAACATTTTGCCTACAAATGTCCAAAAACATACATTCAGCTTCATAAATCCGCAAACTCTAAGAACCGGCCTAAGTGCGGCCTTCTTCAGATAAATAACAACGAAGATTTAAACAAAAACAAAGAAATAATCCATCTTACTACCTTCTGCTTGTTTCATTCTGCAGTGAAAAGGCCCGTGGAAAACACACAACAAAGCTAAAGCTTATCTATAGACAAGAAGCATTTTGGTAAATCACTTACCTTTCCATGCTAAACCGGATCGCTAATAACGTATCTAAGTCGTGGTAGCTTTTCAACTACTTTCCTTCTCAAAACTTCACTTGAAGTAGGTAAGCCTAGTCACACAACAACTTAGGCCATTGAAAACAAACCAAGGAGAAAGTGCATTGGAAGAGGAAAGCAATCAAAATGCTGAAATAACCAGTACTAAATGACCTTACGAAGCTGCTACTTTCTCCTCTCCGCAGTTATCCGCTTGATAAAACTGTGAATAAATCTTAGAGATGGGAACAAGGAGTCAGATGACAGATTGCCATGAAAGATTGATCGACATCCAATTCTTTACAAGTTCAAACCGCCGTTAACGAGGATTAACTCAATACGGATGAAATAAAAACACTCACAACACATCAATTTTAATTGATTTAGTTCAATGAAATAATAAGTATTAAATACCTCAAATGCACTGCCAATATTTTATAAGTAGTTGCTAGCAACTTGCAAAAAATTTTCTCGACGATAACAAGCCAAGTTAGCCAAAATGAACTGGGTACCCCCTGCATTGGACAACAATGGACATACTGGATGATAAAATCTCGTTGACTTAATTTCCAGTTTACTAAGAGAACAAAGCAAATAAATTATAAATATAACCAAAGGCCATTGTTGCTTCATGCAAGGAAATTATTTCGCTTTGTCCCGTAATGAGGGACACGAGATTAGTCATAATAGTTGAATTAAGAAAAGGAATGAAGCTAGCGAGACCCCCTTTGTTCTTCTAATTCTGACCCCTTTTGTTCCTCTAATTGCCCTCAAAATAAAGAGTTCAAAAATTAATTCAACACATCTTCTATGGTCAGCAAACTTTTTGATAATAAACTTCTCACAGCTGAGTCATAGGGCGTATTTTCCTAGCTTAGTCAAATCAGGACATTTTCTAACATTGCCACTACTGCGTCCTTTTTCTCCAGTCGACAGTCTGTCGCTTTAAGCGTTGGAGTAAATGCATGAAACAGCAAGAAGGAGAAGTAGTGGTTTCCTCTTCTTTCCATCATTCAACATTATGATCAGTTATTACGAATATGAAGTATACTTAACAGAAAGGCGTTTCCAACGTTTTGAAGGTCTTTACCTCAAAACGTTATTGGGGGCAAACTCTGTCGACAAATATATGTGGAAATACAAGACGTTCTCGCTTCTAATTGGGTTTTTATAGCTATTTCTCCCACCCAGTTTACCTGTTTACAGGCCTGTGCTTATGGAAGTAAGAAGCATACATATCAATCCTAGCTGCGAATGAAGTAAACAGAAAGAAGGCCATTGCTTACGTACAGTCAGATAGAAATAAATTAAACAGGCAATGCACAAAGCAAGTGGAATTTGCTGGCTGCGGTCTCGTTGTGGCAACAAACTCAATAAAATAATTTCAAAAATAGATCAGTTTTGGTCTAAATACTGTTACAAACTTGCGCAATACTGCAAAAATAATCATTGTCGTGTATTGTATGCTAATGTGTCACGTTTTTTGCTGCACAAAATTATGCCACGTATACATTGTGCAAATCAAGCAGCCTGAAAGAAGCTACCACCCACCTCCTACAACTTTGTAACGGTACGTAGCTATAATGACCGTAACCGCCCACCTGTGAGGCTTTTGGTAGTTTGTGAATGGCCCCCTATGCATTTTTCATACACATTATATATTACTCTTCTTTTATGTATTTCACTATAAACTTATCTGACAATACTCATCTACAAAAAGATAGAATCAGCTAGAACTTCAAGCTACAAAATGTCTGCATAAAATCAGCGGGAACTTCGAACAGATCCATCACCATCGTATACTTTCATTGCACAAATGAAATTCAATCCATAGTAATCGTAACACACCTACTTGCATCAGGTTCTTGTTAACTTGCAAACATTTTGTCATAGAACTGATCAGCGAATGAAATTGCGTCGTCAACGCCCTCACAACTGTTTCGCCATTCTACAGGAATTGATGAATACCCAAAATATGCCCCAGCCAGAGATCCAGCCATTGTCCCAATCGTATCGGTGTCGCCACCCAAAGAGAAAGCAGAGATCAATGTCTCAGAAAAGTCCAAATGCAAGCATTTAACAAACGTACATATTGCAGCAGGAACTGCTTGTTGGGCGCTAATATCGTTTCCAAATATTTTAACAACATCTCTAGCATTGAATTCGTTCGATTGGAATTCCTTAGCTTCGTCCACGATTTCTTCCAATTTTTCGAGTTGTGAAATGAAAGTAAAGCTACTGCGTCTACTGAAATGAAGCTTTCCCTCTCTAAAGAAGAAAGCATAACTGCTGTTTGACGGTAGATATTAAAGGAATACTGGACATAAATGAAGAACGCTTGAATAGATTTAGATATGTAATACCCAGTATATCTGAGTCTTGTATGTGAAGCAAGAAATTCAACAAAGACAGCAACCAAAAATAAAAGATTTTGGATAGTAAAGGTGAAATATTGCAAAACGATCAGACTTGCGAATGTGTCAGAAAAAGACACTAAAATATACACCACTTTCTATCAGAGTTTCACAATTTACCCTAACTGATTACTTGGCTATATGAAGTGGTGTAGAAGCGTGGGGTGTGTGGGTGCAGCTGTGACGTACAGGGGTCGCAGCTCCTCCATGTCTGTAAATTGCTTGGAAACAAGAGTATAGAAGAACCCTTATTCTGTTGTAAAAGACTATTTTTAGATTTAAAAAGCTGTTGATAATTTTTGTATTGAGTATTAAAAATACATTATTCATTGGAAGACATTATCGTTTTCTTGTAACTATGTGGATTAATTTCAAGAGAAGAGCCACGACGAAAAACATCTTTCTTCTTTATATATTTCACTATTTCGACATTGCAATAATTACTAAAATTAGGCCTAAGCCAGTAGACATATACGGTCTAGTGACATAAACGATATTGACATATGTCTCGAAACGTATTATATCGTTTATGTCAATATCGTTTATGTCACTAAACCGTATATGTCTACTGGCTTGGGCCTAATTTTAGTAATTATTGCAATGTCGAAATAGTGAAATAAATAAAGAAGAAAGATGTTTTCGACGTGGCTCTTCTCTTGAAATTTATACTTCAGTTGCGATTTCCAAGAAATGTGGATTAAATTGAGAGTTTCTTATAAAGATAAATGTTAGAACAGACCCCCCGAGCTATCAATAAAGGCCCCCAAGCTATCAATAAAGCCCCACTAGCTATCAATTTACTTCTACACCACTGGTTCTATTGCCAAATTGAGGAGGGAGTAAAAAATGATGCATTCTAGTGCTATGATTCAACATGCTGCAGCTTAGGAAATAGATAATCAAATACCTCTTCTTGGTACCCTTGTCATTTCCAAAAGAATTTTCTGATGGTATATCCTCATATTGCTTAAATGAGTCTTTCAAGCTTTTAACAAAGTCTAGCTTGTGAATCTCATTGTTTGAAAATAGGGTTTTATGTATGGCCAAGGCTTGCAAAATTGCACCATTGTATCCATGTTTGTGCGAGTGTGTCAATAAAGCAGTAGATCTTGCCAGCTAAATTGGAAAATCACTACATCAATGGCCATTGGTACCCAGTGGGGATTTCTAAAAATTTTAACAAGGGGGGCTCTAGGCACAACCACGCCCACAGTTTGGGTGTGGCCCAGCAGTAACCACAACCATGTTTTCAAAGATGGAAACATGATAATTTAGTTTAATACTGATATAGTATAGTCAACAATAATAAATGCCTCAATAACCACATAGCAGTGCACAATTGATCATAGCACTTTGGAAGCAAGGCCAATAAACTCTGAAAAGCTAAGCCAATTCAAGAGTTTCAGGGAGGCTGAGCCCCCCCAAAATGATCAGAAATTTTAACAAGGGGGACTCCGCTCTCCTGAGCCCCACTAGAAATCACCCCTGTTGGTACCCCCTTGGCATGATGGTAAAACCTGGTGTAATGACCAACACTTGTCAGTAGACCTAGGATATTTTGTAGCTTGCTGGTAACTTTCTTATGCTACCCACCCTCCCTACTCAAAATTCTTTTAGCAAGCCACATGTCCCAACATAGATAAATAATATTGGAATATAATGATTATATTTACATTTGGAAATAGACTTTATTGTTTACAATGGACTTTGGCCTTCATCTTACTATATTATTGTTTTTTGCTTTGTGCTGTGTTGTATTTGTTTTGTTGTCATTCATTGCTGCTTTGAGAATATATATTCATGAGTTTTGTTATGATATAGACAGCTATAATCCTTTTGCAATGTCTGTGAAACTTAAATAATTCTGCCATGGAGGCTGATCATGATACATAGAGATTAATATTTGATAGGTACATTATGCTATGAGGTGTAGAAGCTATGATAATTTCAATACTTGTACTAATACTTAATTTCAGCAAATAAGCACCCATTGTAGAGGGAAATATCTATGACATTGACATACAAAAGAGTTGAAGAAAGCATGGAAGAGTGGAAGTGAAAAAGTCATGCACACCTCAACAACTTCCTTCTCTTTCTGTTCAAATAAGGCAACTGGAGCAACTCTCATTGCTGCCCCATTTCCATAAGAGCCACATCCTAATGCAAATTGTAAAAACATGTGCTAAATTCAGTGCTTCAACTACCTTTCCATTAGATGCAAGACAATTTCAAATTGTAAAACACTTGGAATTGTTTATGGTGTGCATAGAGATAAAAAAAGCATGCTTATAGGCACAATTAGGCTGCATGTCTTAACATCGGTTATGTCTATATCTTAATATCAGCTACATCTTAATGACATCTGTTCTTATGATATGTCAAACTAATGGAATGTTGAATTAAATAAAGAAGAAAGGAACTCTCTCTCTGACATGCTTCTCATCATGGCTCTTCCTTTGAACTTTGTAATTATGCTCTTACTAAAGATGATTGATTGTGAAATAACTATACTTTCACAGAAAATTACCAGCAGAGTTTGAAAGCATAAGTTTGTCTGGTTCACAAGGTCTATAACTTTGTGCTAAAAAGGACCTAAAAGTCTAAAAATGGGATCTACAATTTGCTTGTGGTCTTCCATAAACCCTTTGTGGTCCGCTTGAGGGCTGTGGAAACCAGTTTGGGGACTACTGGTATATATTGTGAATCATACCTGAGAACTGCTCCTTTGCTGGCAGAAAAGGATCACTCAAGCCGCAACCACAGTCCCATTTTGTAAACAGTAATAGCATTCCACTACCATAGCCTCTATTTCCATTTTTCTTATACTCATGTAAGAAGCTTGAGGCCATATCATGTGCATCAAAGCATTTCTTTGCAAGTAATGATCTGCAGATACACCGTGTCATTGCTGAATCATCTTGAATAAAAACAGATTAAAGAAATCTTGTGACTACATTGATAAAAAATGGAATTGAAGCAACAAGTGCAGCAGAATACCTAATCCCAGTAAGGATAAGTAGCAGAATATAAGAAGACAATAGAATAAAAGCTATCAATTATTGAGTCAATAATATTTCATTTGATTATTACAAAAAGCAAACTGCTTCATTGTAAACTGCTTCACATGCAAAATCCTAATAACTTCTTGGAAATCCCCATCTGAAAAGTTGCTTACCAGTAAATTCAAAAGATTCAGCTCTTACACTTGCTAATTTTTTCGATTTTAGACCGATGGTATCTTCAATTCTGTCTCTTGAAATGGGCCCAGAGGATAGTCCTTCAAATGGTGCCCCAAGACAGTCACCAAGAATGGCTCCAACAAGGCACCCTCTGAATTTGTCTTTCATCTGTAAGCTGCCTCGTACAACCTTGCTCATATTCGTACAGGTTATGCTAGCGATCAATGTACGGGAAACCAGAGGGGGCCCCCAAAAATATCTCAATTTACTGATTATTGATGTTTATTAATCCGACTACTTTCAGTTCTTCTTCATTGTTGTTGTTGCAGTTATGGCTAAATGTTCCATTGATCCGTGATTCGTGATTTGGTGATTAGGTGATTCCTGAAATTAGGTGATTCCTGAACTACACGATACGAAAAACTACAGCAAATACAAGATGCAATGGAACGAAATTAGATATCCCTAAAATAAAGTTGGAAGCAGCGCGGAAATCGACCTATTACCAAGGAGCTATAGTTTTTAATGAACTTCCCGAAAACACGAGGAAAGAAACTAACTATAGAACTTTTAAGAAGCAATTAAATTAGTATTTTAACACTTACTTATAACTTAGGACACATAGATTTATTTCCTTTTTTTGATTTTAATTTATTTAACAGGACTTCTGTGATAACAGTATATATATGTACCTAGTGTAAATATGATATGACTGTAGAAAAATCCTGTATAAAGATTCGTTAATAATAATAATAATAATAATAATAATAATAAGTGCTGTTGTTGTTGTTATCAACCAGTTTTTCTGAATGAATGTTTGCAGGCAATAAGTTCCTCTTCATTTTATAGTTTCGATGTGATCGTTCACTGATACGAATTTCAACTTGTTTGCAGAGCAGGTGAAATGCAGAGAGTTGATATTGACCAGCCAAGATGGAGCCAGGACACATTTATTGGAAGATTGAAACACTTCTCTACCATAACAGATCCAAGAACCGCGTTGTGTACAGAGGAAGAATTAGATAATGCAAGCAAACTAGTACAACAGTATAGGTAGACTATATAACCAGGCTTTTTTAATTTAATTTGGAAGGTCAGCACTTAAAACTCATGCATATAGGAGACATTCAACGAGGAGGGGGCATATGCATCAAGGGGGCGACTCTTCAAGCCTCTTGTGCCCCTGGTAGCTACTGTATATTTATGAAAACATAGATGTAGCTACTAGGAGCACAGGGGCAAGCTTTAGCCCCCTCCTAGTTGCCAGGGTACATTCCTTGTAAAACTCACGCCGGAGGTACGCCAGTAGCTCCTCAGGTGTATGCAAACGTTGATGGTTGGCGTACACCTGAGGTGCAAAGATCAAAAGAAGCGTACGCCAAGATTTTTATTTTATTACGCCAATACACCAGAAGGTATCGTTAAGGGTACATCCACACTGGTACGCCAGCAGGAATGATTAATCCACTCTGGAGATCTATGGGCCAAAGTGCATGAAATTCAACTTGGCCTAGTTGTTTGGAGTATTGGTTGTGTGGAATATTGGGTTTTATAGCATATTAATGTCTTAGAAAAATTTTCTGTTAGTGAGCTATAGTATCAACTTCACAAGCATCTGCAATAGTCAAAGTTACATGGTTATTGATATTTTGAAATGTAGTAGTGATGTGTCTGGTTACATCTATTTGTATAATGGGTTGGTTCTAGAGTAAACTTTGAACTACATTCTAGACTTGGCAATGAGCCTCCTGGTACAACTGAAGAGCAACTATGGTATGCACAGAAGCTATATATGTCAGCATTTCATCCAGACACTGGTGAGAAAATGAATATGTTTGGAAGAATGTCCTTCCAAGTTCCTGCTGGTATGATTCTTGGTGGTTGTCTGATGCAGTTCTATAAGTATGAGTCCATGTTTGCATCAAATTCATCCTAGATGTATTGTATAGATCTTGAGCACTGGCAGATCAAGGGGGTCATTCCCCCTTAGTTATATTATTTCCTGTAGCAATGATGTTTGGAAGCCTCCTACATAAAAGAAGACAATAGAAGAAATGAGATGGCCCCCTCAAATCCTAGCTTTGAATCCATCCCTGATTTTGAGATTGATATTCTACTTTATTAAACAGCAATTTGGCATTTTTGATCACCATATGCAAGGCTCCACATTACAATGTAGTGACTGTGACAGCTCCTCATAAGGACACATTGGCTTTACTATCTTTTGCTTTGCTTTTTACATTTTGATGAGCCTAGATTCCTCTTCTCCAAAGTGATTTATTATGTTACAAATTTCTTGGATATCTTACTAAGAGTGTGACTCAATGGCATTTTCATTTCAGAACAATACCACAAGTAGTTTTTTGGCAATGGGTCAACCAATCATTTAATGCTCTTGTGAATTACACCAACAGAAATGCAAAGTCTTCAATTACAAATAAGTATGTAGCACTTGATGTCTTGTTGAGGCTGTGGAACCTCTGTATGATCTGTATAATATTTTATTGATACTGTACTGATCAGAGCATTCAATGATATTTAGATTAAGTGGTTGTGTCCCACAAAGGGCAACCCTCTATATGTACTTTTCATTTCTTTGTAAGTCCAAAGGAGACAGCAGTTTAGACAGAAGTAGACAGCAGTAAATCACCTGTAGCTTTGCTCTATTCAAAGTGCTGCTATCAAATAGAATAGAGAAATCCCATTGATTTTTGGCATTTGGTTATCTACTCCTAAGTGCCAAATAGACAGGGTGGTTGGAATAAATGGCATTGGTAGAAAGTTTTGCAGTCGTCAAAAGCTATGGATTGGTTGTATAAGTCATTTCAAATGTAAACAAAGTAAGAAACAATGTCTCATGTTACTTGATACTCAATGAAAGTGCACACTCAAAAATGATAAACCACAGTTTGGAATAGGGATGTGTTGAGTGGAATTTTTTCAAAAAATTAGTAAGCAGGAGGTACATTTATTCATATCTCAAGAGTAGGATTCTCATATGAAGAAAAGTTAGAAGTAGAGTTTTTTCAGTATTTATGGGAGTTCATTCCATGTTTTTGCCCATTCATCATTTGATATGGACATTGAGGCATTGAGAGCTGTATATAGTAGACAAGTCCTCACAGCATCTCTAGTTGCTGCTAATTTTTGTTGGACTCAGACACATTGAATGTAGGTTTTGTGCTGTTTGTATTTCAGACAAATTGGAGTTGCATATGCATCTGCAACCACAGCTGCTACAATAGTTTCTGTTGGACTAAATTCCCTCACTAAGGTAACTCAATCTTTTTTCTCAGTGTCAGCAGCAATTTAAATATTTATTCATGGAGGTCTATTAGGGCCTGTTTACACTATACCGTTCTCATGGGAAAATGGTTTGGAAAGGTTCGGTTTTGGCATACTGTCTACACTGAACCTTTTCCCTATTTGGCATCAAATGAAGAAATGAAGACTATTGTGTAAGAAAATGCTATGCCATTTACACTATGCTATTTTCATACAAAAATGTTTCCACACTATTTTGGTATCAAATTGGTATTTTGTAGAAATTCTCTTTATTGTTTACATAAATAATAAGACTCTAGAACACGTGGCAAACCATTAAGTTCATCTTTATCATGATTGGTCAATGTGCTTGTTTTGCCCACCAAAAACCGCGGTTTTGGTGGGCAAAACAAGAGAATTGACCAATCACGAGAAAGATGACGTGATGGTCTGTCACATGTTCTAGAGTCTTATTGCAAGCATACAGATTCAAAACTATGCCACAGGGAGCATGGAATTACATAGCATAGCAACCTTTTGGCCATTACACAAGAACAAATAGAAAAAATAAACACAAATAAATAAATAAGTAGATCATTCACCCGTTGTGCAACTCCTCCACCAGGGAGGAGGGGCACCTCAAAATATCATAAGTAAAATTTCAAAAACACATGAAAGGCTATCCTTCAATGATCCCAAAAACTAATATCTTGCTTGCGCGTCCTTACTTTGTGGGCTAAATGCATCACATTTTCTCTTTTTGAGTTAATCTACTAAAAATAAATGCCAGAAAAATCAGTTTGCATAAGCAAAACGATAAAGAGCTTAGTTATTGACCAATTCAAACCGCATGCTGCTATTTTAACAATCAAGCTCGCAAGTTCTCAGCACTTGTTGCCCGTAAAGCATTGCTTATTGTTTCACTTAGTGGCTTCAATTTCTCCAGTGAAACGTGGTGGATATCGCTAAATCTATATCGTAAGATTTTTTCGATCACTGACACTTCTTGCCAAAGTATTGGCTAAATCCCGTGTGTTATAGCTCAAATTGTATTTCGGTAGTTTCAAACCTTTAGTAAGTTTATTAAAACCATAATTATAACACACTTAAACACTTAAAAATTGAACTCTCACCGAGGAGGTTGCCGAAGGGCAACGAAAAGTTTTGAGGTTCAATTTTTAAGTGTTTATGTGTTATAGTTATGGTCTTAATATCATGAGAGCTATTTCAAAAAAACTTTCTGAGCATAATCTTGTTTTTGCAATTTTTTCTAGCTCTATTTGTCTTTTCTTTAAGGCAAGACTCGATGTCTTCCTCAATTACTTCTTTATGTATAAAATAATTAACAGCTTTTCTTAGGTATTGACAGCTGTTCATGCTACAGCTGCTGCATATTCTTGTTGTACTCAGATCTGAAATGTTTCCTTAATGTAGAGTGCACCTCCATTGATTGCACGGTACGTTCCATTTGCTGCAGTGGCTGCTGCGAACTGTGTCAACATTCCTCTTATGAGGCAAAGGTAAATTTGCAAGCTCTTTGGTTATTCTTTGCAAAGTTGGATATCTTGATGTATACCATTAAATTTGTGAAGTTGATGGCATCATGAAGCACAAAGTTTTAGTAATGATACCTTTATCTGTTGTACAGTACAGACATCTTTTTCAGTGAACTAACAGATGGTATCGCTGTCTACGATGAAAATGGTGAATTCATTGGGAATTCAAAGCGAGCTGCTATCAAAGCAGTAAGTCAAGTTGTTGCTTCGAGGATTGGAATGGCAGCTCCTGGAATGTGTAAGTTCCGAGTGCTGTTTTCCTTGATATATATAATTTTTTGCAACTTAATGTTTGTCATATCCTTATCTCGTTGCTCAACATATGTATGTTTTCTATCTAGCTCAGTCCATGCCCGGAGACACGTGCGATCGCACTCACACATGTCCACACATGTGCAAAAGCTGCAGCACGAGCGAATTATCCCCATTGCAAAGATCTTTGTTATCCATGTAATCACGCTTGTCAAATGCAACCATCTTTTGTACCATGTTTCTTTGGCTCTCTGTGCAGATGCTGTACTCAGATCTTTCCTACTTTGCGTTATGATATCCATCTTGGATACCTGCCTCGCACGAGCAACTCTTAACGATTCAGAGCAATCTAGCGCACGTGTGATTTGACTGTCATGCACAATTTGCTTCAGGGCATGGAATGTTAATTGTGTCGGTTAAAGCAAATAGTATTAGGTTATTGTAGACATTACCATAACCATACAACGTACTGTGGGGACTGGGAACTAGGTAGGTCTCCCAACCTCGTGCTTTTGGTGGAATGTTGACCTAAGGTATCTACCATCATGAACTCAACAAATAGAATAAATAGGTCGTTGATATTCTCTTGTTTTTATGATGTTGATTGTTCGGCTTTTATTATTTCGAGTGAAGGACTATTGGTAATACCGTTGGAATATTTTTATTGAGTTTTAATCAGCGAAACGCCTTTTCCAGCTACAATCCTCGTCAAATTTAGTTAGAACGCTTGGAAAAGTTATCTTTTTGACAAGCTTCATACCTATTTTAGTAACTCTGGCAAGCCTTCGAGTTTTCGCCTCCCTCTCTCCCTCCCCCTTAAAACAATGTTGATTTGTGGGTAGGAAGAACTGATCTAAAGTTTCATAGTCCAAGGTACTCCAAAAGTTGCAAAAATTGTTCATAATTCAACATTGTACCGGGGGAGGGGTGGATCAGGAGGAAAAATGCGTGGAAATCTTCGAAGTGTTCCAACTATTTTGGCCGGGATTGTATTTAACGTCGATCATGGTGCCTTTTTTAGATAGTACATTTCTGTTTTCTTTTCAGTAACTATTCCGATAATTATGGAAAAGTTAGAGAAGTATCCTTTTATGCAGGTCAGCTATGTTGTGGATGTAATTTTTCGAAAGTTTTCAGTTACTTTTTGTTAAGTAAGGTTTAGGGAACTTTGCAAAAAACAACGTGAACTTTTCAAGTTATCAAAATGCTAGGGAGAAATTACTTTAGCTGTTGCATATCTTATGCATTACGGACGGGTAATTGTTTATGCCTTAAGTTTGTACTGAGGAGAAATGTTTATTTGGATAATTTTTTTCTTATTCAACCTTTTGCACTATAAAAGAATTGTTACCCAACCAATATAGAGCTATTAAAAATTTCGCTCCAATTTTTTGATTGAAAAAATGATATACCCAACCTTAAAGCTGCCTGAAAAATCATTTACCCAACCTATTTCTCTTCAGTCCCAACCGGAGGCATAACTAATGAGCGGTCCCGTAAAGAAAGCATATGAATGGTGTCTTCTTTTATTCACCTTTTTCTGATGGAGCAAGTATATAATATCTGTTTAGGTATCTCATTTTGCCCCACATTACTCTTAAGAGAAGTCCGCACACTTTAGTAATTTAATCGCAAATAGATGTATGACATATCCAATATGAGCAATTTTCCCTAGTTTTGCAATATTTTTGTACAAATGACATATCTACGTTTTATAGTGGTTCATTCGAAACCGCTTTCAATTCATTTCATAGTTCTATACTTAATAAGATTCTGCTCCAGCTCAATATAATAAGATTTTGACTCGCATTTTTATTTCAGAGAATAAAAATTCTACATGCTCCAATCCAAATGCTGTTCTCTGGTGTAGTGTACGTTATATTTACTATCATTTCTAAATTAGGCACTTTTTCAATTTCATTTGAGAAGTAGGCCATATTTCGAGCCAAGTTGCAAAACGATGTACAAGTGAAACAAGGACGCACTACGCAGAGACTAGTAGACAGAATAAAACAGCATGTCCTCAAGAGCATCAGGAAGAAAAGTAATACCGTAAGAGAACAGCCACCTCGTATATGTAAAAAGAACAATTCTAAAATTAATTGTGAGTCGGCCATAGGACAAAACCTTATTGCAAATCCAGAATGCACCAAAACATATACAGACGACAATTTTCGGATCATTGGGCAAGGAAGATCGTCTTTTCATTCAAGTGTCTTGGAATCTGTTTACATCAAGACTCAAAACCCAGTCTTGTGTAGACAAAAAGAGTTTTTTTCTCATTGGGACTCTTCAAGCAAATAATGTTGATAGGTCCTAATTGGTCACACTTGGGGCCAATTAGACGCATCCTATCACATTAGCTGCAGCTGGATATATTTTTCGGTTAACCTTTAGGTCACTATCCGACGTTTTCATACTCTGATGAATGTCGGACGAAAAAGCTTTTAAGTATGTTAAAGAATGTTGCCGTTTTTTCGTGCTGTGGTAAAGTTCTGTAGTACCAACAGACTATTGATGTACAAGAGAAACAGTACATCGTTTTGCAGCTCTTGTACCTTCGGTAAGGTTTGTGTTTATGTGAATTATGTACCTCCTGCCTTTTATTTATCTGGTGACGTTTAAACATCCTTCTTGATTAAAATTATTAATACTTTCTATTTAGATTATTGTTTATGGTTCCTGTTGGATGTGCTATGTTTCCTCAAAAATGGTAGGTGTAGTTTCTTTGCAAACAAAAATCTTTGTTAGTTATCTGAAGATATTTTACGACAAAAAATATGTTTATGAAAATACTGAGAATACTTTACTTGATTTTACCTCCGTTTCCCCCAATTGCTTGGGGCTTGGAGGGTGCCTCCGAGAGGACTTTAGTTCTGGCGCGAGTATTTAGGACCGGATGCCCTTCCTGACGTCACCAATGGCATGTGGTGGGCCTCGAGCCCAGGACCTTGTTGGTCTTAGTCGAGTGCATTACCGCTAGGCCACGGCTGCTCTATGTAAATACTGAGAATAAAGAACTCAAATTCTAAGAAGCTTTAGATCCGGTAGTTTTTATCGTAAACCAGACACCGCTTGTGACATAATCTACGTGGACATGCTTTAATATATGTCAGTGAAATTACATATTCTATGTGTCTTAAATTCCAAGATTTTGGTCAATGTCTCCATTTTCGTTGTTCTTGCTTGCAGTGCACTATCAGTGGAATATTTGGAGCCAATGTTGAAGCGCTCATATGAAGAAAAGACAGGTCATAGACATGGGAAAGTTTTTTTCAATAAAGGTCTTTGATCTTAAAGCCCTAATTTTGTAATAGAAATAGTACTTTCTATTCTTGTTTTAGATGAAAAAATACACGTTTTTTTATAAGAAAATCGTTATTTTGCCTGAGCCTCAATTTTCTTAACTTTTCCCGAAATTGAGCCTGAGATTTTCTTAAATTTTTCTTAACTTTTACTGAAATAAACTGGCTAGAATGGTATACACTTTCGTATATAATATTGTATACTTGAATTTGAATTCCATCTTTATCATTTTGAATGCAATAACGACGAATATTTTATAATTTTGGCCTATAAAAGCGCTTAATTTTGGAAATTGAGCCTTGTGATTTTCTTACGATTTTCTAAATATTTTGATGATTTGAGCCTCATTTTCTTGTAAACTTTTTTCTTATAAAAAAACGTTTATCAAGAATTGATGTTTTCTCGAGACATTTAGTAATTAAAGCTAGAATTCATATTAGAGATAATTGTGACGCCGTCATGCAAAGTTTGGTATTTTGTTGTCAGGAGTTGATACAAAGTACCCTAAATATTTATTTAAATATCTTTTCCTATTTTGTTTGGAGTGTTTATCTTATTCCGTTCAGTTTCGTTTGCATTGTACAGTTATTTGAACTGTTTAGATGTTTTTCAGTCTCACACTTTCAGTCATTCTATTTAGTTCTATGGAGGTAGGGTATCTGGGATATCTTCCTTTCACAATCCGTGCTTGTTGAAAGATGTATTTCAAGCTGTAAATTTGAGATATGTTTTTAAGTATGCAAAGTTTGATTGTATGTATTTGAGTTTGTGTCACCCTTGGGGTCTATTCTCTCCGAATTCCTTTTGTAGAAGGCGGGGGGCAGCGCTGTCTATTGCAGACTGGACTGGGGGGGTATAGAAACGACGCCCTATACACATTAGCGTAGGAGGCGACGGGCAAGGGTAACACATACTCAAATATGTGTGCATGCAGCCCCTCAAGTTGGGCAGAAATACGTTGCACTCGGGCAAATTTTCTGAAAGAACAATAAAAATTTGGGAAAATTTTCTGCCTGCTCTCCTGCTCTATTTGATATTTCGGGCAGAAAATTTACAGCCCCCCCTGTATTTGACGCCCTCCTATCCCCGTGCCTATAATGACCACGCCATTTTGATTGATACACCCATTGAAATGCAAGGATACGACTATCTTGACAAGACGAAAGTGTGATAGTGAGAAAATGGTATGAAGTAAAGAAGAATTACACCTTGCTGGAAATCCATCACCTCACCCCTAACATTTTCTCATGGAATTTGAGTGAATTATAAAATCGATCTTGGAGAAAACTGGTTGAAAAGGCCCCCCATCCCCCTCCATGGTAGAAGACACATTTTGGATGCGGCCACTAGGTTCCGTTAAACTGCATCATAATTTTACCCTAAAAAGGACTTTTATGTCAGACTTGATGTAGGTAGGGCATTTATTTTCGATACTGGATGGGTCATGTAAGTAGTATGAAGGCACACGAACAAATAACTGAGCAAGTGAAGTGTGAATGAAAGACGGTAGTAGCACACGAGGATAGAAAGCCAGTAAAGTGCTTTTTCAATTATCCGACCCTCGTTTATCTGGACTTTTATTATCTGGTCCGTAAAAAATATGAAAAACCTTAATGAAAAATTGTTTGCATTTTTGATGATATTTTTCGGTGCGTTTTTCTTACTTTTTCTATTCATTTATATTGTAAGAGTATTTATTGTGTTAGTTTGTAATGTGTGTTTTTCAAATATACTTTCACGCAACTAATCTTGTTTCTTTATGCTGGTTTCTGCATTATTCATATATTTTCGATTATTCGGAATGTCGGATTTTCCGCAAGCCTCTTGATATTTCGAGTCCCGAGAAGGGTGGATAAGTGAATAAGTACTGTACTGCTTCATCTATTTATCTCTCTATGCAGCAGAACGCTACTGGCATTATCGGCTCATTATTTGTCATACTTTGTGACATTTTTGTATATTTTCTATTTAACTAAACATCGATTATACAAGTCGAAAAGTTTTTGCTTCATTTTATCACCAGATATCCAAATGCACTCTTCTTCATGGATTTATCACGCTGATTTCAGACCTGCAGTCAATTTATCTGTTACGCGCCAAATTTTCAAGATACAAATGACCCCTTGTTTTGCCAAAAGTAATAAAATGTGAAAATCAAGTTGAATTTAGTATCACAGGCAATTTAGTTAATTGATTTAAATAATTTTTTGGCTGATGAAATACAACTTTGGAAAGATCTACCCTTGCTAATTTAATTCCAGGACTTCATTTGAGCCATTTACAACCATGTCGAGCCTAAACAATACCATATACAAAAGCTAAATGATACAGTAGATGCATCCGCAATAATTTCATATTTATCAAAACACTTATTTCACAATTATTGATGGCTGTTCTTTGTATCTTATGTAGATTGCTCTATTTCTTTGATCATTTCATTTTGCACTTTACCTGTCAACTATTCAATATATTAACTTATACAACTGCCCAAGTTGCTAAGAGGATGCTGAAAAACTCATCAACATAACTCAAATCTAGCAAAAGGTCATTCATCTCATTAAAGGTGCATCAAACACTCTAATGTGACACGCAAATTAAATTCTTCAAACATGTAATTTTCTCTTGAATGTCTTGTCGGGATTATCACAATACATCATCCGCAAGTGATTTGCAATCATGTTTTCATTCCAACATAGTTAATGTAGAGTTTCCATGGTCTTATGCCTTGCTGAGCATTTTCACCTTGCTCATTGTTTACTGCCCTGGGATTCTCAGGAAAGAAGTCAAGGTAGGGGTGCAAGAAGTGTACTTTTAGTGACATTCACCTCCTAATTTCCTTATAATTTTCAATGAGATTATGAATACTATCTTTGTAATCAGGAACATTACTGCTTTTACAGAAAGTTTGCACACAACCATTTTCATGCAAGCCATGCATAGCCTCTCTCAATTTACCTCCGTTTCCCCCAATTCTTTTGGGCTTGGAGGGTGCCTCTGAGAGGACTTTAATTCTAGCGCGAGCATTTAGGACCGGATGCCCTTCCTAACGTCACCAATGGTCTGCGGTGGCCCTCGAACCTAGGACCACGTTGGTCTGAGTCGAGTGCTTTGCCGCTAGGCCACGTCTGCTCTATGCAAGCCATGCGTCGCATTTCAACTAAAAGAAAGAAACAGCTCTTATAGCATCCTGCGATCAAATTAGGTGCACTAACTGCATCAATTTCATGCAGATCGTTGAACTTCATTTGGTTTTTGTGACATTGGGGTTCTTGTGTATCTCAAATGCCTGACGCGCTAGAGAAAAACTAAACACATATATGGAATCAGCGCGAAAAATACACCATGAGATGGCTATTGAGATTTGCTATGAAAAATATGTGTTAACCAGAGTGGTGCCTTCCTTAAATTGTAACAAGTGGGGCTGTGATGTAGGAAATAGATCGGCCACGCCCATGTTTTGAATGTATGAAAGTATTGGAAAAGGAGAAAGCCAACGTATGGTTTTAGTATTCATCTATTGATAGGAGCGTATTTGCCCTCTCTTCTCCTTCAGAAAATGCACCTTGCATATGTTCGAAAAAAGGGGGGTTGATGAGCCCCCTCCACCAAAAAATTCTCACAATCTAAAAAGAGGGGCTGAGCCCCCTTAACGACACGTCTGCTTTAACGTGACTATGAAATACACAACTGCATCATTGGAAGGCTATGTTTTTGCTTTGAACTTAGCAAGTTTTCCTAAGGGAGGCAGACAGCCTAAAATAATAGAAAAAACAACTAGCTCCTGGAATCTTGGGGGGGGGTGGAATCGATAAGTTAAGGTTGTCCACCAGTCCAAATATATTGATTTTATCAAATTTTTCACAAATTTTTTTTTATGGCCTGAAATATGGTATGTTCTATGGGGAAGTTAGATTTGGCTATACTTTTTCTGTAAATGTAGCCAAAACGAAGAAATTTGAAGCTTTGCAAAGACGGTTGGTTGTTTGAGAAATCAAAATGATATAACAGACGATTTTAC
>WIPJ01001009.1:734458-746897 GCA_018155075.1 Cassiopea andromeda
GCTTAGTTTGTAAATTTTTTGCATGCACTTAGCAGCCCATGTAAGCTCCTATTATTACTTGGTTACCATAGCAACTAATTAGTAAATTAAAAAAATTTTATGATTTTTGAATTCAGCACATCAAGTTACCCCATAATAGTCCACTTTTGCCTTTCTTTGACTTATATCCTAAAAAAATCTATTTGGACTGGTGGACAACCTTAAGTGGATTTAGTGGGGCGGCGCCCTTTTCGATAGTGCAGAAGTGAATCAACAAGTACAAGAATTCAAAAAAATGGTAAGTCGTGATGAAGCTTGAGCCTATTTCATATCATATCACATATCACAAAACTTATTTAAAGTTGGTTACATATATAGCTTATAACTGATTAGTACTAACTTTCTAATTAAAGAAACAAAACTAACTTAATTACAAATAAAACATTTAAGTTAATGCCATCCCAGTTGCGTATTTTCTTTTTAAATATCACAAGACAAGGTGACAGTTTTATTTCATCATGAATGGAAGTCCATAACAGACTCCCTCTAAAGGGTAGAGAGTTCAGTCCAAATCGTTGGGAGCTTACTGAAGGAAGTTTGCATAATTCCTTTATGCGTAGATTATATTGAACATCCCTTCTGCGAAAAATTCCCACATATCCTCTGGGTTTAGGGCTTGAGCCTTGCATGATAAAGCACGTGATAAAGCTTGAGCATTTTATTATTCTTAAAGTATTCTTAAATTTCAGCAATTTTGCACCGCTTTAGTCTTATAAAAAAGTGTGTACTACGCAGTGGTGATTTCTAAAAAGTGTAACAAGGCGGGGTCTATGCACAACCACGCCCATAGTTTGGATGTGGCCCAGCTACAACCACGCCCATGCTTTCAAAGATGGAAACATGATTATTTGGTTTAATACTGATATAGTATAGTCAACAATAATAAATGCCTCAACAACCATATAGCAGTGCACAATGGATCATAGCACTTTGGAAGCAAGACCAATAAACTCTGAAAAGCCAAGCCAATGCAAGAGTTTCAGGGAGGCTGAGCCCCCCCCAAAATGATCAGAAATTTTAACAAGGGGGACTCTGCTCCCCTGAGCCTCCCTAGAAATCACCCCTGATACTACGCCCGTTTGATATTTGTCGTTAGTTACTCGAGGTAATTAATATGAGAGCTTCACCTGTCTCGTTGGGCTCATATTATTGTTGTTGCTGTTGCATTGTAGTGTCGTCGTTGTCATTGTTTTCCAGTCATTGAACTCTTGTCTGCTAGAGCTGATGAAATGCAGAGAGTTGACATTGACCAGCCAAGATGGAGCCAGGACACATTTATTGGAAGACTGAAGCATTTCTTTACTATAACAGATCCAAGAACCGCGTTGTGTACAGAGGAAGAATTAGATAATGCGAGCAAACTAGTACAACAGTATAGGTAACTACTTAGTGATGGGCGATCAGATATTTTGATTTTGTTACTAATGGTTCTCTCTTTATCCCCTTAACTTTCTACAAAGTAGGCTGAAGTAATTGAATCTCCTATAGATTTAAACAAATCACACTCTCTTTTTTATAAGAACTAGTAAAATCGAGGTTCAGGCTGGCTGCTCTTAATTTTCCAAAATTTTTTTAAATCTATAGGATGTAAGTAATTTATAGTCTAAGAATACATAGAAAGACAATATAAAAGGCAACATTAGAAGTTCTGATTGACTGAGAACCCATTAGCCTAATGTTACATCCGAGGTGATCTCTCTTGCATTTCATTGTTGTTTATTGGAAAAGTTTGTAAAACATTATAAATGAGCTATTTTATCACAGCTATCTAGTTTTGCTAGGGGCAACTAATTTGCAAAAATCAATATGGAGAAGTGACAAGGCTGATAACAAGGAGGGAACATTTTATATCCAAATGTTAGTGGAAAACTTATGCATCTTATTCAAAATGCATTTTGCACCAGTGCTTGAGCTCCAGCCTTGTTTTTGCTTTGTTCTTAATTTTTCATCAACTTTCAGGCTCATCTTCATATAAAGTTGTTCGTAAAAAAATGTATATCACAATTTTTCACTTGCATTTATCCCTTTTTTAACAACTGTGGAAAACTAGCCCTTCAGCACAAGTGCTGTGTTTCAAGAGGCATCAATTATTATAATTACATAAATTAGAATAAATTTGAAATAAAGTACATTAACAAAAACTAAAGTTAAATAGAGATACCTGAACCCTACTTACAATCTAGATATCATATTAATAAAAGTTAAATAATGTCTTGAACCAACTTCCCTATTTAGCGAAAATATTGATAAGGGGAGAGGCATAGTCATGTTTGCTAGCCTATAGAAGTTCATTTTGGTAATATTCATTTGTAGACAACGGGAAATTTTCAGACAAAGCAAATTTGCACTGGAATGCCAATCCTACAGACATTTATAATAATTCCATATTTATATGTTATAAATGTTTTTGCAGTATAGATAATTTAATGTCTGATGTTGTGACATGCAAAGTTGTCTACATATTTGCACATTTTGCAATGATAGTAGTTTTAACAGTTCTACATTATTAACTTTATTCATTTATTTTTAAATTCATTGCTGTTATTTGTATGCTGGGGTGGTTCTGCAGTGAAATTTCAACTACATTCCAGACTTGGCAATGAGCCTCCAGGCACAACCAAAGAGCAAATATGGTATGCACAGAAGCTATATATGTCAGCATTTCATCCAGACACTGGTGAAAAAATGAATATGATAGGAAGAATGTCCTTCCAAGTTCCTGGAGGCATGCTTATTACTGGATGTCTGTTGCAGTTTTATAAGTATGAATTTAACCATCTGATATTCAAATTGTGCAGGTTTTAAAAGTAGCTAATATTTAGCATTTATATAAATTTTCTTCCTGATAACCATTGAAATTTTTCATGCTTGATATTGACATATAGAGGTGGGTAACTGGGAGAACTGTTTGCAATGGAGAATTTCTAGTTTTTTGTACCTTTTACTGTTTGATGTTTCTAGAGAAGCCTGAAGTCTCATTTACAGATTAATATTTTTGTGTTTGAAGCATTTTTTATATGTCAATTCATGCCTTTTTCCTACATCAAAATTTTCTACTCATAGTAAATTTTGTTTTTATTTCAGAACAATACCACAAGTAGTTTTTTGGCAATGGGTCAACCAATCGTTTAATGCTTTTGTGAATTATACCAACAGAAATGCAAAGTCTTCAATTACAAATATGTATGTACTACATAACAAAATTCCATTACCTTCCTGTTCTCCCTTGTTTTTATTTATATCATATGTAAGCCTCCTGATGTATATAGGATTTAAGAAATTCAAGATCATTAGAGCTTCTTAGGGACTGCTTGTTATTTGTGCCTCAGGTTGGGGCTGAAGAGAAATAGGTTGGGTAAGTGATTTTTCTGGCAGCCTTAAGTTTAGGTATACCATTTTTTGTCTGTCAAAAATTACATACCATATTTTTAATAGCTCTATATTGGTTGGGTAATTCTTTTTTTCATAGTGCACATAGTTGGGTAACAAAAAAATTACCGAGACAAACATGTCTCTCCAGTCCCAACCAAGTGCATAAACAATGACTGGTGCCTTAGAGTTCAAAGATTAAAGGTCTTGTCTTCCTCATGCCTCTCCATATGTGCATGAGACAAAACCAACCTCTTTTTCCATACATGGGCAGCACCAGCCATCACAGACTGGGGGAATTCTAGGGATCACACCCTAAAATTGCATTGCAATTAGGCTGTCACACTCATTTCAACATCTTGCTAGAAACCCCTCACCCCAACTCTAACAGTTTTCATCAAATTTGGACAATTTGGAAATTGACATTGGGGAGATCTGGGGGGCATGACCCCCTAGCTCCCTGTGATACTGCCACTGTTTCCATATACATAAGGACAATTTGGTTTTGCTTTTCTTTGTTATAGTAAATGATATTTTGATGTATTTGACACAACTTTTGTTCCCTTCACTATCAGAAGGCGCCTTCCAAAAGTAAACAAGCTTTGGTGTTGAGATGGGGACACTTTCATGTTTGAGGAAAATGGTGCCCCCTCAAACCTTGAAATAGTGCCTCCTCAGACCTACAGGAATATCTTCAAGGGTCACTTCATGCCTGTTAGGAAATGTTCTTGAGGAGACACATACCCCTAACCATCACACCACTGATTGTTTCCAGCAGACCCTATCTCCCAGTCCATGAGGATCAAGTGATCACCTGTACTCTTCTTGACATGTATGTTAAAAGACAAGTTACCTCAGTGCAGGGGTGGCACCAGGGTGTTTTAGATGGGGCTGAAACTCCAAAAAATAGTTTTCACTCTCCAATGTAGGGCTAGCATGTTCTGATGGGGGCTATAACCACTCTATCCCTTCCCTTGTGCCACCCATGCCACAGTAGATTACCAGTAGATGTTTATTTCATTTTGCTCAAACAACTGAATGCAAGTTGTATACTGTGTGTATTTCAGGCAAATTGGAGTTGCATATGCATCTGCAACCACAGCTGCTACAATAGTTTCTGTTGGACTAAATTCCCTCACAAAGGTAATATATGATTCAAGTTCTTCATGTCAGTGTGCTTGATTATCAGCCTTGATGCCAGTGATTTGATAGTAATTCCATTCTATAAAGTAATAGTTGAAAATCTATGGCTCAATAGTTCATTTAGAATTTACTAGTTATGATAATTTTAGTAGTTTTGAAAATAATAGAAGTTAATAATAGAAGACACAACATGTGTAATCAATTGGTGTCGCAAAAGAAAAAAATGTGATCAATCACCTCACTCCTATAACATGTTTTCTGCCAACAAAAACATTGTTCATTGCTTTTGTTTGTTCCAGGAGAGAGTTGCTTGATCTGACATCCTGTGATTTTGTCCTGTCAATTTTCTTGTAGTGCAGTGCACGCAGGAATTTTGGCTTATGGAAAATATGTTTTAATTAGTTCTACCATATTGTTGTTATATTTTTTGTTATTACTCCTTAGTATATAAAAGAAGTTACAACAAGCCGTTTTTATACAGCTTCTCTTGGCCCTTGATGTCTGCCACAATGACTTTCTTATTTAATAGCTAATGTCTTTTTTCAGTTATTAAGATTTTTTGCATATTGTAGCTGCCACATATTTTTGCAATGAAGCCTATGACAGTGTTCTCTTAACGTAGAGTGCACCTCCATTGATTGCAAGGTATGTTCCATTTGCTGCAGTGGCTGCTGCTAACTGTGTCAATATTCCTCTTATGAGGCAAAGGTAAATTTGCAAATTATCATGCCATAGTCTTAAGGATATGATCCAGTTCTACTTCAATTTTCATTCTCATATTTTACATTGGTGCTAGTGAAACTTGTGTCCTTTACTTCCAGAGAGCAGATTACAAACTGATTGGAGTCTGGACAGCTCTATGTAAATTCCTAATGCATTCGAAAGCTTTTCGTTTATTTAAAGCAGATATTTAACAAAGCAGGTTTATGCTGGCCCCATACTGGAAATGTGTACACTTAGCAAGCCCATATGCAATGGGTATAAAGCAGATACTGCTCCCCAGTTATTCACTAAGGTTAGATGCAGAGGTGCTCCACACTGTTATTTTTACTTATTATTGATTGATTTCTACATCCATGCCCCATCAATTCAGTCCAACTGCCTCTGGCCCTAGTAGCTACCCTATTATCAAATGGACTTATTGTTATTGGTCATCTGCTAATAGAATTAATTTTGTAGTGAACTAAATAATGGCATTGCTGTTTATGATGAAAATGGTGAATTTATTGGCAACTCAAAGCGAGCTGCAGTCAAAGCGATAACCCAAGTTGTTACTTCAAGAATTACTATCGCAGCTCCTGGAATGTGTAAGTTTTAAGCATTATTTTGATCAAGAAGTTTTCATTCACTACCCAGATTCATTGTTTCTTGTAGGCATTCTTGTTTATTGAAAAGCAACTGTAAGCATTCTCGTTTAGAGACAACTAATTGTAAGCATTCTTGTGTAATTATGTAGAAAAAAGTAGAATAGGGGACACCAACCTAAGGTCCTGTTGTCATGTGATTGAGTGCAGGCATCACTCTGTATAGAATTGTGATCTTTTGGTGCTGTCATTTGGGATATTTTTATAGCATTGTCACTTTTTGACATCACTCGTTATGAACATGACATTTGTTTTCCTTTCAGTAATTATTCCAATAATCATGGAGAAATTAGAGAGGTATCCTTTCATGCAGGTCAGTTATGGAATATCTTATTTTGAGCGCTCAGGAGTTTTTTTTATCAAGAATGCTCAGAGGACTAGAAGGAATTTACAAGTGCACAAATTGTACTGTTAAAGTGAATCACCTATCCAAGTGAAATGTGAAAGTTTTGGTGTTATTTCAGTTGCATGCAAGTTTGTAAAATAAGTGCTCTGTTGCTCAGTTTGTTTTATGACCAATATCTTGAGCTCTTGCAATAATTATATTTCTATATTTTCTGTGCTTTTATACTTTCAATACTGCTACTGCAATTGATGATGGTGCCCACTGATGCTTTTCATGATAATGATGAGCAGTATGCCATCATCAGATAAAGTATGAAATACTTTAATTGTTCATTGTTCATTTTTTTCATGCAGAGAATAAAAGTTCTTCATGCTCCAATTCAGATGCTATTTTGTGGTGCAATGTATGTGCTGTCTGCTATATTTTCAATTTAAAAAAAATACTTTTTACTACATGTTTGATGCATCTTTGCTATAAATTTTTGATATATATTTTATATATGTTTGATATATTCTCATTTGTTCTTATTCATCACATTTTCATTTCTTTTACATAGTAGCTTCTTGTTTTCAGCCTGGTAGGCAAAGCCGATATTGAAAGCATTTGCTTTCTAAAGGAATTATCTCAAGTTCATTCAACACATTCAGAGCCATTTTACAGAATTCACCACATTGTCTCTGAGAATTACTTATCAGACTCTTTTCAATGATTTTTGTACTTGGTGTCTTAGCTGAGTTTGATTCCATTAGGAATACCTTCTTAAAGAGTTTTTGTTTTCTCTTATCTAGATTAACACTTATGGTCCCTGTTGGATGTTCAATGTTCCCTCAAAAATCGTATGTATTCTTTGCTACAATAGAACTGATGTGCTGCTGATGCATAGTTTTCCTTGCAATTTGATGTCATGCCATCATGCATGCTTGATGTCATACCACAATGCCATGTCTTTTTGCTATCTTAATTTTTCAGCTCTATAATAGAGCTGTGATTTCTGATATTTGATAATTTCTATATATTTTTTACAAGTCTGAGAGTCAAATCTCTTTTTAACTGGTCTCATTTTGTTGAATTTTGAGGGAGAGAAAGAGAACTTCATTGGGCCTCCACAGATGAGGGAATTTTGTTGTCGACAACTAAATTTTGTCCATAAATAAGAAACATTGTCTGTGGGGTGAGTTGTTGACTTCTATTTGTTGAATTTGTAAGTTGTTGAAAACTGATCAGTTTCCCTTCTTGAAAGAGGATACTCCATAGTAGTCAACAACTTAAAAATTCATTGAGTAGTAGTCAACAGTCGATGCTTTTTACTTATCAACAGCATTTATTTGTTGAAAGCAAAATTTCCTCATTGTGCTGCCCCTTCTCTACATTGAATTACCACACATTTTTATGCTAGTGAGTTAATTCACACTGTTTCATACAAATGCCAATGCATTTTGTTTCCTTTTAGTTCACTATCAGTAGAACATTTGGAACCAGTGTTGAAGCACATATTTGAGGAGAAAACAGGTCATAGACATGGGAAAGTCTTTTTCAATAAAGGTCTTTGATATTTAAGCCATGTATAGCCTAGTTCTAAAAAATTAGGGCTGACTCGCCTTTTTTTTGCATATGAATATATACAAGTAGTTTTTTGAAACAATTTAATACAAAGGCACAAATTTTAATAAAACGGGGACATTTTCTTGAAACTTGGGAATTTTAGCATCAGAATTTTGAATTGTACCATGAATAACCTATTTGCATATTCATTTTCCTTGCCAATTTTTTTGTATTTGCTACAATTCTCATTTTCAACTGGCAGTTTGTGCATTTATTTGTATGTGTGTATCCTTTTAGTTAGGGAGTTACAAGGGCTGTCTTGAATTGAACAAAAGAATTGTGCATTTTTTGGCCTTTACTGTGTATGCTTTAGTCCCAAATAGATGTGATTGTAAGAGTAAATGGAGTAGGTGGAAAATTTACAGTCTCCATAGCTATGGATGGGTTTCACAAGTTGCTTCAACTGTAGACAAAATGAAAAACATAATTTCTCATGTAGCTTGATGCTTGATACTTGATGGCATTATTTTATTCTTGAAAACAATAAACTGAGTTTGGAATAAGGATGTCCTTGGTGGAAGTCTTCTTCAAAAATTAGTATGGAGGAGGTGGCATACTCTTCAGAATTGTCTTTTACTATGGGTGTAGGAAGCATTCAAAAAGTGGTAGCTACATATGTTTAGAGGCATCCTCACAAACATAAAAAGACAACTTTGTAAGCTACAAAGTGGCATTTTACATACAAATGTTTTGAAAGTAGCAGGGGGCAAATTCCCACCATGTTCCTCATAAGGTATCTGACCTTTACATACCAGTAGACTGTGAACCAAAATAATCAGTCACATTTTGAAATTCATTGTACAGTAGGAATATCTATGCATCACTTGCCCCAAAAATTAATTGATAACATGTGGATTAAAAGTTTCTTAAGAATGATATCTGTTACTGACTCAACTCCGACTACATTTAGACATAGGCCGGTGCTACAAATTAAATTGAGATTTTTCACAACAATCAGGGCCCTAGTTTGAACTATTGAAGTTTTCAGAAATTTCTTCATTTTGAGAAATCAGATATAAACAACCTGCACACAGACTTAATTCAATAAAAAAGCAAGTGAAGTATCTTTATTGAGACAGCTAAACACTTATGAAATTAGAATGAAGTAAGACTTTCTTGGCATGCGATAATGAAATAAGTAGATCATCAATCTCAATCAGCACAAGAGACATACATATGTTACTAATCTATCACAGGTGGTGCCATGAACATTTCAATGGGGGCTAGCATGTTCTGATGAGGGGTCTATAGCCCCTTAGCCTTCCATAATGTACTCAGGATGCATAATGGTGTATAAAATTGATATAACTTATGTCCACAACCGTGGGCAATTCTCTCATTTGAGACCTAGGTGATATTCTCATAGTAATTCCCAGAATTTCCCATTTAGCATGCCTGCTAAGTACACGTAGAAAATTAATGCTGTATACAAGGGATCAGTTGTTAGAAGCAGTGTCTAGATTTCCTGTGGGAGTTGGATGGGAATAGTCATTAATATACATAAAACATTGTACAAACAAATATTTTTATAAAGGTGAAAAAATAGCTGTAGATGCAAGTGGTTAACCTAATTCCACTTGGGCAGACTGCAAGTTAATATTAAGTGTCCCATTAAATTTCATAGCAATGTATCAGTTTTGAAGCACATATTTCAAAAATTTGACTCAGCTTCGGAGGGCTTCAAGCCTTGCTTGCATTTCTGAGATGTCTTCATCATCTGATGCAGCTGTAGCACCAACTGGCTCGCTCTGTTGGATTTGTATAGCAGTTAAGCAATTGTGGCAATCAAAATCTTGTGTACATTAATTTACAGAAAGTACAAGTAGGGATTGATTGATCAGGTGGGAAATGATAGAAGGTATAGCAAGTGACCATGGAGGAATTGACAAAACATGAGGAGAACTGTGTTTCCTTTTTACCTTAACCTTGGCAGAATAGATGTACTTCTGAAAGTTTTACAAAACTGGTATTTGCCCATCAATTTTCAATAGAAGATGGGCCACAACGAAAAACATTGTACATATTTTCATATCTTTGATTCGACATACCCATATTATCATATTGTTTTAATTCAACATTTCCATATTAGACATAAACTTGATAAAATTTTGAGAGAACACATTTCATCATCAGCTCAATAATCATAAGTAACTTGGGCTTATATAGATAAAGGGGAAAACAAACAAGTGGGAAAAGCAAGCAAGGAATCAGAGCAAATTCAAACTTTCAATAATGCAAACAAAAATGCCTTAAGCTTCAATATTTTTTGAAAATCGACTTTTCTATTTCTTCCAGCCCACTTTTTGGTCAATCCCCTGCAGAAAAGAACAATACTGATATTTGTGCTAGCAAAACTTACTGGCAGTTCATTAGATGCAACTGGAGCAGCTTGTCCAAGAACACCTAGAAAATATAAAGACAAATAGTAGTACAAACAATTCTAAAAGATGTCCTTTATGACTTAATGTAGTATGCTCTGCAACACAGCATCAAAAAGTAATGAGTTGAATTAATTTCTTAAAACAAAGGCACTTTCAGAATGCTGTAACATAATTCTGCTCATCTATACAATTTTAAGATTTTGTGCTACCTAAACACAGTTTTCTTACATGCCATGGTACAAGAAATGTTTTCATTACAACTACAATGCAGAAAGAAGCATGCTCTAACAATTGCAGCCCAATGGAATACAGCCTTGATTTCACAACAGCCTGTTGAAATTTGCATAGAAATAAAAATTACATCATTTCCTCTTCTCTATCAAAGTTAGTTTCTGATTATTTGCTTGAAATGGGTGTTGGAATTAAAGAAATCAGCTAGTCTTTGTGCTGCAAGAATACCTCGGACAATTTATTACACAAATAGAGGAGATATTATTCCTTGACTTGATTGTTTTCTATTAAAGAGCAGTTTCTTAAGTGTAATCTAGCCTTTCACAATTTACAATGAGCTTGTTTCTTTCAATTTTTATCATCAAAAATAAACTTTATCAAAGACACATGAGGTCTATACTTTGCAAAAAGGAAGAAGCCTTGAAAAGAATTATAGCATTAAGTAGAAATTAGGTCAAGATAAAACAATTATTAATCTGTTTTTGATAATCAAAAGGAGGCCTACTACCAACTCTGTTATTGCAAAGAGCTTACCACTTGTAACTTCCCATAAAATTTTATCAACTTCTTCTTGTGCAGCTTCTTCCAGGTCATCTTCTTCTAGACTTTCAAATGAATCCTCAATCATTTCTTCAATTATTCCAGCCTTGGAAAGAACAGGATATTAAAAAACTTCATCCACAATAGACACACCATATTATCATATCAAGTCATATGCTTCTATGCAAATGAGTTGAATTTGCCTAATGAGTGTAGGCCTCCAACTCATAACCTTTGCACAACATTCGTAATGTCATATTCTGAGAAACCAATATGACAGTAGAAAATAAAAAGAAGCAAGCAAACAAATATCTTAAGGGCATTACATCTCTTGAGAGCTTCAATAAGTCACAAACAATTTCTACTAACACAGCTAATAAAGGTGTTGTTGAGTATGGATGATCGTTTTAACTGTTGCTTTCCTCTCTTGGGCATTAGGTCTTATAAAAACACACCCTGGTATTTCCTCATAATTACTTTTTCACCTTTACTCGGTGCACCAGGCTTAAAACAAGCTCTGCATTCAGTTCTATCTGTTAAAAATCTTTAAAGTGCTTTTAAGATATTTTCACATACATACATACATACATACATACATACATACATACATACATACATACATGCATACATACATGCATACATACATACATATATACATACATACATACATACATACATACATACATACATACATACATACATACATACATACATACATACATACATACATACATACATACATACATACATACAACTAAATTGAAGAAACTGATTGCAAAATGAAGAGTAAGTTATGATTTTACTTTCATCATTTCCCTGGATAATTCTTGCATTGATGCTTGTATTTCTGGGACTTTAACAAGTGCCTCCATGAATTTCATTACTTCAGTGCTCTTTGCAAGACTGCCGGTTACTCTAAGTGTGGCTAAAGTAAAAAGTAAAGTTTAAGTAGCTCAAATAATATATTTACTAAAAACAACAGTACCATTTTTGCTAACCTAGTGATTGAATAATGATACAGATAAAATATGCTATATAGTTTTTGCTCAATAACAAATGAAATGTCAAAAAGGTGTTTATGACATAAAGCAATTCATAAACTGAGTGATAATAAATATACCATAAAACTGCTAAGGAAGTAACAAATAAAACACAGAGTATGTTTACCTAACTGGTTTTTCATGCCTAGCTCAACTGAATTCAATTGTGCTTTTGAAGAATATATTTTGTTCACAGCTTTTCTTGATCTTATAATTTCTTTTGCAAGTATTGTACACACATCTTTCTCCCCTTTTTTGGCTGCATCTTTCAATGACTTTTGTACTTTTGCTTCTTCCATTTTTATTGCTAGAAGAAACAGTGTATATAGATATACATACATACATACATACATCTATACACACACACACGCACACACACACACA
>WIPJ01001009.1:748683-773538 GCA_018155075.1 Cassiopea andromeda
CACACACACACACACACACACACACACACACACACAACACACACATTCAATATTCCATATAATAGTCTAACCCACTGATTGTAAAACATATGGAACAGAGCTAATGAAATTAATGTCTTGAATAAAAGCATTTGACAACATTTCATTAATTGCTCTGTAAAGTCAACTATCATATAAAAACATTTTTCTAGAGAAAATCATTGTTGCACCAGATAAGGATAAGGTTTCATTAGGAGTTGTTTCTATACTATATACCTCTAATTTGTCTGTCCAGTTTTCTTCCTTCACGTCGGACAGCTGAAGTCATTTCTCTGACCTAAATTAACAAAAAAGGCAAACATCATTGAGCTTAATCAAACAGAAAATAGTTTATCTAGAAGAATGTATTGGTATATACAAAATTTATTATTTCATTGGAAGAGTGGTGAATGTTTTACTTTCACATCCAATGGATATTGAAAATTTGTTACAGAAATTATGATGTCTAATAAAGAACAGATCAAATAAATCAGAAAGCTGTAAAATCAAACTTCAAAACAAAACAATGTTACAATAAATAAAGACCTCAATGAAATAGGATCAGGAATCTTCTAATTGACTATGAATGGAGGGCTCCCTCTTTTGGTATTATATTTTAAGACCTATAAACACTATTAGAATAGCAGATTAAGGAATTTTGACAAGGCAGCAGTTTCCTATGCAATTGTAGATAGAGAGTGTGGCAATGATCACTGCTGGAAATAGCTTGTATTAGATAGCCATTCCCATGCACATAAAGATTCTAAAGACCAAATGAGCACAAATACTCTTGTGTTTGTGCAATTTTCAGAAAGGCACTCTATACCTTGGGTCTGTCATTGCCAGCTTCTTGAATATGTAGAGAGTAAGCTTAAGTTGCCAAAAGAGATGCTGATTTGAGTTTGATCTATGTCTACTATTCAATAGTCTCATAATTTTAATTATCTAACTATAAATGTAACAAAGTGCATTTCATGCAATTAGGCCTGGAGATCTCTGATGTGGGGTTTGGTTTCCTGTAAGCATGGCAAAGTGGATACAGCCTAGGCATAATAAAATACAAATCTCAGCACAAAGTTTTTGATCTTTGCACCTCAAGTGTACACCAAAATTCAAGATAACAGTAAATATTTTCACAATACCTTCTCTTATCTTGAACATTGGTGTACACACCTTCTGTGTCTACACAGAATGCACCCTAGTAAATGTAGAAGATCAATGTTGTTTCTTAAGTCAATGGAATATTTCTAAGTAATATAAAAATATAATGATGCATCAGCACATGTGCATCATTATCCCACAATTTGCCTTGATTTTATATGTTAATCTCAGATTTATAAATATGTTTCACATAAATCCATTGCATGCTATAATACTTAAGAGCATTTGCTGCTTTTTGGGTTCGCTAATAAATCCATTCTTTATTTTGAATTTACTTTTTGACCTTCAATGACTCTTTTAAAGAGCATTATGTTCCTCAGTTTTTCCTCTGATAGTCTGACATTTTCCATAATGCAAAGGCAAAGATTATTACTCAGTAAAATACTCCAAAGATAAATCTAGAATCTTCTTCTATTTATTAACTGGTTCATTTTGCAGCCCATGAAGCGCATTGGGGGACACAAAAAGTTAACTGCAGAACGCATTTTGGAGAACTCCTTAAGCTCGTGCTTTCGCTATTTGATAGGCCCAACAATATCATACGTGATAAGATCAATGATACTTTGACCGTACAGCTTGAAAAGAAATCCTTCAGCCTATAACTTGCTATACCAGTGGGTTGAAGAATGTCCTAGTAATTTGCAAACAATGAAGGAACAAGTAATTGCAATATAACAAACGGCATCTTCCGGTAGTCTTTGTAACAGAAAGAAAGTGTGCCATATAATACCTGCTCTTTGGGATCTTTTTGAGGTGTCTTACCGAATAAGCCCATCTTTGCAGTGATGAGTGCTTTGGTCAAGGATTCTCAAGTGCTATGCGGAAATATCACTGTTAAAGCTTTGCGATTTTTCACTTCTTGTTATTCACCAGCGGCCATTTTTGTATGCCAATCCTCGTTCCCATGTCCCGATAAATCTGCTATCGTAAGCATTTCAATTCATTTTAATTCATCTTAAAAGATTTATAAAGGTTATAATTTAACAAAGACGTTAATAGACCTAACTTACAATATAATATAATAAAAAATGGTGGGACCTATGGGACAGACAACATCCTCTCTAAGGGGACTTCCAAGTACTGGTGTACTGTGAGGTATTTTAAAACTCGATTACTTTTATGACATTCTTTTATAGAGCTGTGTATGTAAATTTAGGTCTATTAAAAAAACAGTAGTTTATCATCCCCACGCTCGTTATTTTTCCCTCCAGCATCAAGTCTTTTTCTATTTTTCAAGTCTCTTTTTCATGCTAGTCTGGATAAATGTTGCATCATTGGGATTTAGTAATATTTCATTCGCAGTTAGATGTTGTTTTTGTGTCAGCCCGATGGCTGCATTTATTCTTCTCAGCTAAAAATCAACAAGGAAGTCAATGTGTGAGAAATGCACACTTTTTTTACCTTCTACGAGGGCGCATAACATCCTCATAGCGGTATTTATAGTCGAAATATAGCGTTTAATTACTATGATGAGGGATTACAGTATACAATCACGCAAAGCAGGCCAGACTGTAATCCTTTAAACAGAGAGTTAAACAAAATAAGCGCCCACCTGCATCAAATGAGTTTCAGAAAAGGATGATAAACTAATATTCTTTTTAAGTGGCCTTTATGGGCTATTTTACAATGTACACCTCCTTAGAATCTGTTGCCTTAGAAAAGATCAAAGGCAGCGAATAGATAGCAGGTTTGCGAAAAGTGTTTTTGGGTGCTACAGAATAATGTAAAATTAAGCGTGAGCTCAGTAATAGGAAACATGTAAGAAAAGGGAGGCTCAGCGCAGAATTGGATATGTTCTTATTAAAAAGAGCATACTATGTATATACTAGAGGGTCGCCGAGAAGGGGGAGGGAGACAAATTACCCCAGGCCTCATAATACCAAATGCTTCAAAGTCTGGGGGCCTCATATAGCAAGTCAGTAGCAATTGTCCAGAGCTACTTTGTGGTCCCTGGAAATTTTTTGCTCGCTTCGCTCACAGGGGGTCTCAATCTTCTCTTTTGCCCCGGGACTTCTGAATTCTCTCGGCCCCTGATTAGAGGCAATGATTTAACTACGGAAGTGACATCAAGCATGAATGAATTCTTTCTTTCTTAGTTTCCTCGTATTATTACCATTGGTTGCTACTGTTTCTTTAGATGCATTGTATTTCCTTAGTAATTATCAAATGGGTTAGTGAATTCGATTTATTTTGCTTATCTGTTGAAAGAAAAACTCAATACAATCGTAATTTTGCTGGTTAAGCTTTGGGAAAAGCACTATTAGGCTTTCGTTGAAGATGGCTCGACTATGGTTGTGCAGAAAAGCTATTGATAAGTCCTGCGCTTTTTCCGGAATTTTACTGGGGATATGAAACCTGTAAAAATTTCAATCAATGAGCTCAAAATTAATTGATGAATCTTGAGAGAAGGTCATGACCTCTTTATGAATAATTTATGTTAGGAGATTGGGCTAGTGAATGTCATATGCTCTCAAGATGGTCCTTGAACACAGGGTGTAGAAACTTGAATAAATTTTTCGAGGATGTCAGAGTTGCCCAGCGAATATTGTTTGCCTGTGATTTTTTTAGTAACAGTAGTCCATCAATAGTCCTGGGTCAGTATGCTGCCCTCAGAAGTATACTATACTACCGTTTTGGCCCTGCGAAACGGCAAAATGTCAAAGTTGTGGGGTTGGCTCACCCTCTCATACCGTCCCTCAAGTGTCGTCCCTGCCTAGGGGTCTAGAACCCGGCCTTTTTCAGCAAATAAACAAAACTGCCCTTTTTGTAGTGCCCTCTCTACATCAAAAAGGGCGTTTTCTATAAGGTGGAAAAGGCATGATTGCAAAAATTTCCAAGGCCTTTACCCCCGGCTCCCTTTTTCCTTGCCTACCTTGGTAGAAAATAGCAGTAGGAATCATTGGTCTTCCGAGCAGCCACAACAGTAAACCTCCCACAGTATTTTGTCCACTTATGAATCTAAAAAACAACATTCACCGGCCTTAGCTTCTTTTAAACGTTTTGCTGTGACTCTTTCATAGATTTAAACGTTTTTATGTGCCTCGAAGATTCTAGTCGCGTGCCTGATACTGCACTTGCTTTAGACTTACTTTGCGAAACCCAGATATATTTTTTGCATAGATTATTTTGCAATTACCGCCCTTTGCAGTAACAGATGCGTAGCAATACCATCTTTTACTGCCAAAGCAAGCTGTGCCATACATCCTTGAAGAGAATGGCTTATAAATCTGATAGTCAAAACAACTGCGACTGTAAACGTGTCATTTAGTCTACTTTGCCGTCAAGGAGAGAGGCCGCGTGAACTGAGTGTCGCCTGTTTGTCATTAGTAAACAAACGGCAAAATGTTGCGAAGTATAGTAGCTAGCAAAACTCGGTTCAACTCCTCTTGCTTGATTAAAGAGTCAATTATTTTGTCAGCGAGGTGTTTTTCTCGAGCTTCTGTACTGCCCTCAGGGACAGGAGGAGTTATCGGCAAGCTCGGACAACGCAATAAAATTTCACTCAATTACAGAAATCAGTTAAAACATGCAAAAAGAATTGTTGTAAAACTTGGTTCTGCCGTTGTAACAAGAGATGATGAATGTGGACTTGCTCTGGGAAGGCTCGCAGCCATAGTTGAACAGGTAAAATAGATTTGTTATATCTTTTTACAACCCTTGGTTTTGGCCCAAGCACATTGATACCCTCTTATTTGCTGTAGTTTTTCAAATGATTCTCTATCCTTAGAATAGATAGATCTATCGCTTTATAAATGTTATAGCGATTAAATGTTTGCTGAAATCGCCCAATGAGTTGCGAGTTTCAGTGTGTTTTCGCAAATGACAATCATCCTGGTATTATTTATCATACATTTAAATCGAAATCAAGTTAGCGACATTAATTGTGATATCGATAATCCATTACAATTGTCATCTACTGATCTAATTTCAGTTATTTCCTGTAACTCTTTGTCTCAATACACCTCTAATGTTGCATCACCCCTGTGATTTTCCGTGTCCACGTGTATTTTTTGACCACTTTGATCCCTGTGCCCTTTTGTTTTGAAGCGAGAAACGGGAAGTATTTCACTGTCCTCGAATTTCGACGAGAGCAATAGACTAGAGCCTTCGGACGAAAAACGGATTTACGGCCTAATAGCAGTAGATAATGTGGCTATTTTCAACAATCTACGCTACCTATTTAATTTCTCAATAATTTAGAACCATTACTCATTCTATCGCAACCGTGAACAATGTGTACAACCTAACTTTGACTCTATTAGCGAAGCTCTACTCAATATCATGACCAAGTTGATCTCCTAAAAGGCAGGAGTGTGTGGCTGGGTGCCTCTTATGTAACATTTCCATACACACACCTCCAAAACATTATGGAGAAGCTCTGTCCTGTTGCTTTCTTGCTAAATCTTTTGGAAAAATAGAGATCAGATTATATGTCATTACAGAATTAGCACCTGTAATGACATATAAAACTTTAGTAAGAAACTGAACTATAGCTATTGTTTTTCTCATACCGTACTCTGCATTCCCTAGCTACTTCTTCAGCTACCAAACAAAAGTTTCATGTTTGTTGAGATATCTTTTCCTTCAAGTTTAGCATCTAAATATAATGTTTTCACCAAAACCAAATGTCCTATTTTCAATTGCTTGCCAAGGTGGTTGGAAGGGCAGATTAGGATTTGGCACAGGATAGCCTCTCATTATGTGGGTGGATTATAACTCTGTAGGTTGCAATGAAGGATCTACTGATTCATGATTTCATAGTCTGTAAGTTGTATAATTTCCTGTAAGAAAGATAGGATACATCATTGAAATAGGGCGTGTGTTTCTTCAACCCTATTGCCTCCATTTCTATAGATAGATCGGGAGAACATTTCAAAATATGAAGCCCTGAAGAGAATTTAATTTTAGAATATATTCTAAAGTGCAAGATTGAGTGCCATCTAGGTTGCAAAGACACATCTTTGGTTATGTTTCCTATATACATCATGAAAACCTACTATAGTGGTAGTCCTTGATATCAAGTTACGGCTATATTTTTTACTGAACTTTGTAAGTGAGTATCTCCAAAAGAAAGAAAAAGACCCTCATCAAATTCTAATTAAGGTAAGATCTATATCTGATTACTCTATGGTTGAAATCTGAGCCAGATATAACTTGTCACTCCCTGCCTTTTCTAATGTTCACAATAATCAGTGAAAGTTCTTCTGTAAATTCCAAATTATGGGACTAGGGAGAAAAGGGAAATTTGTGTGGAAGTGACAAAAAGTAGGCAAAATCAGAATTCATATTCAAATTCTCCATATATGATTTAGGGAGCATGCAAATTCCCAGGGTAGTTGGCAAAATATTATGAAGTTGACAATAAACTATAGTCACCCCAAAAAATTGTCAGAATTCATAATGGCCACCATTGACAATTTATTGCAAATTTTGCTAAACTTCAAATGCACATAACTTCTAAACTATATTGATTTTTCAAGTAAAATTTCCAATTTCACCCCTTCGTATGGTCTAGTATCTTCTGTAAAAGAATTGGCCAATTCTGAGATGGAGGGTTTCGTGTCCTTGATGATTTGAAATGGAATGACCCGTATTAATCCATGCAAGGACACTCTTAACATGCATTTACACAGCAGCATCTAGGGAGCCATTGCCTTTTTCCTTACTCCGTAGGTTGTCAATGCATAACCCTGGAGAGTTACCACTTCAGTAGAGTTCTATGATCAGCTTATTCTATGTAGGGTACTTTCCATAAAAAGTATATGTTTTCTGTTTTAGGTTTCTGAGCTACAGAATTCTGGGAAGCAGATGATGGTGGTTACAAGTGGAGCTGTGGCATATGGTAAGCAAAGACTTCGAGGTGAATTAACAATGCAGCAAACACTCAGACAGTCATTGAATTTTTCCAGAAATGGATCTTCCAGCAGTCAGGTATTTATGTATTAACACCTTATAGCATTGTAGTTGGAAGTATATCAGTGAAAAGGAAAAGAAAAGCTGTATACTAATTTTTGATGCAACATTTAAATGTATCTGCAGAGCAGCCATGGCCTAGTGGTAATGCACTTGACTAAGACCAATATGGTCCTAGGTTTGAGGCCCATTGCAGGCCATTGGTGATGTCAGGAAAGGCATCCATTCTTAAATGCTCGTGCCAGAACTAAAGTCCTCTCAAAGGCACCCTCCAAGCCCCAAGGAATTGGGGAAACGGAGGTAAAATCTAGTAAAAGTTAAACTTATCTGTGTTTTCATTATCATGATTGCCATTTTTGCCATCAAAATTAGCATGAATAGCATTTTTGTGCAATTGCTACCATTTCCTAACAAATTTGTTGATGTCTTCTGTTAATCTTCCAGGGACGTGCTTACATTGAGCCACGAGCATGTGCTGCTGTTGGACAGGGAGGTCTTGTATCTCTCTATGACACTATGTTCAGCCAATATGGAATTTCAGTTGCTCAGGTGTGTTTCCTAATTTTCTGCTTTCCCAGTACTGCCATTTGTAGCACACCTCTGTTGCAAGCCTAGATCTGTTCTCTTCCTTGCGTAGACCAGTTCAACAATTCACATGGTCAAGTACTGGGTCAAGGTTTAGCTTGAAAAAGCAGTTTATGCCCAGAAGAAATTGGTGCATGAGTGTCAATTCACATGCACACTCTCATTTACACAAGTGATTGCTCTTTCTTATTTGGAATTGCACATGTGATCCAAGATTTGTCTATCTGCAATACAGAGCTCCTTGTTACTGAAGCATGTCAAATGTTTCATTTTGGGTAAAACAAGGTAAAGCGGAGTTATGAAAGCAAAAGGTGACTGTCACTAGTTTTGAAGTTGCAACAACAAAGTTCCTATTTGGCATGTATGGTTGCACAGTTGATAGTGATGTTGGCATGGGCAATTGCATATGTCTCTAGGCATGGACCAAAAAAGTTTCTTTGGCCTTCATTCACTTGGACATTGTAAAGCTTACAAAGATATTCACTGAATTACAGGCCAAGGATCAATTTTGTTCTTTAAGCAAGCTTATCTAGAAGATATCTGAATCAATGCAGAATATCCATGTGAATGAAGGCCAAAAAATCTCACCACCAAGCCCTGATCCAGCCCTGAAACACAGGAATTATAGAAATGGCCTATTTGATAAAACACATTAATTGTTGAAATGGTCTATTTGAGAGAATATGAAGTTTTAATTATTCCCAAACTTTGCTAATTTACATTCCAGGTGCTTGTTACAAAGCCAGATTTCAGGGATTCAGATAGTAGGGCAAATTTGAAGACAACACTTGAAGAGCTATTGAAAATGCATTCAATCCCAATTGTTAATGCAAATGATGTTGTTGCACCTCCTCCAAGCCAGGATCTTGATCTAGCCGGGGTATGTCTTCCTCTTTATTTATGCTCAGAAGAATCAGTAGTATACATTCCAACTATACAAGCACCTATAAAGCCAACAATAAAAACACAAGCAATACACAATTACATGATAAGAATGGAAAGCTCTTAACATTGAAACAGGACTACAATAGATAGCACATGAGGTGGAAGGAATGTTATCTATTGTTGTTAAATTTTATTGCTTAATTGTGCATTGTCAGCAGGCATGTAATAGTGGAAGGCACAAAGGGGGAAATGCTCCCCTAATGGGAAATTTTGCATGGTTTTTCACCCATCAGACTTCTTGACCTGGAGATTTTGCTAGTCAAATAACATTGTTGCCCCCCCCCAATATGATGGCCCAAGTAGTTTTACCCCTCTGAAATATTTCCTCCAGATACATGCTTAGTTGTTTATTCGTTATCAGTAGCATTAAAGCAAGGATGCCTTGTTGTAGGGCTTATTTTGCAATTGATGTTAGTAATACCACTTTCTTATCTAACACTTAGTGGAAGAGTCAGGTTAGTTATTGCAGAATTTCATTGGTGCACTTTTAATTGTTTAGGCATTGTGATACAAATGGTGCTCAATTTCTTTTTTGGTATAATGCTATTTTTGTTCAATTTTCATTTTGTATATCGTTGTCTTTGTTCTGTATATATTATGTTCTTCCTATTTTGTTCCCTATATACTTTCGTTTTTTTAAAATTTATTTTGTTATGGGTTAGGTCCATTTTCAGCTAGTCTACTATTCATTATATTGCTAACATAGAGTAATCACTAACTAAGCGTAGCATAATCCAAATGTTTTGTCTGAGACCAACCCATCAAAAGTTTGAGGAGCATTGCACAAACACGTAACGTGCACCTTTTCTTTCTTTTTAGTTGTCACCACGCCAACAAACGGTAAGTTGCACAAATATGAAATGCACCAGGCAATCATGAATATGTACAATATAAACCTAAATTTAAATTTTAAAATAGATAAAATTAGTAAGAGAAACGAACCCAGGCTAGTAACTTTCACCGAAATAAGAGTCATTTTGACAGCGATGAATGCCCAGTACTCCATGAGTGTTCATGTACATAATTTCGCTAGAAATCAAATCTTTTCTTAGAGGATGATTTTCTGTTGCTTATTATTTGTTTTTTACTTAGTTAATTAAGCATTTTCGTATTGAATCTACAACTCCTCTCTATTTCACTCTCTTTAGCTCTACTCAGAAGATCTTATATTCTCATACAGAATGAAGTGAATGAACGTTATAATAATAAGTGAATTTAGTGCCAAATAGCAAGAAATTTAGGAGATAGTGACTTTTCGAATTGTTGGTAGCAGTCATGTGCTAGACAGATTCTAAGGATACGAGGCCTTAGCTAGCACACTAGGAATAAGTCTTAAAATATTTGTCTCTTGTTTTTTAGTTTGTATCAGCAAATAAAACGGTGAGTTTCAATCAAAGTAATAACTGGAGCTTTGAGAATTTCTTCTTAGAAAATTGAATAAAACCAGAGTTCCTAAGTCATCAGAGATGATAAATAATGAAATCTTCAATTGATATAAAGAAGAATTTACATAAAGAACTACGAAATTATTAAACAGTATATTAAACGGTTTATCTAACAATAAATCCTGCGTGCAACAGCAACTGACCGTTTGGCACCATTTTAGTGTTAGCTCACTCTCCACCACTTCATCACCTTCTTGGGACGTACGTTAAGATTTTGTTACTTTTTTAAGAGAGATGAGAGAATTGTATGCGATTAGATTTATTTGTATGTGTAATGTGGGTAGCGCCTTCTCAGGAACTCTGGCACAGAAATTGGCGAGGTATTTTGTCTTAGAAGGATTCGAAGTTTGTCATAATATCTAGAATTCATCAGAGAAAAAAGGTTCAGATTTTTGGATTTTAGAGAGCCCACAACTGTGCGTCACTTAAGGAAGATCTACCTAAATGGACTGTCAATATGATTTTTTGGAATAAGTGAACTGTTGTTACACCCTAGACACTATGTCATTTGTAAGTAGAGGATGATCCTAGGAGCTAGTAGGACGTCATTAGTATACCACTTTTCAATCACCACAAAAATAAACTTTGTTTGACAATAAAGCTTATTTGGAATACTAGTAGTGCCGTTATCAGAACTGCAATATACGCAAGATGATATCAACGAATTATTTGCATATTCTTGGAAGAGAACCATTTAATTTTGGCACACGGTGGACTCCCAGATTTACCATAAGACTCCTTTCAGATGAAGACAGCTTGCAAACAGCTCTTTTTCCTAATGAGCTGGATCTGGATTTCGCTTTAACTTAGTGGAAATGTTTGTACCAATAAGCAGCATATGCAATGGTCAGGTAAGTGCATATTGCGGAAATATTAGTGGATGCTACATGTAAAGCAGATGAGACCATATTAGATGTATTTGGGCCAGTACTAGAGTAAACAAAGTAAGGGTGAAGAGTAGGCTGTACGGCAGTAGATAACGTTTAAGGTAGTAGATAACATTCAAGGTAATAGATAACATTTAAGGTAATATGTAGCATTAAAGGTAATAGGTAACTTTAAAATACATACATGCATACACACACATACATGCAAGCTTAAGCAAACGCTAACTTCTTTGACCTCTTTTTGCTTTCTCCGAGCACCCCTTGTTCATCCAATATTCTAATTAACAGTGAAAGCTCTTTGGATGTGTTCTCCTAATTGATGTTATATTGAACCTTAGCTTAGTTCATGTTGACAGTGATAAGTTATAATTATAATTTTCCTGCAGTCTCTGTCTAAAGTTCTACTGTTGTAATTTACATGACTCCCTCCTTTTGAAACTTTTGATAACAAGAGGTCTAAAATTCAAAGAGAAAAGTTACTATTTACTATGCAGTTCAGGAGTTTTAGTATCTCCAATGCTAGATACAGAAAATGAGATGAGCTCCAATGACACCCAGTCACTTTGTTTTTATTCCTTTCTATTTTTTTAACTGCAGGTCATAAGCCTGAAGGACAATGACAGTTTAGCTGCTTTGTTCGCCGTTGAAATGAACGCTGATTTGCTTATTCTACTCTCTGACGTTGATGGCATTTATACTGGACCACCAGATCTGGAGAGCTCCCGCTTAATTGATGTTTTTCGACCTGGGGATATTGAAAACATCAAGTTTGGAGGCAAATCAAGAGTTGGCCTTGGTGGCATGGAGTCCAAGGTATGCGTTGAAGGTTTCTGTGCTTGGAACAATGCTTCTATAAGACCATTACACATGGCCCCGCGGTAAAAGAGGCCTTTGCTTTTATAGCACTTGTTCAAAGCTCCGTTGGATTGAAAACAATGGAAGCTGAAGCTTCACTGTCCTTCTTCGTGTCTTTGTGTCTAATGGAAATGCTGTCAGAAAGAAGCAGTTATTTTGAAGATATTTTCAAAACTTTACTTTTTGGGAAAGGAACTCTCTTTGAATAGATGGAGCAGGGTTTTTTTAACTTGCAATTCCACACAAAATGTGCAGTTCTAAGAGAATTTGTGCAGTTATAGTGAAAAAACTGTGGAATTCAGAATTTTATTATTTAGTGACCTAAGGGTATAAGAAAGTAAATAGCAGTAAAAATGGTAGATTTAGGCATGAAATGATAGGCGAAACACAACCAGAAATTGAATTGTTAGAAGAAGTAGCATTTATGTACTCCTTTTAGCTAAAAGCAGGTCATTCAATCCCATCTGCAACAACAATTTAATTCTTCAACACAGCATCGCTGCATTTTATGTGCACCAGGAACTGGAATCCCTGACATGAAGGTTGCACCAGGAACTGGAATCATTGCGCTTTTTTATAAGAAACCTATAACGAGTGTCTATTGGAAACTTGATGCTGAAATTAGGCAAAAATTAAGGAAGATTTAAGGAGCACAGACAGGCGCTGAGTTTCAAACAACATCTTGAAAAGCTGTTTTCACAAGAAAATTTTTGATTAACACCCTTTCAAAGTTACACTACCTAATCCACGAACTCTATCTCACAAATCGTCTTTCATTCCTAGAACTTCTCAACTGTGGAACTCATTGCCACCCATTACTTTCCCTGAATCCTACAACTTATCATCCTTCAAATCTAACATCAGCAAACTTGATCTTATCTCCCTCTCTACTTAAACTTACCCATTCTTTCAGTTTTTTTTTTGACGGGGCATTGTTACAGGCCCTCCGGCCTTTCCCCGACATTACTTACTAAAACAAAAAAAAAGAAAGAAAATAGATACCACATCCATTACATACCTCACAAAACCTGAACATCCTTTTTCTTGCATCACAATTGCCTAATCTGGGTTATTATTGCCATTTGGAAGGCTTTAAATTTAAGAAGCATCTAAGGTTCGATTTAACGAAATATTAAGAAACATCGAGGATGAAGCCAGAGAGTTCGTTTCTTACAGTAAACCTGTATTCGTCGATTTCTCTTTTAGGTAAGAGCCGCTACTTGGGCGCTTGAAAACAACTGCGCTGTCGTGATTGCAAATGGTGAATTCAAAGATGCAAACATAATTAAGGACATAGTCAATGGTAGAAGAATTGGCACATTTTTTACTCTAGCTGAACGAGTCGGTGCCTCAATTGAAGATCAAGCTGCGAAAGGTTCATTCTCAATTTTTCTTGTTTTTATAGGTAAAGCAAGGTTGAAATGTACCAATTAGCGTAGGCTATTTTAGAAAATGCTAAAGCCTGGTTTCCATATAACTTTCTAGTACCGGCGACCCACCGGCGATCCACCGGTGACTCACCGGCGACTCACCGGCGACTTACCAGCGACTCACCGGCGACATTGAGTTCTTTAATGGAAACACGTCATTTCAACTGCCGGCGACCCACAGGCGACCCACCGCAGACTTGAAGAATAGTTTCAACTTGTTCAACTTTTTTTCTTTTGCGGTGCGGCGACCTCGAGAAATTTATGTGGAAACATGATTGCGATAGGTCGCCGGTGGGTCGCCGGCAGTTTCAGAAGTTTGATTGACGTCAATACTACGAAAAATGACCTTCATTACAGTTTTATTTTAAAACCCTCTACGGAGAAAAGTATATGGAAACATGCTTCAGTAGCAATGTCGCCAGTGGGTCGCTGGTGGATCGCCGGCACTAGAAAGTTATATGGAAACCAGGATTAACATCTATGTAATTTAGTGTGAATTACAAAAGCTTGAAGTTATCAATTAATCTTGACTAACAGGGTTCATACTGAACCTAGATAAACTGGAAAATAGGCCATTTTTATGAAAAGTCAGGGGCAACCTGGAATTGCCAGAGGCTTTTCTATAACTTTAATTAAAGTCAAGGAAAAGTCATGGAAAACAAATCTTGTTTGCAAAGTAGTAACTCTTTTTGTTGTCAGTAGCTTTATCACTTTGCATTGCGAAATACCAATTTTGAAAGCAGCTGTAAAAAGTGTACTGAATTCGGTTTATACACGTATCTTGTGATTACTTTGCCGCATTTAAAATATGATTTTAGCTTTTCTATCTTAGATTTTTCATTTTCTTTGTAGCTCGCGAAGGAAGCAGAGCATTGCAAGCTCTGTCTCCAGGCCAGGTGAGAAACCATTTAAAATTTACCAATAGAGTTTAATACTCTTTTGAACACTGCAGTTACACTAAGATTTGATTAAGCTTTAATAGGAACTGATTAGTTTTCATCAGTTAATTTCTTGTATAAAACATGCGGTGCATGTTATGTTTGTCTCAGTGGTTTACATCAAAAATTACTATCATGCCGAAAATTATCATTTTTAGTGTAATATAATATGCAGTAGTGAAGTATAATGTAACGTGTTGTAATGAATTACAATATAATGCAGTTCATTGTAGTATAATATGTAATATATTATCTTGAATTAAAATATGGCATAATATAGTATAATAGAATACAAGATGATATTTTATAGAACGTTGTAATATAATATAATTTAATATCGTATGATATAATATTGTATAATATAATATAATGTAATATTGCATAATATGGTATAATATAATGTAATGTAATATAATATAGTATAATATAATATAATGTACTGTAATATAACATAGTATAATATAATATAATTTAACATAATGCAGTATAATATAATATAATGTAATATAATATAGTATAATATAATATGATATAGTATAATATAATGTACTTTAATATAATGTAGCATAATATTATGTAATGTGACATATTATAGTATAATATAATGTTATATAATATTATATGATATACCATTAGGTGCAATTTTTGTTGTGTTTCTACTGGCTCTATGATTCATACTATAGTTATGATTTAGACTAGATATTTTGTATGATTATTTTTTATTTTTTATTGCAGAGATCTGAAATAATATACCGATTGTCAGAATTACTGATTGACCGACAGGAGGAAATATTGAAAGCAAATCAAAGGGATTTGGACGAAGCTCGTATAGCTGGAAACCTTGCAGCGCCACTTCTTTCTCGCCTCGCTTTGAGTAGCAGTAAGATTAGGACTTTAGCTGATGGCCTGAAGCAAATAGCTGATGATTCTTTTGATAATGTCGGTCGCTTGATCAAAGCAACTCGACTTTCAGATAATCTAGAGCTGAATCAGGTTACTGTGCCAATCGGAGTTCTGATGGTCATTTTTGAGTCTCGTCCAGATGCCTTGCCTCAGGTAATGCTAAGTTTGTTTTAGTGGTTTTTAAAAGTTTAAGTCTGAAGCATTTTGGGTCACTATGGAAATAAATTATTAACTGTTTTCTTTAGCCTGGTTAAAGAATGTAAAAATTTAATGCAATAGGTAGTTAGGTCTGAATTTAACACCACCTTGAGGTCTATCATTTAGTACGTGCGCACGAAGGGGGAGGTGGGTCGAGCAAAAGCGTACGCCATGGGTACAAGGGGAGGGAGTTGACACATTTAAGTACGTACACAAAAAGTCCCATTTATCATACTTTGTTGTCTTTGGCGATGACTTTCATTACTGTACTAAAAGGCATTTGCTATGGTTATTTTTCTGTCTCTCAAATCTTCTACAGTCTTTTTCTCTATGTAATTATTGATTGGATATTTAAAAACTTTCCCGTTAGAACTGGGGGTCAGATGGGCAAGAGTATGCACGCAATGGGGGGGTTATAGCAATCGTACGTGTGCGAAAGATGGGGGGTCAAGTTTTTCCCATTTTGGTGCGCAGGTACTAATTGAATGACCCCTTTGGAAGCTCATCAGAACAGGCATCGAGTTTGACTGAAATATGCAATTAGCATGTTGTTATTGTTGTTGTCTTTTTTGAATTGTTGTTGTTGTATCTCTTTTCTTGTAGGTTGCAGCATTGGCTATTGCAACTGCTAATGGTTTGTTGCTGAAAGGAGGAAAAGAAGCTTATCACAGCAATAATTATCTATTTTCCCTCGTTCAAGAAGCCTTGTCAATACATGGGGCAGATGGATGTCCGCATGCTACTGCTCTCGTATGATACTTTGATTTCTATTTGTGATCTTTGAGTGTTCTTTCATAGGTGAATCATTATATGGTGCAAATTTACCCAAACAATTTCACATGAATGGAAGCCATACTTGTCGCAGATACTGCCTGCTCATGTAGAAGATTCTACTTCCTTGACTGACTTCTAAACGAAAACCAGAAATTGGAATCTCTATGATTTTCAACAACGTCGGTAGCGATCTTGTATGCTTAGGATTTTCTGCCTATTACAGTCTCATTCGTGTTCAGACCCTTAAACTGGTCGTGCGTTAAGATCTGGGAACCTGGATAATTTGATTGTGTCACAGGACACCCAGATAGTGTTAAGTACACCCTCCTTTTGATTGTAAATTCTTATTTCAGATTAGCACCCGAGAAGATGTAACCGATTTACTGCAATTGGAGGATTGCATTGATTTGGTCATTCCACGTGGATCAAATGAGATGATTCGTAAAATTCAAGAAGAGAGCAAACACATTCCAGTTCTAGGCCATTCTGAAGGAATTTGCCATATCTATGTAGACAAAGATGCAGACCTTGAAATGGCTTTGCAAGTTGGTAAGATTAATATATCGCATCACTTTTAATCAAGAGCTTTATTCTCAATCCTAAATGTCAAGACGAACTACGTTTCTCTTCTCCAAATATGCCATTGCTTACAGGTTTACCCTAGAAAGCAGAAAGAAAAAGAAAAAGCTGTTGTTGAGGCTGTCAAATTTTACACTTAACGGACTTCGAATGTAGATAACATCTTTTAAAGTACCAAGCTTTTTTGGGAGCTAGATTTGTTTGATGGGAGGATAGGTAATTGGCAAAGCTTGATATAGTTATGCTTTAGTGCAGATCAAAAAATTAATTAGATCAAGGTGAATGCCAGGGACAATGGAGTAAGGTTAAGAACCAGTGACAATGAAGAAATATTGAAGGGAATTGCTAATGGGTATGCGTAGAGAAGAGAAAGAAAATATAATCGAAAGTGTCATCATTGTTTGTATCAAGCTCAACTTTTTTTCGCCTGATCTTCTTTGGTGAATTTATCGGCTTGTAATTTTACTGCCTCTGTTTTCTGTTGCATTGAAGTGATTGTTTTGCCAAGGATAGCTTATGGAAAAACGATGCAAGCTTTTCATTCATGTTTTACGTTGCTCTTAGTGATTGATGCGAAGTGTGATTACCCGGCTGCTTGTAATGCAATGGAAACACTTCTGGTTCACAAAGAGCTACTGAGAACATCTGCATTTGATCAACTTCTTGATGAACTTAGAGACAACAACGTAAGAATGATTTACCCTCTGCAATAAAAGTAACAATTAGGGATATTCTGCAGGTCGCATTGATTGCAAAGCAATGAAAAAAATTGCAGGAGGAACCACTTTTGGTATTTTTTGTAATTAATTCCAGTAATTTTTCCTAGTCTATGAAGATAATGTATTTTCACTGGAGTCTGTTTGCAGTATGAAGGCGTGTTTGTCGATACAGGATTGTTCCATAATTACATATTAATTTAGCGACTTTTTCTATTCTATTTTAATTAGTTTTCCTTTCAATTCATGCGCGATTAACCCCATGTCTGGATGCAGCGATAACAGTTGTATCAAATTATGATTCATCATGATCACATTTTGATTCATTTTGATTCTTTTGATACGTGATTATTATAGCTTTGATTTTTAGGTCATGGTTCATGCTGGACCTAGACTCTCGAAAGCTCTTCCTTTTGGCCCAGTTCCCGCCAAATCGTTGAAGGTAGAGTACGGTGGACTTGAATGCGCAATGGAAATAGTTGACGATGTAGAAGATGCCATCAGGCACGTGAATGAGCATGGCAGTGCACATACTGATTCCATTATCACATCTTGTGGTATGTACCCATATCGCATTGAAATGCCTCTCTTCCTCCCATTTCATTTTCCATGATCATGATGCTCCGCAGATGATTTCGGCCCCAGGCCCCATAGTTCCTAAAACCGCCACTGAATAAACATCAAAAGATGAGATCTACTAAGGTGGAGTTTTTTGGTTTTCTGTTTCTTGAAATCTTGTTGAAAGGGAAGCAAACTGTCAGTTGGTGATTCATAGCGGAGAGGCTCGATGCTGAAGATAGTAAACATTTTTTCTTTTTTTTACCATCATTTTAGATACTAAGGTTGCTGTAGGAGTTTTTTTGAAGAGTAATTATAGACTTGAATATTTATGGACTTAAAGAGCAATTATAATCAATGCCTCAGAAATCCTATTACAGTAACACATTTCCATTCCTCCTCATAGACCAAACGGCAAAAAGATTTTTACAAGGAGTCGACAGCGCTTGCGTATTTCACAATGCCAGCACACGATTTGCTGACGGCTATAGATTCGGCTTGGGTAAGTCATTTTCTGCATTTATGTTACTAATTCACTTTTCAAGATACTGATTAGTGCTTGCTTACTTGGTATGTATCATGCATGGGAGAAATCTCGTCCATTTTTTCGCAATCCTATCGTTTTTTTGTCGACCAGTTGTTGGATATGAGAATGAGTGTTGTTGTTTCCCGTCTGACCATTGTCAATCAGGCATGCAGGGAAATAGATAGGGGCATGGACTAAGGAACTGGGGGGCACAGGGGGCACTTGCCCCTCACTTTTCACAAATTTGTATATAAAGTGCCCCTTTTCAGCTTACATAGTACCCTTTTTGTGCATGGGAGAGTGCCCCCTAATACATGTTTCCCCCATTGTTGAATGCTTCCTACTTCCCTGGATAGGATAGATTTAATAGGGATAAAATTCAAATGCTGCATTTATTTTGAATTTTGGCATATTTTAAATATCTTGATTGCCAACATGCCAGTTATGGTTTCATTTTTTCTTCTTGGAGGCTATTCTATTGAAGCTGACATATTTTAGTAGTCTATTGCTTGACAAATAGCAGTAAAACACATGTGCAAAGATGATTCAAAGACATTATCAAAGCAAACACAAATCGCATCATGTGCGTTGCAGTGGCTTCACTGCGTCTCGGCTTATTTGCGAGGTCGGCCTATTTTCAAGTAAATACGGTAGCAGAGTAAAACACATATGCAAAGATGATTCAATAACTGCTCTCTTCCTTTTAGGTGCTGAAGTCGGAATAAGCACAACAAGAATCCATGCTCGTGGACCAGTTGGAGTGGAAGGCTTGTTGACAACAAAATGGCTGCTTAAAGGAGATGGTCATACTGTTGCACAATTTGGCGAGGATGGAAAATATAGATTCACTCATGAGCCGTTGGAAATCCATTCTGATTCATATAATGCTAGGACACTATTGAAATAAGGAATTCGCGTTATTTTCACTCTTAGCCTTTTTGGTGTTTTTCGTAGTTCCTTTGAACTAAAGATTATTTTCTTATTGCTGTTCAAATGGCGAAGCACACGGACGATTAGATATATAAATTTGATGCTTCGTCCGCAGAGCTTTTTTATCTTTCACATCTTTTCATGTAGGAATTTAGAATTTTGGGGCTTTGTGGTTAGAACATGCATAGTATAGTTAGGGAGTGCCTTTTGACTGTCACCTGGAAGAACAGGGTGCAAAACTGCAAATCTATCTCTGCAAATTTAGTAGTAAATGGTGTGAAAGATAAGCTTAGTTAAAACGAAGATTACTTTGGAATTATTTTCCTCGTTAGATAGTAAGTTACGTGCATCTCGTATGCAGAGCTCATTAATCTGCGTGAGCATGTGAGCGTATCTCGCAGGCACAAAACACCACACTTCAAATTCTGCAGGCACTTTGGTCCAAATTCTGAATCGTATCGCCTATTACTTTCCAAATTTTCTGCAGCCACATTTTGCCATAAATCTGTGCTCTCCGGCACAAAATAGTTTTACCAAGGTCTGTTCATATGTATACACATGCATGATAGAATTATTTGCGTACTTTTGCAGTTATTGAAACATTTCTTGGAAATCGCAGCTGAATTATAAATTTCAAGAGAAGAGCCACGAAGAAAAATATCTTTTCCTCTTTACTTAACGACATTCCATAAAATTTGGACTTAGCCAATAGGCATAATCGATGTTAATACAGACTTAGCCTATAGACATATCGATGTTAAAACGTTTCGAGACATCATATCTCATCCTCAGTTAATATAAAAGTGCCAGTGGGAGGTTTTGTAAATGAAATTGGGAAAACAACAAGTGGGAAAAACAAGCGGGAAATCAAGAAAAGTAAACTCACGGGAAGACCATAAATGTAAATGAACATAAATGAATGTCGAATTAAATAAAGAGGAAAAGATGTTTTTCGTCGTGGCTCTTCTTTTGCAGTTAGCTGTAGTGTTGTAGGCACCTTCAAGGTAATAAAATTACCGTTCTACTGGCTAGGTTAATAAGAAGGTGCCCCTATTCGAGTTGGCTTCCCTATCATCAGATTGCCCGACCCTGGTTTTAGAGACACAGTCTCCTGGCAATTGACACCATATTGTCAATAATAAAATTTGTTTTTCATAAACATGAGAGCTTATATACTTATACCAAGTCATCTAGAGAATTCTGCGTATGGAATTATAATTATATTCTACATGAAAGAACAAAATTTGCTTTTATCCTGAAAATGCACATTGTTTTCATATATTACTCTTGGTTTTTAGTTTATTGATATCAGAACAACATTTATAGAGCATAGTAGCTTGCCTTTAGATAGGAAAAGCAAGTAAAAATTAGCCCATTCTTACGGGATAAATTAAATATTCTGTTTATTTATTTTTCTTCTATTCTTTCTACTGCAAGTAACGTATTTATGTCAAAAAGATAAATATCTGAAGATAAATGAGTCTTTTCATATTGCATGTCTTCTTTGCTTGAGGGGCGGGGGGGCTCAAGGGATTTATTTTCTGTGCTTATGCTTGTTGACGGGTGAATGAATCAAACAAGATAAAACAAAAGATGAGACATATTGTTAATTAGTTAGTCAAAAAATGGGAAATTTGGTGGTTGAGTTTGTCACACTATTTAGAAATTGGCTCAAATGTGATATCAAGAGGATGAAGAATTGTCTCCGCTCCTGTCTGCATTGCGTATTTATTGCAGTTTTGAATTTTCCCTTTCCAAAGAGCTAGTCATGTTTATTTCTGTTATATGACGACGGCATGACACGTGGATGCAAGTAATGTGGTATTGCACATGCGCATTAGTGCTACTTTTTTGCAATGACGTAAACCTATTCGAGATGCGTTACATAAAGCATCTCAGCTGAAAGGAATGAGAGGAAAGTATAACAGAAATTTCTTGATGATATGCGAACAGGATGCAGAGAACTGTTTAGTAGAAGTGAATGAAAAGCATCTAAGAGTGCTGTTTGATAATTTATTTCATATTTCAGCAAAAACTTCCAGGTATTCTACAAAATTATGAAGCTCTACTCTGTTATTATTCTTTACAAAGGGACCAAGGTATCTATATTAAAAGGCAGCCATGATTTGCAGTCGTTTGGGTTTTTCCAAAGAAACAGGTGAGATATAATCTTTGGTTTCAGAGTGCACCTAGATACTAGGTAGCTTGTTTAATTGGCGATCTTATTCTATTTAGTTTAGGTGGTTTATTGTGATTGCCTATCTGGGAGTTACCTGCTAATTAGTCCTGCTTTGATTTAGCAGCAAGACAGCCAACAGGAACATTATACCTAGTCTTCAACAAACATGAAGTTAGAAGAATATGTTATTTTTCTAGTGTTCGGGAGTTCATGGATTTCACAGCAAAGCTTCTTGTTGAGAGAACTCAAGTAGGATTGAAAGCATCAGTTAAAGAAAGTGGTAAATTTGCTTATATCTTCTTAGGAAACCGTTACTATTGAACTGAATATGCCACTGTTTGCAGGTAATCAAATTTGAATGATTTAGAGTATAATAGCAGGCTGCTTGCCACAAAGAAAGATTTCTGATTTTGGGAAAAACAAAGATTAGCATGAATGATTACAGGTTGCCAAATTGGCAGTCATTCTTGTCTACACGTTTTTTTTTATAAGAAAGTCATTATTTTGCCTGAGCCTCAATTGTCTTAACTTTTCCCGAAATTGAGCCTGAGATTTTCTTAAAGGTTTCTTAACTTTTACTGAAATAAACTGGGTAGAATGGTATACACTTTCGTACATAATATTTTATACTTGAATTTGAATTCCATCCTTAACATTTTGAATGCAATAAGGACGAAATACCGATTTTTGGCCTATAAACACGCTTAATTTTGGAATTTGAGCCTCTTGATTTTCTTATGATTTTCTAAATATTTTGATGATTTGAGCCTCATTTTCTTATAAAACTTTTTCTTATAAAAAAATGTGTATGTAATGATCAAAGAATACAGCAATCATTTGAACTAAATGTGCATAGAAGATAACTTATTGCTTCAGCTGTTGAGGAAGACAGTGATGATGTTAATATACCATGGTTATAAGGGGTCATTCAATAAGTATATATATGCAACAAAATGGCAATAATTTGACCCCCCTCCCCCCATCATACACATGCATGTAGGCTCACCACAACCCTCTAATTGTATACATACTCTTAACTATCTGATCCCCCCCCAACTACTACCATTTCTAGCAGGAATGGTTTTAAATACCCAATCACTAATTCAGTGGAGAAGATTGTAAGACATTTGAGAGACAAGAAAATAATCATAGCAGATGTTTTATAAAACAGAAATGAAAGTCATTGTCAAAGATAGCAAAATGTGGTAGAAGTACCTTGCATATGAAATATTACAAAATACATGCAAATAGGGAATTTTTAGCAGTTTCAGTCCCCTCTCCCTTGTATACATGGTGCATGCTTTTACTCGACCACTTCCCCCTTCATGCATATGTACTAAATGAATGACCACTAATGGAAATGATGTTGATACTGATTATGATGGTGGTGATTACGGTGGTGGTTATGGTGATAAAATATGAACAATAGTGATGTCATTTTAATAACGGTGGATTGTAGTAACTAGAATATTATATGTCATTAGTTTGTTCAACATTTGAGTTTATCAGATTGATGGCTTATTTTATAGGTTTCTTTGTTGACTGTAGATTCTACATGAATAATATCATAGTTGTATTTATTTCTTTGTAGAATACCTATGTCATGTTTCTGTACGGAATGATTCCTTGTCTGGGGTTGTTATTGCTGACAAAGACTACCCAAGCAGGGCTGCATTCACATTACTAGGAAAGGTAGCTATGCCAAATAGAATCTTTGTTTGTATGGCTTTGAGTGAAATTGTTTAATATTTTCTACGTTTTGTGGGATGCTCTTTACATTATGTTACACCTTCAAAAGAGCCTGTGCAATAAGTAGTTGAACCATAAATCTTAGAGTTATACATTATTAATAAAAGCTGGATCCATTTAATTAAGGACTCTGACTTTGTTTTAGCTATTAGATGAATTTACATCTGTTGTTCCAGCAACAGTATGGAAATCAGGAAACAGGTATTCTTTTCCCATTTTGTTGTGTGCATATTTTATAATTTCCCATCTTTCTCATTTGGCTATTTTCTTTATTCAGCTGTTATTTTTGTTACACAGCTTGTCAACTTTTTTGGCAGATATTCAAGTTGTTGATTGACAATTATAGCTTTCATGTGTTACAGTTGCTGTTGATTGCATTTTTATTGTTATTGATATGAAAAATTTTAATGGTTGTTATTTTGGTAATCATTCATTACCTTCTTTACCATTTAGTGCGATAGCTTTTGATGGATGTGACACTTACCTGCAAAAATATCAGGTATTTATTTACAAACCTTTTAATGATTTTGCTAACTTTGTATCCAGTTTGTAGTATTTTTTGCACAAAGCTGTTTTTCTTGCAAGACCTTTGAATTAAATTGCAGTTAATGGGTAATGTGGCCATTTAGCTTGTTCTCAAAGCAGCAAATTGCATATGATACTGCTTTTTCAATCTTATGTGTATACAGCTAGGGCAAAAAATATTAATGTATTGAGCATTTTATTAATTAGATGTTTTTGTTTTTGAATAGGATCCAAAAGATGCAGACCCAATGATGAAAGTACAATCAGAACTGGATGAAACAAAAATCATTGTTGTAAGTATGAAAAGACCATTTTCAAAATAACTTTTTAGTTATTTCTTCTTAGCAGACTTGCTAATGGACTGATGGTCTCTGTTTTTGTGTTATGTATGTCTGTATGTATGTGTCTGTGCCTGTGACTATGTCTGTATGTGCCTGTGTGTGTCTATGCCTGTGTTTGTCTGTCTTTTTTGTATCTGCATGTGTCTGTGCATGTGCAGGGTTCATACGGTCAGGAAAAGTCAGGAAGGAAAGTATGTTTTTAAGGGTAGTCAGGAAAAGTCAGGAAAAGTCATGAAATGTCAGGAAATTTTGTTGAAACTTGAAGAAAGTCAGGAAAAAGTCAGGAAATTTTATCAGTTAAGTGAATTCTGTGGCGATCAATTGTAGAGTTATATCAATGTCAAATTTCATTTATCGCGTTTGAAATGCAAACATGCAATCTGGAATGTGAACATGCAATCTGTAATTCGAAAATGTCAATCAAAACAGCAGATTTGGAAGATTTGTTGTCGAATAAAAATCAATTTAAGTCGACTGAAATTGTAATTAAATGCGACGTCTAAAACCAAGTCGCATTATGGTCGAATGTTTGACTGATCCAGTCGATTAATCGACTGAAAGTCAACTGAAGTAGAAATTTGGCTTTATACACGTGTTTTTTTATAAGAAAATAATTATTTTGCCTGAGCCTCAATTTTCTTAACTTTTCCCGAAATTGAGCCTGAGATATTCTTAAATTTTTCTTAACTTCTATTGAAAT
>WIPJ01001009.1:776427-814664 GCA_018155075.1 Cassiopea andromeda
ATATATGATTGCTTTTTTAATGCTTGTTGTTTCTTTGATACTTAACTTTTTGCCCATTTTCAGGCACGAAAGACAAACTCCTGTTGTGGTTGGTGAATGATACAGAAAAACATTCAATTAATTGAGGATATCATATTTGGTATCTTAACTTGACTATGTCAATTACTTTGAATTAGATATATAAAATAATGACATTGGTTATGAATTTAGCCCCATATTAAATAGCAGGAATGTTAAAGTGTATATCCTGTATTATTCCTGTATCACAGTAGCATTTGTTTCTGACAATGTCACCTAGGATTGTTTTGTGTTTGTGCAAACACCAAACAGTTATATGCATGCTCATTTATCAAAGATTTACGTCCCTTTTACAATGCATTTTTATGCATTATGAAATGAAGAATGTTAGCCAAAATGAGATTTTAGTATTTGAGGAACATCCATGAATATTTTTGTAGTTTAGAGGAGAAATATGCCTTGTGAAAGAGATTTACTGGTACCTTTACAATTTTTGCCCAAAGCAGATCTTGTTGCACACCAGATTACCTGTCTGTTTTTTGACTTTTTCTCCAGAGAGACATGTAATTTCAGTTTTGACACACATTTATTCTCATGTTCCATTAGGAAGAAACATTTCTGGCATAGTTTATACAAGATTTGTTGTGATCTTCCACATTGGTCCAGACCTCCAATTCCTACCCTTACCTCTTTTTAAGCTAACTGGCTGACTTAGCTAGTATTGTAGATGCCTTTAGATTGTAGTTCCTCAATTTTCTAGAAAAACTGGGCAGGGCTCCCAGCTTTCTGTAATTCCACAACACCTGATTCTTTCTCTTGGTTTACTGGTTTGCCAATATAAGTTTGTCATAGGAGTGGGTTTCCTCCTCCACCTCACTGTGGGAGTGGGCCTGAAGCTTGTTGCCAGTTGTGGTTCAATGAAACTCATAGGGGCATTTTATCTTAAAAAGATTTGGGAGGCTGTTACCATCAACTGATTGAGCCAACAAATGAATCCAACAAGCATGTAGCAATTCATCTATTTTCATCTCTGCTAGTGCTCCATTATTATCCTGGTTTTATTTATAAATTCGTAATTTGATGACAGTTTTCTCATACTTTAGGATGTGTTATGATGGAATCTCTTATGTAGATAACTTATTTAGTGGAAAACATCTTAATTCTACTTAATCTTTTGTTCAACTTAAAAACACTGTTTTATTTTACAACTGTCTGTAGAACCTTAGAGACTGGAACATGTGTTTATGCACTCAGCTATTTTTGTCATTCATTGTCTCAGTCTTGGAAATCAAGTCATCTGCTGGTTCATTACAAGATAGGTTCTACTTGAAAGGATCAGCATCAATTTCAGTACTTGTTACAGAACTGATATTGCAAAATTTTTGCCCACCAACAATCCCATTTGAAATTTCCTGACAGCATTCTTTCTGAGAGTTTGGGTGATTTTTATCAAAATAGAATAGATGCTTTGGGGATCATTCAAAAAATACATTAAGGGAGTATCAGCTTGAATGTGACCAGTCATTACATAGGGGGTGGGAGGTCAAAAATGGCTATTTTTCCATAATAGATTAGGGTATGAATGAGGTTTGTGGCTAGAGTTTGGGCTGGTTGTAACACTAGGGGAGGACTAGAAGGCTATAGCCCCCATCAGAACATGCTAGCCCCCCATCAAAACCACCACAGGGGACTGGGGACATCTGGGGATCTCACCCAGATTGATTTTCTAATTCATCCAAATTCGATAAGAAAATGTTAGAAATCCCCCCAGTCTCTGAAAACCGTAGTGTAGCCCCCTCGTTGGAAGAGTCAGCCCCCGTCGGAAAATTCCTGGTGCCACCCCTGATGACGTAATCAGGTCCAACTGTGATTTCTTCCTGCATCACGGTGATCACAACGGAGGTCAGCTGACATGCGTGCACTTGCATTACCAGCTTTCCAAGATGGCGCCGGTCCAGGGTGACTTGCTCATGGACTTTTCTGCCGCAAAAGAACACACAGCAGCAGTTGTTAGAGATTATATTTCGCAGCCAAGGCTTGGTAAGATAGTTAGTTATCTGAGTATAGCTTAGCAGCGTGGGCCGTGCTGTCTTTCCAACATTTAATCTATAATATAGTTTATCAGTCGTTGGGCCTGGTAGGAATGCTATAAACAGACAGTAAGTTCTCCTTACAACCCACGGGAGCAGCAATTGGTATAGCTCTATTTTGATCGCACGAGGAGCTTTGTTCATTGCACCATACTACTCTAAACGTTATGGGGATTTCCGGATTGCTGATGGTCGGAAGATGGTATCATGGCTCCTCGGTATAATTTTTAACCAGCAATTACACGCAGTGCACTTATGTTTTCGCCACTCATAAATTATCACTATTTTACTGGACTAGATTCACATGCGATTTTTGTTATTCGAATCAATGAAAACAGCAATGCGTTTACTGTAGATTACCTTTGAAATTCCACTGTTGATTCAATTGCATAATTTTTATCACTTTATTGAACTTTGGTACTAAGCAAGTTACATTTTCTGCAGTTTACAAGACTGTATCTGGTGTTAATGGTCCTTTGGTTATATTGGATCAGGTTAAGGTATGGCATGCAATAGTAAATGGAAACTCTAAATGCTGCATACTTTACCATAAATGAGATTTTCATACTATTTCTTAACCTATTAGCTATATGCTGTTTGTATTCATCATTCCCAAAGACCTATTGGTTTTAGGATTTTTTTGGTCATTAGAGCATATGCCTCACAGCCGCTCTAATCACCAAATAAAATTCTAACCTCAGGACACTACCATACCAAAGACTTTAAAAATGGTGCCCACTGCCTTCTTGTCTGGCACTCGATGTATGAGAATGGAGTGGGGAAGTTAAACATGCAGAGCTACCTGTGGATCAGCCCCCCTCCCACTGTAGCTTTTACTGCATTTGCAGATGTGTGCTACTGGAAATGGAAATAGGTGCTGCCATATCTGCCATGGGTCTGGGAGGAATTTTGACTTTTTTGATGTCAATTAATACTAGCTTATCAAAAAAAAATTGCAAATATCTTTATTTCTATGCTATTATTACCCATCTGACCATGTATTTTGTGCTATGGATGTTCTGTTTTTGCAGTTTCCCAAATATGCAGAAATTGTCACATTGACATTACCTGATGGCACCAGAAGAAGTGGTCAAGTTTTAGAAGTTAGTGGTTCAAAGGCAGTTGTACAGGTCTGGATTTAGTTATTTGTTATTAGGAAATATAATGGACAGAAATCATACATTTTGCTTGTTTTCTTGAACTTTGTAGCATGTAGATGAACTCTCACTACATGCTTTTATCCAAGAAACTAGTTTATGAGCAACCTAGTACACACCAAAATTTAAGAGACATTTAAAACGTATAGGAAGAGACTAAGAAACTTTGGACAAGTAGATTGTGGTTCAACTTAAAGCTAAACTTAAGCAATTTGAATATGACATTGCTTTAGATTTAGCTCATGCTGAGGCATTTTGTTTTTTATAATACTAATAGTTTGCTACATTCACATTTTATCAAGTTTGTTATATTATGAACCTTTTGGGAAACTTTAGATACACATATTTTTTATAAGAAAATCATTATTTTTCCTGAGCCTCAATTTTCTTAATATGTCCTGAAATTGAGCCTGAGATTTTCCTACATTTTTCTTAACTTGTACTGAAATTAACTGGCTAGAGTGTTTTACACTTTTGTAAATAATATTGTATACTTGAATTTGAATTCCATCTTTAACATTTTGAATGCAATAACGACAAAATACTGAGTTTTGGCCCATAAAAACACTTAAGTTTGTAAAGTGAGCCTCGTGATTTTCTTACGATTTTCCTAAGATTTTGACGATTTGACCCTCATTTTCTTATAAACTTTTTTCTTATGAAAAAAACGTGTATAGCGTGTGGCCCAACATTAAGAAACTTTTAATACCAAGCCTTGAGCTAGGTTTCCTATAAAAGGCTTGTAGAATGAAATTTGCAAAAGGATAGGAACTAATGAGAAATCAATAAGATATCATTGAAATCATTGGACCATGAAGATAATGTAAAATTTTCATTGACTTAGATATAATTGACAAAGGGATAAAATTAACTGAATATTAGGAAAATTATGTTTAATTTGAAGTCTTAATGCTTTGACATAAATTATTTAAACAAAGAGCTATATTACAGCAAGAAAAAGTGACAATATTTGTTTGACATACTTAAAAGCTTTTTTCATCCAACACTCATCAGAGTATCAAACATTGGATAGTGATGCATCATGGATGTGACAGAAACATGGGCCAGTTGGCCACTCTTGGGGCTAATTAGACACTTCCTATCACATGTAACTACATCTAGTTATATATTTTGGTTAACCTTTCAGTTACTATACCAGCAGCCTATTTAAAGAGCTATATATTATTATCAAAGTGCTGTTTAATTTATTTTCTGTATTTACCTCTAAGGTATTTGAGGGGACAAGTGGGATTGATGCTAAACACACAACATGTGAATTTACTGGTGATATTTTGCGCACTCCTGTGTCTGAAGACATGCTTGGTAAAATTTTGCTATATGTACTTTAAATTGTTCTAAGTTGATGGCATTATTTATCGGATACTTTATGACATTTTGTTGCATAGGTGGCCTTTATGATATTGTGTCTATGATGCCCAAGAACAATTGTTGACCATTCATTTTCCTTATCCTTTGGCCATAATTAGTTGTTAAATTTAGTATAATTTTGCTTATTTTATGGCATTTCAATACAAAAAAATTTAGAAATTTCTATTTCTTTTTTGCATTATGTTGTTTTAGGTAGAGTATTTAATGGTTCTGGTAAAGCAATCGACAAAGGACCTCCAGTTCTTGCTGAAGATTTTCTTGATATTATGGGTACTCCATATATTTTTATTTTATGAATGTTATTTTATCACCACCTCTTGTATTTTCATTTTAAGTTTTAGGACAGGACCTAGTTATGGGAAAGTTCAATGTTCTAGAGATGTTCCTTTATTAAGCTTAATTGCTAATTTTCAAGGGGATAATTTCATCTCTTGGTATGAAGAAAGAGAGTATATCATAACTGCACTTTGAAATTCTTATGGTTAAGATATGTTTCAAGAAATTGGAGGGCATACCAGTTATGTACAATGTATAGATATGCACTAGAAGCATGGATAATCTTTCATCTTCTCTTCCACTATGCCAAATCCACTTACCTCATGTGTTATGCAATATTCTTCAGCAGCATATGTAATGAAAATACCTATGTCAATGAATCCCCTGAATGCCATGAACTATTTGACATTCATGTGCTTTCTTTGTACCACCAAGGTCAACCAATCAATCCATGGTCAAGAATTTACCCTGAGGAAATGATACAGACTGGTATATCTGCAATAGACACTATGAACAGGTAACTTGATTAAGCATAATTGCAGATCTTGTTGACATGTGTATTTTGATAAATCTTTGTGAGAAGAACAATTTAGCAGTGGGTGCCATACAATACTATTGAACATCAGTATCCAAAGGTACCTCCAATAACTTCATTATTTGCTCATTCGTAATTGGGAATTGGGGACTTTCTTATAGTTTCAATATTATTATACCCATCTTATTCTTTATCAAGATTAAGGCAAAATTCATGTAAGAAGTTGGTCATTTAATAATCAAAAACATGCATTACAAACTGTGAACAAATTCCCATACATGTGAATCCTTTGACAGCATTTCTAGTTGTTTCCAGGCCCCCAGTTTGCAATTTTTGGCTTTCATGTGACCAAGTTGTAGGATAATTTGCTTATTTGCTTTTCTGTTCTTTGGGCATATGCCACAATGATTTTATTTTGAACATATTGTCAAAATTGATAATGAATTATAGCATATTTTTGTTATTTGCATAGTATTGCACGTGGGCAAAAAATTCCAATTTTCTCAGCAGCTGGGTTGCCACATAATGAAGTGAGTGTTTCCAAATTTTTTTTCTATTTTATTGCACTTCTACCTACTGGGAATCATCATTTAATCCTTTCCACTTTTTTCTAAATTTGCACATAATGCATAAGCATTTTTCAGATATATTTGAACAGCAGGATTCTGCATAGATCAGAGAAATGAGAGAATTACTTGAGGGTGTAATTCTGCCCTATAGCAAATGCCTCTAGATATTCCAAATTGGTTTGAATTTTGAGCACAAAAATTAATAACTTATCATCTGTACATTGAACTTTGTAGATTGCTGCTCAGATCTGCCGTCAAGCTGGTCTAGTGAAACACAAAAAGGGTATTTTGGATGACCATGAAGATAATTTTGCTATTGTGTTTGCTGCTATGGGTGTGAGTATCCACTATAATATATAGCAAGTAATTCTAGTAACTTTTAGATATCAGTAGGAGTTAGAACAGTGTTTCCCAACCCTGGGAATTGCCCTATGGGGAACTGAACTTTTCTAAGGGGGGAATTGGTATCTATCATCAGTTTTGGCATGAGTTTCTGTTTGAATTTCAGTTTGAGACTGAGTTTGAGAGTAAGACACTAAGGCTTCAAATTTTTTATATGTTTGGTCACTAATAAGATGATGTATAGATAACAAGCCTGTTGGAAGACAAGACACATCTGTTTCTTGTGGTTCTGCTTCTTAGCATGAAGATCAATGATGAAAACAAGTATGTTCTATTCTGCAAAATGGGCATTTTTAGGTCTGTTAGAGGGCGTTGGCTCAAAAAATATTCTGGGGGCAAGCCCCAGGCCCCAAATTTTCGCACCATTATCTAGTAACAGATTATATTTACACATGATGTGTAATGCATTGATACATAGTTGTGCACATGTAGGAGTCCTCTGCCTTCTAATTAGGCACCTACATATTTTCCCCAAATCAGCTCAGCTATCTACTTCCCTGTACATGCATAGTATCAGTTTAATTTGATGAGGAGGGAATTGCTTCCATTGTATTGTGACAATGGGAGAACAGCAAGAAAAAGGTTGGGAAACAGGGATTTAGAACACGAAAACCAGTGTTGTTGGCAATCATGGTTTTGCCAGGGCCTGAAGACCTTCATGATTCTTTAATTTTGTTTTTTAGGTGAATATGGAAATTGCACGATTTTTCAAGCAAGATTTTGAAGAGAATGGGTCTATGGAGAATGTGTGTTTGTTCTTGAATCTGGCAAATGACCCAACGTGAGTGAATAGTTCTACAATAGTTATCCTTCAAAAGTATCTTCCTTGCCCTCTCATCCATAAAAGAAAATATTTTTGGGAAAGTAGATAAGACATTTATTGTAAATCTCAAGCTGGGCTTGTTATTTTGTAAAAGTAGTTTACAGTAAACTAATGCAATATAGCATTTTTGTGTGATCAATACTCACAGCTTAATGCCTTTACATGATATTCAGGTGCTGCAAAAAGAGAAATTTCCCCTTATTTTTGAGCCCATTTGCCATTCATGGATCATGTGACAATACACATTTTTTATAAGAAAAAAGTTTATCAGAAATTGAGGCTCAAATGGTCAAAATCTTAAGAAAATCTTAAGAAAATTACAAGGCTCAATTTCCAAAATTTAGTGTTTTATTGACCAAAAATCAATATTTTGTTGTTATTGCATTCAATATGTTAAAGATGAAATTCAAATTCAACTATACAATATTAATAACGAAAGTATAAACCATTTTAGCAAATTTATTTTGGATGGTTTTCTTATAAAAAAAACATGTGCTATAACAATGCATGAATAAAATGATTTCATTGTAGATAAGGATAGTTGATATGGATGCTAGATGTCCTTTTTTAATTCAGAGGGTAGAGTGTTTTAGGAGTTACTATAAACTAAAGCTTAATGCACAAGCAATTTATTGCATAAAGAACAATTCTTTGTAAAATGTTCTCTAAAGAGCTATTCAAGCACTGCTTTATCTTCTCTGCATTTTTCACATGTCAGTCATTTCCACATGTAGGACCAGATGCACAAAAGTGAAATGTATGCAATAGTTCTGTCCCCATATGTGGAAATTATTGACACTTGGAAAATCTAGAAAAAGTAAAGAAATGGTTAGATAGCTCTTTGCTCCAAAAGCATCATGAATTTTACTGATGTTTTTCTTAGGATTGAGAGGATTATAACACCACGGCTGGCATTAACTGCAGCAGAGTTCCTTGCCTACCAGTGTGAAAAGCATGTACTGGTTATTCTTACTGACATGAGTTCCTATGCAGAGGCATTGCGTGAGGTAAAGCTATTTCATATGGCAGTTGTTTGTAATGAGATAAGTCTCCAGCAGTTGTTTTGGAGATTTTCAATTTTAGACTATTGGTGTTATATTGGGACATTAAAAATAGTGTATGATGAGACATTTACAGTAGTAGCAGGTTGTAAAAGATGAAGAAACTGATCTTCTTCTTTCTCTCCACACTGATTCGGCTGTTGGAAGCTTTTATGGGTGTGATTATGTTGCATTGTTATTGTATTCAAAATCTTTGCTTCTTTTTCTCAATTCCTATCTGTTCTCTGCAAATTCCATGTTCTTTTCCATGTTTTTCAACACATGATATGATCATTGCTCAATGCAACATATCAATCAGATGATGTATCCTAATCAAAAATATGCAACGATATATCCATGATTGGTGATACATTCAGCTGTCATTTGGAGACAGTAGAAACCCACATAAAAGAGCTTGTTTTTGTGAGAACCTTGAGGCTGAGATTTCATCGCTTGAAACCTTTGAATAAGAACCCCAAAGAGGCTGAAATGGGAATGTTTCTTATATATTGGATTTTATGCTTTTGATTTAAAAATTCATGAGTAGAAATGTTCATAGACTGTCTGCACTTTTCAAGTTGCACAAAATATGACAAGATTATTATACAAGACTTCTGACTTTAAAGATTTCTTCAAGAATCATTAATATTCTTTTGCTGAAAGCAATATAAATCCATGCAAAGCATTTGGTGTATATAAGAACCTTGTTAAGAACCTTAGAAGGCAGGAATTAAGAATACCAATCCACTAATTAAGAACCTATCCAGGCTGCTCAGGAAAAACCCAGGTTCTTCTTCAAATCTTCAAAGCATTTTGCTATTGCCTGCATACGTCATGCTCAAACTACAGCTATTTATTTGTATTCTACTTCATCAATTCCTCAAGCTATTTCATCAATTGTTGTACCTTCAAATTCTCAATCCTATAATCATGTGCCTGCTTTTCGTATAGGAAAAATTATCTCCTGTACTCTTGTGCTTAATTGTAGGGAAGGGCCATATTAGCGGGGGGAGGTGGCAATAAAAATGACCTACTGGGAATATTGCAATAATAAAAGAAGTAGAAGAGTTAATGATTCCATCAGACAGTGGTAAGTGAAGATTGGATTGAGTGGTAGACAGTGTTCCATCTGACAAGGGTTGCAAAGCGGTTGATGGAGAGTTGACTCATGAGTAACGGAATGAAAATGACAGTGAAAATGTTGATGATAGTGATAATGGCCACATTTTGCTGAAATGAGAGGGGGTCATTATATAATGCTGTTGGTAGTGTACAATTTCAAAAAGTGCAATACAACCCCCTAGAATTAAGCACAATAGAATAATAGCTTGTGGTTTGAGTTGTAATTCAAAGTCTAGTCATCTTTTTACTATGTGTTTTGATTATCTTACAAAAAACCTGATAAAAACCACATCACAAGATACCACTTTCATAATTCTATTAGGTATCAGCAGCTAGAGAGGAAGTGCCTGGTAGACGTGGTTTCCCTGGTTATATGTACACTGATCTTGCTACAATTTACGAAGTGAGTATTTATTTGATGTTGTTTACTCATACAATTTTTCCAGTTTTATTTTGGTTTATCAATTTTTATAACATTAAAGAGCATCTTTGTGAGTGTCATTTGTTGGGCCAGGATGGTCTCCGTAGTCCTTTTATTTGTTTTTCAGTTAGGACAAAGAATTAGCTTATATTTTGTTATAATTATTAGTTTATTTTCCAATGTTTATTATTCTTATCATTTTGAAAAAGCACATTTTTATGCATATAGTTTTCCAGATTCAATTGAAGAGTTGTCTTTCTTGTGTCTGTAGCGTGCCGGTCGTGTTGAAGGGAGAAACGGCTCCATTACACAGATTCCTATTTTAACTATGCCTAATGACGGTTTGTAAAAGCTACTCTTTTTGCAGTAGATATTTTTGTTGATACAAATGGGATGAAAACTGTTATAGGTCATTTGCTATAGGTCGTATAATATGCTGTTTCAAGATGCTAAGAGATTGTGTCTTCAAAGTACATTTTACATGGAAATCCGATAAATTTATCAGAGTTACTCTTCATTGTTGATGTCCGTCAGATTGTGTTTCATGTCTCGGGTTAAGTATAAGTTTTTTTGTTCGAAAAAAGACAGTAAATTGCAAATTGTTACTGTCCTCTGAAATTGACTTTTGTTTTTGGACAGGGTAGAGCACCGGGGTATTTCATGCAAGAAGAATCTGCTATTAAATGTCTGTAATCTTTTTGTTATTTATTTTTTATTCAGATATCACTCATCCAATCCCTGATTTGACTGGATACATCACCGAAGGTCAAATCTATGTTGATCGTCAGCTGCATAACAGACAGGTATCGTGTATATCGTGTATATCGTGAATATCGTGCATATCTTCTTATAACTACACGTGTTTTTATAAGACAACAGTTTATAAGAAAATGAGACTCAACTGGCCAAAACCTTAAGAAAATTTTAAGAAAATCACAAGGTTGAGTTTCCAAATTTAAATGCTTTTGTTGGCCAAAAATCGATATTGCGTCATTATTACATTCAAAATGTTGAAGATGAAATTGAATTTCGAGCATGCTATATAAGCAAAGAAAGTGTAACTTTTTTAGCCAGTTTATTTCAGTAAAAGTTACGAAATATTTTAAGAAAATCTCAGGCTCAGTTTTGAGAAAAGTTAAGAAATTGAGGCTCAGGCAAAATGATGGTTTTCTTATACGAAAATATGTAGTGATTAAGATATATTTATTGGATAGTTTTTTGGCAAGTTTGTTTTAATTCATAAGCGTAAAGACATTTGTTCTTGTTAGATCTCATTATTACTACCTATTATTTTTCAAACACTAGTTTTGTGATGTTTATCCCGATCATTGGTGCAGAGGAATGGATAGAAAATCTTTTGTATGGCTGATCTTTGACTTCGAATTTAGAATAGATGAACGATTTCTTTACTTTTGTATTTATTTAACTCTGTGTTGTTAAATTGCAATTCTGCACCTATTAGGTATATCCACCCATCAATGTGTTGCCATCGTTATCTCGTCTAATGAAATCTGCCATTGGAGAAGGAATGACCAGAAAAGACCATGCTGATGTTTCAAACCAACTGGTAAAGATGTTTTTAACTAACAGATAATGTAGAGTTCTGCGAAATGTCAGTAGCATCGTAGCTTTTGACAACTAGGACAAAAACAAACATTTGGCTATCAAGTTGCTGTCTTTTGCTGTTTGACATGTTTTTAAGACTCAAAGACCTTTTCTTATTAATTCAAAGTCGTTTGGTCAAGAGGAATCTTTAAGGATAAAAAAGGATCTGATATTTGAGACGTGTTGAGGTGTATGATTACAGGCGTGTATAGCATTTCTTTCCATTCATAAATAAAGTTCTCGTTCTTGCTGTAGTCGAGTATTCAAATAAGCCTTGTCAAGCGTTGAAAAAGGTCATATTTGTATTACTCTCAGAACTTTTGTCTCTTTTTTGTGTTTGCAAATAAATTTTATATACCAATAATTAATGCTCATAAGAGTAAAGAAAATCTGCTGAGGTTGAGGACCTTAAGTCTCAAAGGCACTGTTATCAACATGAGCACTACCTGCATTGTTATTGATTGTAAGCTCTTCAAAACAAATACCCACCCTTTTGCTCCAAAGCTCGTGTATGATTTTGCTGGATTACGCCCTGTAGTGGATGCTTTGGTATGAAAATAAGTTAAAAATTCGTTTTTTTCATTGACAGTATGCCAACTATGCTATTGGCAAAGATGTTCAAGCAATGAAAGCCGTCGTTGGTGAAGAAGCATTGACTCCAGACGATTTGTTGTATTTGGAGTTTTTACAGAAATTCGAGAAAAATTTCATTAGTCAGGGTATGTTGTTTTGATATTTCAGACTGCTTTGTATTCCGCTCTTCATGTATTTCTTCCATACATTTATATGTCTGTACGTAATTCATTACCAGTAGTCCTCTACATGGTTTTTTATAGGAAACACTAGGCTGAAATCATGCAAAAATTAGGAAAAATTTAAAAAACATAAACAGGCTAACTGCATTGAAAATACTGTTTTGCAAGAAAGTTTTTGATCAACCTCGAAACAAAATAGAAAAGACATCCACTACATGCTTCACGAAACCTGGACATCATATTTCTTGCATCACAGTTGCCTGATCTGAGTTGCTATTGTTATTGAAAGTCTTTAGATTTTAAGAAACAGTTAAGAAACATTTTAGACAGGCTGAAGGCAGAAAGTTTGTTTATTGTAAATAAGAAATGCATGTTTATGCCTGTGGGCTTGCTTACAGGGTTGATTCCTAGGGGGCTCAGGGGAGCGGAGCCCCCCTTGTTAAAATTAATGTTGATTTTGGGGGGCTCAGCGCTCCTTCAAATTCTTGCATTAGCCTTGCTTTTCAAAGTGTATTGACCTTGCTTCTAAAGTGTTTTGTATTGCAATGATTAATTATTCACTGCTATTTGGTAATTGAGACATTTCTAATTGTTTGTTATACTTTATTAGTACTAAAATAAAGCTTGCTTAGTGCTCTTATTGATACATGATCATTTTTAGGATCGTATGAAAACAGAACCGTCTTTGAGTCATTGGATATTGGTTGGTCACTTTTGAGAATATTCCCTAAAGAGATGTTGAAGAGAATACCTCAGTCAATTTTGAATGAATATTACCCAAGAGATGGTGGCAAAAAGAATGAAGATGAAAAACAATGAACGCTAAATGAAATGAAGAATAATTTATTTAGAGGCCTTTTTTGTTGAGTCTTAATTTTGCAAATTTGATCAATGTATTACCCTTATAGAATAGAATCTTGTTATTATCTCTGAGTTACATTTATTTGACTTTATTTTCTTTAACGTTCATTTAATTTATAGATAAAGCAATTTCGTAAAATATGCTTTGGCAGCAAGTTTGCTTTGCAAAGTACTTTTTACTGGAAAACGTATTTAGCCCAAGGTAGTTTACTCCGCTTCCTCGAATATAGAAATAGTCTGTGATATTGGATGGTTATGTTAGCTTTAACAGCTTTCTTTGCAGCGAAATTGTTAGCTAAAGATATAACGCAGTTATTTGATTATATACTATATTCAGAAAGAATGAGAAACATAGTCAATTAGAAATAACTAACTAAACAGTTGTTTGAAGGTGATTTTTAGTCTTGAGGAAAAGCCACATGTTCAGGTCAGTTTGTTTGCAACCTTTTGCTTCAACCTCACGGCTTCATCCAATCATTTCTGCCTCTTTTCCTTTTGCAATGTATTGTTTTTCAATCTCAATCATGATATCAAAGAGGTTTTTATGATGGGAGAATGAAAAAGAATAAGATTATCTTTATTTATATTGAATGAAATTATTTAAATCCAAGTACTTTCCAGATTTTAATTCCTTTATTCATCTCCATAGAAAATTTGCATAAACTATCACAAGCAAAGTAAATATCTCTTTCATTTGCAAAGAAATAAAATGTAAATCCTCCTGATGCGTTTGGTAATTCGTTGGTGAATGTAATAACTAACAGTGTATCCAGGTACCTGTCCTTACGGCATAAAACGTTGTGATCTTTTACAAAGGTGTTGAATTCGTTTAAAACTTCACTTTTCAAAGATTTTGCCAGGAACAGATGAGACTAGCAAGTCTTTCATCTTCAGCAGCTATTTCCTCGGTCTCATCATCAAATTTCTCATTGATGAGATCGAATTCTCAAGCTTTCATTTGATGCGCGTGTCACAAATTTCCCGCGCTTTGGTTTTGTCATGAATGTGGTTAAACAAGCCTCGATCACAATCACCATTCATTCTTTCTTCACAACCACCATTCATTCTTTCTTCACAACCAAAGAGTCGAGCTATATTTATAAATATCATACTTAAGCTAAGTTTTATTAGTACACTATGCCGCTGTCAGAGATAATCTAGCGAATTAAAAAACATCCGTCAAGACACAAGGCAAAGACAAAATATTTCAAAAGTTCCATTCAAAGAGGAAGGTCAGTTCATTGCTGTCCTATGACTTGTAATATTCAAACGATGTCTACAACATGTTGTGGAGTTTTTCTGGTTTTTAAACACATACGCAAGAGGTTTGGCATTAGATTCTTTTGACTTCTAAAATTTCGATAATTATTTTAAAGGATATTCACTTTTACAGGGTAGCATGCTTAATTTTTATGAAGTTGCAATGTTTGTGTTGTGGATCTTAAGGCCAAGCCTGGTGCAAATAGTTGTCTCCTATTTGTAACAGCTCTCGTCGTATTGTTTATAAATGCCGTTCATTTATTTACATCAATTCTATATAACCTGTCTATAACTTTAACCTTTTTATTGCAGTAAGTCACAAACAAAAGTTACAAAAATTAAGGTAACAAAGTTTGAATAGTTTCCATGCTCTATTTGCTTGTGTATTGTAATTGTTTGTTATTCTAAATCTTATAAGAATAGCAAGAAAAAAGTTTTGGTTTGCTTTGATTGTCTGTTGTCTAAGCGACTTTCAGCTATTGTATACCGCATTTCCTCTAACGCCGCTCTCTGATAAACGCCCTCGCTAAAGAACGCGCCGCACGTGTGGCCAAACATGTTTCTGGGATGGAGACAGTGATATTGACATTCTTTAATGCTTTACATACTGCGAAAGCATAGTTTTTCAATTTTAGAACATTTTTCACATAGTCTTTGCTGCGCTTAATTGGGAAAAGAAATTTTTGTGCAAAGTTTAATTTCTCATTTCGTAATGAACGCCGCATCATAAAGTTCAATTTTGAAAAGAACGCCGCGGTGTGGGGAAATACAGTATTGCATATTGTATATATGTTTCTAATGCTTTATTTTTAACTCAAGTAACTGTAGTGATCAGCTATGAACAATATGGACTATATGGACACTACCCCCTGGTTTTGATTTATGTTTTGTTTTGTTTATTGATGCGTTCAGTTACATCTTCGGTGAGTTGAAATCAGTCATTTTTGTGTATGATTTAAATGCGCTACTCGAAGTAAACAAGAAAATCACAACAGTATTTGCTAATGAGGCACCTCTTGAAAGTCACCTGAAGGACTACCTCTCATTTTTTTATTTTTCAATTTACTTCTTACAAGTTTCAATAAACTTTATGGAAAAATTTTAATGTAAATTGGGGTGTGTATGTTATGCTTTGATTTGCAGACTGTGCATTTTAGAAAAAGAGGATTTCTTTCGCAAGCAGCTTGTCTAAATGAGGTAACAATTATTGCAATATACCCAGGGGTGATTTCTAAAAATTTACTTGGTGCAATGTTAAAATGAATGTGGCCTATCTACAAGCACGCCCATATTTTCAAAGATTTAGACATGACACTTTTGTCTAATTTGTGATATGATATAGCCAACATCTGGGAAGATCGCAACAGCCATATAGCGGTGAGGAAGTTCACCATAACAATACAATACAAAACATTGGAAGCATGGTTAATGCTTTTTGAAAAGCAAAATCAATGCAAAAGGTTTGGGGTCTCAGCCCCCTGAGTAAAAAATAAACTTTTCCGCCCCTTGAGCCCCCTAGAAATCACCCCAAATATACTATGATACACAGGTAATTCTTCAGATTTTTTGGGCGATTTCTTGCCCAGCAAGATCTCTCTTTAAAGGAGATGGGGTGTGCCTTGAAACAACCCCGAGGATTCATGGGAGGGTTAGAAATGTAGGGTGAGGCACCTGAATTCTCGGAGCTCTTCACTCAGCTGGCAAAATAATCCAAATCAAACTGCACACCAGTGCTTGTTTAACCTCTAAATACTCACTCAATTGCATGTTGACGAGAGTTTGGTTGATAGATAAATAATTATAGTAAATATTAATTTTTCAAGGAAATCAGTATTTCCCTTCACATTTTGTTTTCTACTTTATGAAAAATAGCTATAAATTATCTAACTCCTAATGTGGCTTGGCGTACGCTGTCTCCTGGAAGTAATGACCATTTCACCAGCAACAGCTTTTTAAGGGGCTAGTACACCTACATTGAAACTTTCAAGGGCCATATTTTGGAGAGTGTTATTTTCCATATCCCAAGAAATAACTCCATAAAACTATGCATTTTCTGAAAGGAAATTTTGTACTCTTTTAAAAAATGAAGTCAGAATGAATTTCTATCCTACAATGTGTACGGAACTTTTTGCATAAAAATGCCACGCGAATGGCAGCCACCACCTGTTCAAGAAAAGAGTGAGTCAATCAGTAGTAATAAAATTCATTTTTGTGCACAATCACTAAATTCGATAATCTATAACTGCTTTGAGTGAAAAAGACTTTTTGAATTAGGTGAAATTATATTCTTTTTCTTCATTTTCAAGTTAAACTTACAAACTAAGATGAATTTATGTACACTATTTTTTCACATGGTTCAATTTAAAAGTCTGCTTCACTCAAAACAAACCCTCCCTTTACGTGGCGAGGGGGCGTCCCAGCCACATAACTTGGTGGCAGGCGCTCTCCTGACCGCACTAATACCTCTTTTTAGATACAAAGAGTGTTTTTAATACCCTTTATAATATTTGATGATTATTCTTTATATTGTTTTTGATTAGAGCAGTTTTGAAATTTAGTATTCAAAAATAGAAAAAACATTATATTTTCTATTGCTGCTGGTTAGAACAAGCCGTTGCTTTTTAGGTATGTGCTGTCTGTTTAGAAGATTTCCAAAGACATGAAAACATTGATGTTTGTCCCTGTTCCCATGGTTATCATTCTGAGTATGTTGTCTTTTCTGAAATTTCCTATCATAGCTTTTATTTTAATTTTATTCCTGTTCACTATTAGTTCTTTATTTATACTTTTCGTCGAAATGGAAATAGTAACTAACTAAATAAATTAGTCATATACATCAAGCATGGGCGTAGGAGGACGTCAAATTTTTGGGGGGCTGTTAACTTTCTGCCCGAATTTTCCTATTGTTCTTTCAGAAAATTTGCCCTAGTGAAATGGAGTTCTGTCCAACTTGGGGGGCTGCAGCCCCTGCCCCCGCCTCCCACGCTTATGATAGCAAGGACTGGAACTTAACCTTGTGGTCATAAAGATCATGGGTGTTGATCAGTAAATTCTCAGCAGTTTCTGCGGCAATTATGTTTGGTTAGGAAAGCCTTGATACTCAGTTTTATCGTAATTATCTGAAAGAGCCCCTGAGGTGCTAATAAAATCTTAAGGGGAGCGCTCCAGTAGTGGACATGAAAGGGGTAAAGGGGTAAGGTACCCCCAGCAGCCATCGAATCAGCAAATTCTCGGTAAAAGCAGTAGACGAAGGCAAAAATTTGCGTTGTTTCAAGCAGATAACCACTGCTTTGCCTAATCCTCAACTTTATTGCAAGCTTCTTTTTTATCAACAACACATGCTCTCGACAAGCACATGACATGAAAGGGGCAAAGAGGTAAGGTACCCCCAGCAGCCATCGAATCAGCAAATTCTCGGTAAAAGCAGTAGAAGAAGGTAAAAATATGCGTTGTTTCAAGAAGATAACCACTGTTTTGCCTAATCCTCAACTTTATTGCAAGCTTCTTTTTTATCAACGACACATGCTCTCGACAAGCACATGACTACTCCTAAAATAGTGAGCAAATTTAACACCTCTGCCCCCACTGATTTTTCTTGGGAAACCGCCACTTGAGCGCTCATATAAGCATGGACACTCTTTCAGATAATTACGGAGTGGGAATCTATACTCTAAAATAGGAAAATTCATATTTCTTCTCTTTGGCTCAGAGATCAATTCCTCTACGTAAGATGCCTCTTTTGTCTGTAGAATATTCATATACCTAGGTGCGCCGAGAAGGGGGCAAGGGTAAATTGTCCCAGGGCCTCAAGCTCCAAGGGGCCTCATGACATCAAATGCTTCAAGCCTTGGGAGCCTCACAAAGTAAATCAGTAATAATTTTCCAAAGTTAATTTCTAGACCCTGAATTCGTTCGCAGGGGGCCGCATCTATTTCTTTTGCGTCAGTGCCTTTGAATTCTCTTGGTGGCCCTACACATACCAGAAGTTGTTACATCGGGTATGATATACAAAGTTCTCAACACGAGGCATGCCACTTTCCTGCAAAGTATATTTGTAGTTACACATACAAACATGAGCGTAGGAGGACGTCAAATTTTGGGGGTGGGCTGTAAACGTTCTGTAAACTTTCTGCCCGAATTTTCTATTGTTCTCTCAGAAAACTTGCCCTAGTGAAACGGATTTCTGCCCAGCTTGGGGGCTGCAGCCCCCCTGCCCCCGCCTCCTACGCTTATGCACACAAACGCAGCTTCTATACTAGTACTTTTCTTTCTCTCAGCTGTCTCCACAGTTGGCTTCAAGTGAAGAACACATGTCCAATGTGTCAAAGTAGCCTAATAGAAGCACATGGAGAAAGTACACCATTACTTACAGTTTACACAATCGATATATAGTCATTTTCATAAACTATCCACACTTTCTTGTCATTTATTTAATGAATAGTTTGTCCAAAATACTATGAATTACATGTTTGTAATATTTGCTTGTCAACAATACCGTGCCTACAGAGGGGTGTGGGAGTGTCACACCCCCAGCCAAAAAGTCTGTCTGTAAGATCTGGCTTTATTTCCCAAATGTTCCTTAGATTTAAAGACTTCCAATGACAATAACAACACACATTAGGCAATTGTGATGCAAAAAAACAGGATTCTCAGGCTTTGTGAGGCATGTAATGGATGTACATTCTATTTTCTTGCTGGTTTGATCGAAAATATACTAGTAAAAACAGTTCTTTCAAGTTATTATTTGAAGCTCAGACTGCCTCTGTTTCTTAGATGGTTATCTCCTGCTTAATTTCAGTCCCATGTTTCTTATAGGCAAATTTCTTATAAAAAAGACATGTATTCAAGTACACGCTTGCGCAGCTGACATTTCCTCGTGAGCCCTTGAGATCGAGGTTGCCATTTGGCCTATTTTGAGGCCAGATTTCAGAAGTTTGGCCTAATTAAAAGATGTTTGACTGCTGGGCACTGGTTGGGCTTTCGTAGGAAATTTGACTAAATTTTGGCCTACTTGAAATAATTGTTAAAAATACTTTTGTCATAATAAAGTTTCATAAATAAATCAATGTTAATCCTTGTCTGCCATCATTATTTGATGGAATTCTTACAAGGTGCCTTGTCAGTCGTGATTTCAAAAAATTTTACCAAGAGGAGCTCTAGGTTGAGCGTTATAAAAGGGGTACAACTTTGCCGCAACCATTCACAAATTTTCAAAGGTGCAGATATGATAATTGACAATTCATTTATCACATGATGCAATTAACAATTAGAACGATCTCAACAAACTTGCAAAGGACAAAGCTTATCACAGCAATACAATACTGCTATGCAACAAAATACTTCGAACAAAAAGCTCGATACACTTTGATTAGCAAGGTGAATGAAACGATTCATGGTGCTGTACCGTCAAAATGGGCATAGCCTTTAACAAGGGGGTGTGTCTGCTGCCTTGATTCCCCCAGAAATCACCACTTCACTATGTGTTTCCTGCATGGTGCGAAGATTTTCAACAAAATTTCTGATCTGGCAGCAGGGAGCGTAACAGATTGTTGATTCATTAAATTTCATCAAACATTGTGCAGAACTTATACATTTTGAGATGATAATACTCATTGTTTAGGGAATGGTGGAGTTTTTAAAAAATATAACCAGACTGGAATCGGTGTATATCGAGCCACAGATCTGTGGCACACCGTAATCTCTAATCATGGTACACCGGCTTACTTTTGACTTCGGCACAAAAATTTGAGTGGCTTGGTGTGCAGCTAACGAACTGGAGTGCATATTGGTGCACGACATATTTTCCATGGTGTACACACTCCCAATTCAGTTCTGCTGTTTGCGGGTCTGCTCATTCCTTTCTCCCCAATCATACATTTTTGTATCCTTGGGTGTGGGCCACACCCACACACCAAAAAATAGAACAATGCATGATTTGGGAGGAACGAAAGAGCAGACCTGCAAATAACTGAACTGAATTGGAAGAGTACAGATATAAACGTGCAGTTAAGAGCTTGGGTTCTGTTGTTATCTTACATATCTGCTCCAGTAGATCAAGAAGTATGTCTTCTTCGTAGGTATTGGTCGGCAAAAGATAGGGGCTTACCCCCGAGGATAATTTTGACGTAATGCCCTCTAAAGCGTCGGGAAACGCCCTTTTGCAGTGTAGAATGTTTTGTCTTCATCATTGATCTTCATGCTGAGAAGGAGAAACTTATTCCTCAGCCTAGTTTCATCGAGCTTTTAAGATGTAGAACGAAAAAGAAAAGAAAGCAAAAAGAGTTCATCTGATGCAAGTACACCAAGGAAGAGACTAGCTTACCCAGATATCCGGCATTGGCTACATGGAATGCACTCTAGGCAAAAAATCTCCCTCATCCAACAGGGTCATTATCTACGCTTAATCTATGAAGTGGGCAGGCAAATCCAAGAATTAAAGCGCTAGCATCTTGCGCAGCCATGTAGCTGAGGGTAGGCTAAGAGGGCGTCACCTCCCTAAATCCACTTCCCTTGTCAATTACGCCCCCTAACTTTCCTTCAGCTAGTTGTTTTTCCTACTATTTTAGGCTTTCTGCCCCCCTTGGGAAAATTTGCCATCCAAGACCGCCCCCTAGCCACGAAGAGCCAGCTACGTCACTGATCTTTCGCGCTAGTACTAAGTTGCAAGCTGAAATTATTTAAACAACTTCACTGAAATTCAAAAGACTTATGGTCGTCACACAGCGAAACCACCATTTACGCAATACCAACTATTAGGTCATGTACAGTAATGTATGGATGGATAGGTAGATAAAATCGGGATCACTGCATGTCATATCCTAGATTCTAGAGTTGGTAGAAGTCAATTGAGAGATCATGAAAAAGTTCACTGTAAAGCGCTTCAATATACAATCCCGTTGAATTATTGGGGGCAATGACCCCTGCCCCTTAGTGTTTATGGGCCTAAGAAAAAAGGGTATAAGGTAGTGGTGATTTCTAAAAAATTTTAACAAGGGGTGCCCTAGACACAACCACGCCCATAGTTTGGGTGTGGCTCAGCTACAACCACGCCCATATTTTCAAAGATGGAAACATGATAATTTAGTTCAATACTGATATAGTATAAACAACAATAAGAGATGCGTCCATATAGCAGTGCACAATTGATCATAGCACGTTGGAAGCGAGCTCAATAAACTCTGAAAAGCGAAGCCAATGCAAGAATTGTAGGGGGACTGAGCCCCCAAAATGAGCAGAGATTTTAACAAGGGGGCTCTGCCCCCTGAGCTCCCCTAGAAATCATCCCTGGTTTGAGGGCGGAACACCCAAGAAATTTTTTATCTTTGCTCCATTTACTTTGGCTATAAATGCGACCCACTCCCTTTTTAGCGTTACAATGGTACTAGAAAAGAGATGAAGAGGTAGGGAATTAATTGAAAATATGGTTGTTTTGCCGACAGAATTCTTCGCTGATGAGTGTGATAACCCCACATCCACTGTTGATGCAGGCCTGAATCTAATACAGAGTTTCACATTCATATGCGCTGACGATGTCAGCATCTTCAACATTGAAGACTGCATGTTGAAAAAACAACGGGATTTTTTGGTGTATTTAGGTGCATTGGTGCAGTCGTATTGCGTTCGTAGAAGTTGGCATAAGTCCCTCCCCCGTGTACGCAAATGTACTTTTTCCTCTGCGATGGAATGCCCGAAAATGCCAGTTTTGGTTCTGCGGAGGAGTCTGTTTTTGGTGCATCCTCAAGATCCATCCTCAACGTTATTTATCAGTTCATGTTACGAAAATGTAATTTAGGTTATTGAGACTAATAATGTCATAAAGACCGCCACTTAATAGAATTACATTATGAGGTTTAAACAAAAAGGATGGTCAGTCCATTATTAACTGTACTATGCCTTGTAATTGTTGGCATGGTGTCTACAATGTGCTGTGGAATATTCCTGGTTTTTAAACATATATGTAACAGGTTGGTATTGAATTCTTTCGATTTTCAAATTTATTGATTATAATTACATATATTGTTTAAAAAATTTGGAGTACCTTCGCTATCTGAGTTGTACTATACGCCATTTCTTTGGATGTGAATGCGAATGTGTTTCTCATAGTTTGATGTTTGCAAGTTACTATCATTTTTGTTTCGTTTATTTGGATTGTTGAAGTTTGCCAGTAATTGAATTTGTTATCACTGCAGATCATCGTCAAAAGCTACAAAAATTACGGTAAGGAATACCCTTAGTATTTTTTCAAATCATTGTGTATATAGCTTAAAAACTATTGTTGGGGTTTTTAATTTAGGAGCACGCTAATATTTTTTTTTGATTTACAGACTGTGCGATTTAGAAAGAAAGGATTTCTTTCACGAGCAGCATGCTCAAATGAGGTACTAAGTGCTTTCATATATTTTAGGGTGCTTTGACAATCCTTTAAGCGTTTTTGGGATCATCTAATGCTACAGTAAAATGTTGTAATAAATTGAGTTTATGTTACTATTACCGATGTTTACCCCTCTGTTGTCCTGTGTCTCCCCGTAGATTTAACATTGGGGGTAAGGGTACTGTATGAATGTACGCATCAAGAGCTATTTTGTAGTCTGTGATTTATGAGGGTAGCTCTTCTATTGCTTGGAGAGGCTATCTTTCATATGCACCATTCAGTACACATCTAATGAATGTTTTATTGACGCCTAGTTAATTATTTCTGTAGAATGTAATTTTTCAGCTATTGTAAGTGTGATATATAGGAATTCATCATGCTCTCTAACATTTTTGTCTATTTTGTGCAGAATATTAGTAATGCAATTCTTAGATTTAGTTTGATTTTGCTTCACAATTAATATAAACAGAGTTTTTATCAAAACAAGAAATGGAATCTGATTATCTCCACTGATGCTTTAAGGCAGTAAAAATTGGAAACATGAGGTGCTTAAGCACCAAAGAGGAAATTGCTATTTTTACTTTTAATACTTGTAGTATGATATTTAAGACATAGTATACTATTATGTGTAACAGCTTAGTATACTATTATGTGTTATGCTGTGCAGGCCTCATGACAATTATTTTGAGCCTGCAAGCACAGATCTGAGAAAAATTTGCCTCCAAAAAAAGATGTAATAGGTAGCTAGATACAGAGGAAAAGTTGCTGCAGAAATTTGAAGTGGGACATTTTATGCCAGTGACCAGTACTTGACATTTGCACAGATACATAAGCTCTAGTTTTAAATTATGCTATGTTAGCTTGTACTGTTCCATGCTAATCTAAGTTTCTGGCTTTAGATATGTGGTGTCTGTTTGGAAGAGTTCAAATTAAGTGAAGACATTGATGTGTGCCCCTGTTTCCATGGCTATCATGCAGAGTATGTTTTCTCTTCTGAAAATTTCCATTACGACTTAAATTGGAATTTTAGGCTCTTTGCTACTTTGTGTTGATATTAACTCATTACTAAACTGTGAAATGGGACTTTCTCCATGTGATCATAAAGATGATCAAATAAGTTGGTCCATTCATTTGATTGCCCTTTTTGTATATTTGTATTCATTTTTCTTGTGTATTTGATATTGTTATTAGGTTGCATTCATGCTAAGAGCGAATTGTGTAACAAGAAAACTGATTTAGTGACATAATGCAAAGCAGAGATGATGAAAGTGACAACTTTCATCATCTAGTTTCTTTTCCAATTTGCTCCTAGTGTGAATATCCGATTATGTGTAATGGTCACCGGGTCTATCTCTAGTGCTCTGTCTGCTGACAGGTCCGTCTTGGCATCTAGCTTCACCAGCTCTTTCTGTTACCAGTCCTTCTTTTCATGCTGGCATACCCATCCTCTTTCAATTCAATCAGCATTCCAATCTTTTTTCTTCCTTTAGGTCTTTTTCCATCTATTCTACCTTCTATTACTTCCTTCAACAAGCCATTACCACAGATAATGTGTCCAATCCATCTCTTTGTAGTGTTAGTTATGTGTAATGGCCACCGGGTATGACATTGAAAATGCACTCAGTTGTATTGTTTGTTGATGTATTGCATTGATGTTTTATTAACAAAAGTGTGTAGAAAAAGGGGTGGTGAATACTATGAAGAGGTCTGGGAATATGTCTTTGTCAATTAATTTTGATACAAACTGCAATGATACTGCAGGGGTTCTTGGAATTTCATACTCTAGCACAGGTGTTGGGAACCTTTTTTGGTTCAAAGAGCCATTAAAATCACATATGTTGAACTCTATTACCTTTAGAGCCATACAATATTTTTTAACAGCAATGCATGTAATACTTTTAGCAGTAGTACAAGTCTTATATGACTTACTATAGCATGATTTTTAATAAAGCATGATTAGTAGCAAGTGTTGACAGCATTGCCCTTTAGACTGTATACTTTGAAGAAATGTCAGGCTAGATTTTTCTGTTAGCCAGTGAACCATATGCAGTCATTGAAAGAGCCACATCTGGCTCATGAGCCATAGGTTCCCAACCCCTGCTCTAGCATAAAGCAATGTGTGTGTGTCTTTACTTTGGCCCATAGATTTATTGATTAAATAACTGATTTCAGCTGCCTAAGACAGCTGTTTTATCTGAAGTATATGCATATACCACAGGTTATTTCAAAAGTGGATAAAGTTCCTGGGTTGTGGAATGCCACTTTTCTTCAAAATATGTTAGTAGTTGTAGCTACCAATCCATTCTATTACTAGTCCTATATTAGTAGTCAGTATTTATCACTCCAATTCTCTTCCTCTCAGATGTCTTCATAACTGGCTTCAAGTAAAGAACCAATGTCCAATTTGCCAAGATAGTCTTGTAAATGCACACGGAGAAACTACGCCATTACTTAGAGTTTACACTATTGACATATAATTTATTTCACATTAGCCATCCACTGCCACTTATTAACCTTCTATTTTACCAATGGTTTATGCTATATAGTAATTATTGTATCATAGCAGTTTATATTGGTCCTAGGTTATATTTTTATAGTCATTTAATGTTTTAATATTTTCCACACAAAAGCTATCCATAAGGAGGTACATCACACAATAGAATTTTTATTTGATAGCCTACATTTGAGAATCATGTATTGGAGGAAAATTAATGATCAATTTATTGGGAATTTGTACTTGTATCAACTTCATCCAGTTGAAGAGCATCAATTCTTAGACTGTTACTAGTTAGAAGGTGACCCTTGAGAGTTTTGAATCAAATCATAAACTAGAATCATGTTTCGTATGTGTAAAATATGGATGTAGCTGTCTTAAGCAACTGTTATAATAGTTTTATGTCAATATGGTTTTTTCAAACTCAGGTCTACAATTTATCAAGCCTAAAATTATTGGCAAGGGAAAGGGTTGAGTACCTTCTCACGCCTTGGGTGTCAACAATTGTTATGATCCTAAACATATTAACAAGCATGACTTTGTATTCACAGTCATTCCTTACCCTTATGTCATCTTTAGATATTGATAATTTTTGCAAAAGACTATCATAGAAGTAAGGAAACAAAGCAAAAAATATATGTTAAAGGATAAAATGCATGCTTAACTAACTAGTAATGTATTATGGTATCAACATGTATGTACAAAAGTCATTTCCATGGTTAAAATATCAAATCGTATAATTTCTAGTCTATGTCACATATTTGGAAAAATTGCTTGCTGTAAGATCACTTCCAGGGGAAACATCTTAAAATATTAGTCTTTCATTTATGCTGTCACTTTATGTGTTTGATTCAAATTGAATCCACCTCCTGTGAAACGAGGCCCATCACTTATTTGTGGTTGAAATGGAGGCTGAGATGCTTGCTGGATACTTCTCTCACGTTCCCTGATGAAAATAATTTTTAAATGTCATATATTGATTGTTTGCAGTAGTGATACTTAGCACCACACAAGCATAACAATTCATTATAATGTAATTTGAATTTTTTATATATGGAGTGGTTCTTAACTTATGAAATAACAACACCCATGCTTCTGTATCTCTCTAAGTGTGTCTCATATTTTCAAATTATTTATGCCAATATATATCAAATCTTTTAAAAATTTCACTTGACATGCATGGAGTCATCTACATACTATAATCTTGTTTTTCATATTTAAGAAAATAATGCAATTTAAATGTCAGCAGAGAAGCAACTATTTCCCATTATTTTTCAATGAAAGTTGTGCACAAATGTTGAGATTACATCAGAAACTAGCTGACAAAGGACTATACAATTTTAATTTGCTCTTACCTTTGTTGTTGTTCCTTTTTCTTTTGCATGAAGTATTTCTTCTTGGCTTCTTGCAACTCCCGAGCAAGTTTATCAATTTCATATTTGTATTCCTGTACCTGTGCTTCATACATGTTTAATTCCGATGCCATGGCCTAAAGATTATGAAAAAAGCATGAGCTTTCTAAGTAGAAATGACAATAATCTACAGATGATAGCAGAATGGCTGCATTGGGGATTAAAATATTACAGAAACCTTATAAAAAACAAGTCTACCTTCATTTGCTTTGTCTTCTCTTTAGCTGCTGATTGGTACATGCTTAACTGCTCAGCAACTTCAGGACCTGGTTGTCGAGCTAAGATCTGTTTGAGTTCCATGTAAAGTTTTTCTTTTTCTTTGATTAAAAGCTCCTTTTCTACTACCTAGAACCAAGAGCATTGTGCAAAATCAATATGAAGAGAAGGTTAAGCTTATACAATCATCCTAAAAATATTCACAGGTACGACACAGGGGTCACTCCATGCCAGATGAAATGGTCATGTCACCACCCTCTCAGAATAGGCTGGGTTTTGGTACATGAATTTCTACTTCTGGAGTAAGGTTATATGCCAAGTTTTACTTTAAAGTTCCAAGCCATTGTTGAGATATTGATACATGGTCCCAGACACTTTTTGGCACTTTTCTCAGCACCACCACCAAAATTTCATGCTCTCTGTTAGTCTTTTGATAATAACTGTTGATCCAATTTATTTCTTTCACTTGAGGGTGGCCATGGGAAATTTATCACCAGCTACTTCTGCTTAAATTTCCATCTAATTTGACTTAGAATGTTGTTAAAAGTACACATAATACTTGTGGTTCTCCATGATCAGCTGCTTACCCTAAATATGATTTAAAGGTCTGGTCATTATTCGTAGGGATGCTTGTAAATATAAAGACACTCCTGATGGTGCATTCTTTGTTTTGAAAAAACCCTTTATTTAACATCTAGTATGATATTTATTTACCAGTGTGATATCTATATGGACCTGTGTGACACATAGACAGTGGTGACAAGCATAAAATGTCAGAAATGGGCAAGCATGATAAGTATAATCAGACTAAGATCTGACTAAAGAGCAATGTGTTTCTGGCCAATATTTACCAACCAAAAACATATAGAACTAATTCTGTCCAAGTTGCAGTAATTCCTACTTTTACCAACCATACTTATGACATTTAGATTTGAGTTCATATTAAAATTCACCTAATGAATGAATTCTTTTGGAGCCAAGAAACTGGCTACTTTTAAGTGAACAATATGACCAGGTTCTCACCTCTTCAGTTTTTGATATTAATCTCTTTTGTAGCGTTTGAATCTTTTGAATCATTTCGTATGTACTTGGGTCACTTCCCTGAAAATTGAAATCAAACGAAGAATTATGCCCACGCTTGCCGAATTGAAATTGCAAATAAATTTCCCGCTACTGTTTTCTTAATCTATAGTATTAACAAATCGAAGTTATTTGGACTATTTGCTTGAAGGTCAGACAGCAACAACTATAGACTTCAAATTAACTTGATTGCAAATAAAAAAAGCTTTTCCCACCTCTAGCTTCCTCCATCTATGAATATTCATTGGATTCTCAAGTTCTTCCTCTAAAGCTTTGCATCTCGTTCTTTCTCGGAGCAATTCTCGCTGCATGTTGTAGACCTCTCGCCTGAAATAGAGGAGAAACCCTCTAATTTCCCATAAATTCAATTATCAATTCGAGGGTGATTTCTTTTTTAGTATGTAATGACGGGGAAATGCCTTAGGGCCTATAGCAATGCCCCGACAAAGGAAAAACTTAGAAAAGAGAGAAAGGTTAAGTGGATAGAGAGATAAGATCAAGTTTGCTGATGTTAGCTTTGAAGGATGATAAGTTGTAGGTTTCAGGGAAAGCAGGGGAAGGCAATGAGTTCCATAGCTGAGAAGTTCTTGGAATTAAGATGACTTGTGAGCTAGAGTTCGTGGATTAGGTAGTGTAATTTGTAAAGGGTGAGATTGGGTAGAGCTTCTGGTTGTTCGAATACGCCTCACTGGACCAGGAATGATATTCTTGGACTTACTAGACCAGGAATGATAGCCCCAATGAGTAACATTGTAGATAAATCAGAAAAGTATTCCCGAGATCATTTGTAGATTGCCATCCCGAAACGCTATGGGCTATCTCAGAACGGGTTCATCAATTCTGACATCATTCTCAAATTAATACGAAAGCTGAACTTTCCAACTGATGGCTCAATTGTGATTATCATTCAGAAATCAATTTATTATCAATTCTTCTTCTCTTGTGGCTTCTTGAGCTAGGGGGTGGCCACGGGGGGTCAACCCCTCCCCCAATCAATAAAGCCGCATTTAACGTTTCACAATTTCAGCTTATCCCATATTCATGTTTTTTGCCGACTCACCTCAATTCCTCCACATTTGCCACGCTTTTTGTTAGAATATGTTTTTCTCTTCTTAGCTTTTTTATTTCTAGTTTCAGTAATCGTATATCTTCCAATCTTTGCCGGTACTGTATCTCACCTGCAATCAGTAAGCTATAAATTAGAAACACGTTCCTACAGCACGAAAAAGCGGCAACATTCTTTTGATACACTTAAGAGATTTTTTCCTCCGACACTCGTCAGAGTATGAAACGTCGGATAGTGACCTAAAGGTTAACCGAAATATATAGCCAGATGTGGTTACATGTGATAGGATGCGTCTAATTGGCCCCAAGAGTGGCTAATTAGGACCTATTGACCATTGTTTACTTGAAGAGCAAACACGTTACTTGCCTTAACGCCGATCAACGTGCCCAGCCAATGAGCACATAGCTGCTTTGCGCATTTAGTGTTCATTCACTCATTACGCAACGCTAAATTTACCCTTTCTGAGATCCCTCCATCCCCCTGTCGTAACGCTCTGTACCACAGCTCTCCATATAAAAAAGCAACAGCGTAACGAACCAAAGTACCCTTCATCCCCTCTAGAGGCGCTACGTAATGGCTGAATGATCCCTTATGGCAGTTTCTGGAAAATACCAGTGGCAGGAAATTACGTCTTGATGAGAGCAGCTGTGATTATTTTGCTACTATATGAGTGAGATTACAGCAATAAACACCGTCTTTATACGGATGCCTAATGTGTTTGCTGATCCTCAATATTCCTATATTTTTTCGGTTTTGAGCCTTAAATTATTCTTAAGTTACTCTTAAATATCAAAGGTATAAACATGTCTGAAAATCAAAGAATTATATTCACATCTTTATTACTTTATTGTCTATGAAGCAATATAAAAGTGGAGCAGAATAACAAATATTGTATCGATAGTGAAAAATTAATCTACAAGCAGTACTATAACTCAAATACACAAAAATTATAAGTCTTTATGAAACTTGAGTCCTGCCCAATTCTTAAACTATTCTTAACTTTCAGCGATTCGCAGCCTAAATATTCTTATAAGCTTTATTCTTATAAAATAAAGTGTGTTTGTGTATATATTGCATCTATTAAATGTTGAAGTAAAAGATAATATATATTAATGAAGCGATAAAGATAACAATTAAGAAATCGTATATAAATAAATAAAAACCTTTGTCGAGAGTGCTCTGTTGAATTTTGATCTTTTCGTACAACAGTGCGAGTTCATCATTCCTTCTGACCAGCTGCGTGCCTAGAATATCCCTCTCACTTACAACTTGATCTAGTTCTTTTTTCTGTCTTAACCTTTCGGCATCTGCTTCTGATATAATCTTCAATAATTTCCTCTCCTCTGCTTCTTGTTGCTCAATGTAAGCTTTGGATTCTGATGCCTCCTTCTTCATCGATTGTAGCTCAGCCTTCAATGCATCTTTTTGCTTCTCTACTTTCTGGTAAATTTGATGCTCCTTGACAAGAGCCGCTTCTTTCGAAGTTATTTCTTCCTTTAGCTGGTCGATTTGGTGGTTCATAATTTTCAATTTTCTCTTCATTTCTGTTATCTCATCCTAAAATAGCAATATTCTCAAAGTCTAAAATCATTGGATTTTCGAGATATTGGATTTTGGACATTGAATTTGGACACTGGATTTTTCTAATGAATTCGATTCTGGGTGGAGGTTATTCAGGGCCTTTTATCATAGCAAGTTGGCCCTACTAAATCAAATCGTTGATGTTGCAACAGTGGCTAAGCAACATTTTGATGAACCATTCCCCATAAAAACAGAGTTATGTTAATTAATATAGTCCTTTATATTTACTCATCATTCAAATGACATCCACTCCTAAGGATAGCAAGAAAGGAACAAAAATGCTAGCCGGCAAGTGGATGTGGTACCTTCCGCGCAAATTGATGATATAACTGAGAAACATTTTGGAAATAAGTAGATATTTTCTCAGTTCAGTATGAAATACTGTCCAGTGAAAGACGATTATACTCAATCTAGACTTTCGGCTGTACTGCGGAATCACGTCACATATAAAAATGATACAATATGTCTAAGATCAAATTACGATATATCATACCTGGCACTCAATCAGATTTTTGCTATATAAATTCCTGTCACTTCGAACGGCTTCGTATAGGTTCTGAAAAAGGAATTCAAAATGTTTTATCAAATGACGATCACTTTGTGATTGAATAACATATTGCATTCTGTCAACAAATAATGTATAAATTTATGTATTTATTGCACACATCTTAACTACAAAAGTTTTTCATTTGCAAATAAATAAAACAAAAAATAAATAAAAATAACCTTTACATATTTACAAGCATCCTTAAATTACAAATTTGATAAAGTAATAAGTGTTAAAATTTGATAAAATCATGTGTGAAACCACCATCAAAAGAGAATTTCCTCTAATGGGCAAACAAGTTTTTTTATTTAGGTGTGCAATACTGTGGAATAGTTTGCCATCAAAATCAAAGCAGGCATCCAGCCTTGCGACCTTTAAAAAGATATTTTATAACAGTGTTTTTAGATATTCAGTGTGATTTATATCATTTTATAAATATTGCAAATATGTATTTTTTTCATTTTCTTTCTCTTTTTATCATTGTTTGTCACTGTTGTAATTATGATTAGGTCTTTTCTTTTTCTTTAATTTTACAATGTTTTATATCATGTATGCTTGTAGTTAAATGGAGGACCCCTTGCAAAGCAGCTATGGCTGATTTGTTACCCTCCTTAAACATACAATGCTATAAAGTTTGCATAAGCGCAAATATAACAAACTACAGCACTAAAATTGTGTTGCAGACAATCTCAAAACGATCAATAGTTAGAAAGATTTCTTAGTTCTATTGAGATGATCTTTTTCATAGGTGATGTCAGGGAAAAGCCTCAGGGTCTATAGCAACACCTTGACAATGGAAAAACTAAGAAAAGGGAGAAAGATTAAGTAGATAGGGAGACAAGATCAAGTTTGTTAATGTTAGATTTGAAAGAGGATAAATTGTAGGACTCGGGGAAAGTAGTGGATGACAATGAGTTCTATAATTGAGAAGTTCTTAGAATGAAAGATGATTTTGAGCTAGAGTTCATCGATTAGGTAGTGTAAAAATACTCACTTGTTGTTGTTTCAACTTGGTGTCTGCTTCAGCAATTTTCTTTTTGTAGTCAAATATTTGCATTTCTCTTACTTTGACATCCTCCATATGCTGCAATACCTTCTGCGTTAGGTCACTCGCCTCATTAATGTAACGATCACGTTCCTTCTCCAATTGGTAAATGATTTTCCGTTGTTTCTGAGCCTCATCTTTGTAATTCTGCAAATAGGAAAATTACATTTTTAATGGCCTGTAAAAGAACAAAGTTTAAGCTTGTCATTAGCTACATAGATCAACCTTGTCCATCTGGAGTAGAGTCATGATTTCAAAATCATGCAGCAGATCATAGCATGTATTTTCTGTCTTTTTCTACCAATGTAATGATTAAACTTAAAAGATATTCCTGTACTCTGGAGCACCAAATAATCAGGGAGTGGTAATAATCGATAGGGATTGTTGAAGTAGATATTTCAAATGAACACATCTAGTCATACGCAGTTTGCTTTTATACCATTTTCCTTGCAGTTCTATGCACGGTCTCTATCTGGCTGCACTCTGCAGTAAACTCAGTCTTTGAGAACTGATTTCAGATTCTCAAAATTAAATAATAGGGGGGCTGGGACAAAAATGGGGGGAGGGGTTAAAAAATTTTTTAAATTATTGATTGGGAGGGGAAGATTGTATGGTACTATAGAGTACATTTGAAATTTATACATGCCTGTATTTCTTGCTCCAAGTTCTTCTTTGCTTGCTCATGGAGTCTAACCAGGCTCAATTGCTTCTGTGTTGCACCAGCAGCTTTCAGTAGATTCTGAATTGAATTAAAAAGACTGTAATGAAATGGTATCTCTTACATAAGCTATTCTCTTTCTGACCAATGTGATGGGGGCAACAAATCTCTCAACATTTGATTAAAATTTCAAATATTTTGTGTGATTTTTGTTGGCAGAAACTTAGTAGCAGCAAAAGCTCAGCCTATTTTTTGTGACAATAAGTATTAATTCTGATGGGATACGCTACCTAAGTCATGCCAACACAATGTACTCTCCAATTTGGAAGTACTTAATACAACAGACCTCCAGACTGAAGAATGGGACCATATACTTTTGAAGTAAAAGGTTAGGGGCATCTTTATAGATACCCTCAACTTTTTACTCCAAAATATATGTTGTCCTTCATTCCACTCTCATCTACCAGAGGCCCCTAGCTACAAACCAGGGGGTAGACCAATCATTTATTTATTGCAAACCCATTAGTTATTAAGATTTAAACTTTCCTCCAACCCCACATTTATTGCCACATCCCTTCCATTCCAGACCTGGTGGTATATTAGCCCATAATATCAGAATACTCCATACTTTATTTAGGATGTCTCTTTCGCGAACCAAGTCATCAACAGCTTTCTTATCCAGCTCTGTCTGCTTTTTGCTAGTTTCAAGCTCTGAAACAAGAAGTTTTGTAAGTTTCAAACTTAAAACGAGAATTGGCATTAAACTGTAATTCTCCTAAGCAAACTGCTACTTCAACTTTTTAATGTAATACCAATTAATTTAATAATGTAATATATGAGGTAAATGTCAAGAATACTACTCACAGAATTCCTAAAGTCACAGTCCTCAAAGATGCCATCAACAATTTTACTATGCATAGGTAGGTATCATGAGGCAGAGAGAATTTTAAAAATATAAGAGGTGAACCTCTTTCTAGTGCACTGATTTGTCCCTTTAATGTCTCTTTTTGATGTTCCACTTCAATCTTTTGATCCTCAACTGCTCTCAACTTCCTTTGAATTGCTTCTCTTTGTCTTGTCAATCTTACACTATCTTGTTTCAAGTTTCCAATATCTTCTTCTCGAACCTATAAATTGATGGAATAGTGTCGTAGAAAATATTTGACCATAAAACATGATGTTTTATTACTTAACACTTAACACAAAACAGGCCTGCTATCTAGAAAATCACCTCAGCTAATAAGACCTCATTTTAGTTTTTTTAAAAAGTTTCCCAGCTGAACTATTAAGACACCTCTGTATTAAGCACCCAAGAGTAGCACTCTGTAAGAATGATTACATAGATCTTAATGCTAGATAATAAAACAATATATAACATACTTTTAGTTCTGCAGCTTTCTGATTATTTTCCTGAGCTAGCTGCTCAGCTGCAGATAGTTGTGCATCAAAATCTTGTTGCAACTTTGTTAATCTGCTGTTCAAGAGTTCCGTATCTTTTACAGCTCTTTCATTTAAAACCTGGAATACAAAATATACTTTAAGTCAACACTTCCCCTGCAAATACATCAAATATGAATCACTGACACACATAAGAAATTTGGGAATAATTTCTCATAATTTACCCGTTGTTCTTTAAGTTGGTATTCAAGTCTTTGGTTTTCCTCTTGTGCTTTTTGGGACTGATTCTGCTTAGCCTTCAGTTCTGTTTGCTTTGCTTCAACTTCACTTTTGAATTGCTTTAATTCTTTCTCAAGTTTTTCCTTCTTTCGCATTTCTCTTTGTGCTTCATTATTTTTAACTTGTATATCTTCTTTGAGCTAGGAATAACAAATATTTACAAATAAATAGTACCATTGTGCTTTCTCAGAAGGTCAATAATTTTTTAATGGTAGCTTTTGTATCTAGCATCAACAAAAATAAACTCAAAAAACTAAAAGTCTTTCAAGCTGGTCTACTAACTCACACAAAAACATAAAATAAGCAGAGTATGTTAGACCTGAGAATAAAAAATAGACATAGCTTCTTGATAAGCATGCTTCTAAATTATAAGTGGGTGCTTAGTACCTCTGATATTTTCATTTCAGCTTCTGTAATATGTCCTTCATAAGTTTGTAACTTTGTAGATGTACTTTGAAGTTCTTCCCTTAGCTGTAACAAGCAACAATGAACATATTTATTAAAACAATATCAATTTCAACTCACTAGACATGACCTGGAGTGGATTAATAGGAAATTGAAATGGTTGATGATTAAAGTATCTATTGTAGATGACAATAATAAAACTATGAATGGCAATGATATGGATAATGAAAATGATGATTCTCAAAAGTCAAAATACAACTTACATTGACTATTTCAGCCAACTTCTCATCCCTTTCCTTAGTGAGTTCATCCTTTATCCTTAATAACTCTTGGACACTGAAATGTATAGATCTTTTTATTACAACAAAAGTAAATAGCAATCATATTTGAAAATTAATATGATGAACAAATTTCCAACTTGATCAAATATCACAAACTGGAAATAGTTATTCAACATTCCATGCTATATTCTATTTATAACAATTAAATACCTGTGATCTTGTCCCATTGTCAGTCCAGCTCCTTGTTCAACTAGCTTACTTAGATTTGCAATCTCAAGTTTTAATGATTGGATAGTTTCTCTGGCTCTTGTTTCTTTTTCATGTGCCCCATCCACCATCTTCCAGGCCTTCTCTATTTCCTAAAAGAGAGGACACTAACATTTACACCAAATGCAAAATGACAACATTTTTAAATGCTCAAAATGTTTACATCATATTTCTTTGAGATAGTAAAGTCTTGAAATAGATATACACATTTCAAAACAAGAAGTGAAATCTCAGAGAGTGAATGCTGCTGATTTTCTGTGCTGCAGTGAAATTCCTTTTCATCTTCTCAAAACACATTTAGTGAATCTGTCCACTTTTTCTGAAGACATTCTCTTTGCATCTTATGGGAACTAAACAAATAAAGTTGATTTCCTTACCTTTTTTAAAGCAACTATTGTGTTTTGATCTTCTTGAGACAGTTTCAGAGCAGTGGAAACCTTTGCAGCATTTGCAACAATTTCTCCATTTAGCTCTCTGCATTTTTGCATAAGCCGTTTTTCACTCTCATGAGACTTTTTGAGTGCCCTATGCAATTTCTCATACTCTACCCTGAATTTTTCAAGACTTTTGTCTCCAAGCAGTTCACCAAGAACCTAAAAGAGCAGAAATAAGAACAATTGCAAATCAATTGCTTTCTTTACCTTTTTAAAGCAAGTATTGTGTTTTGATCTTTGAGCAGCCATGGCCTAGTGGTAATGCACTCGATTCAGACCAGCATGGTCCTGGGTTCAAGGCCCACCACAGGCCATTGATGTCAGGAAGGGTATCTATTCCTAAATACTCATGCCACAGCTTAAGTCCTATCAGAGGCACCCTCCATGCCCCAAGGAATTGGGGGAAATGGAAGTAAAATTGAGAAATCAAAAGATTGTGTTTTGATCTTCGTGAATTGCAAATCAATGGTAAATTATGTGTAATTGGGCAAAGAAATTAGGAATATATTCAAAAGTTTACAATGATATAGTATTGATCTTTGTTCCCTATCATTCAACACACCTTGATTAGTTCATAAAGCTGAGCAGCAGCAAAAAGTAATCACAAGAACACACTGTGATTGTTGCTTAGTTTGTGAAAAATTCTAGCTACAACTATATCAATTAATAAGTGAATATTTAAAAGTATTGCAGAGCTGATAATTGTGCAAAAACATCTACGGTAGTAATAACCCTATATATTAAAAAAACAGATAAAAAGGACTTTGCTTTCACCAGCTGTGTAAATTACAGCAGATTCTAAATCTCCCAAAAGATCTGCTTTGGTGTTAATCTTAAAATGAACGGTTTTGGCTACATTTTGGATAGATGCTTTAACATGCTGCTAGGTTTTTGCTATAGCTATAAAAATGAAAAGAAATGAAAGAGCTAGGCATGAGTTTATTTCAAAATTAAGATTGAGCTTTGCACCCTACACAATCTAATTGTGAATCATCATACCTCTTGGAAATCTCTTTCAAGTGCTTCAAAGGCATTCTCTTCAATGGCCGGCTTCTCTTTAAATTCATTTGCGTTCTAAAGAAGCAATCACACCACAGTTGCTACATACAATATGAAGTAAGGCAGTGGAGTACAAGGCCAAAGGATAGGAATCTGACAAGCAATCACATATAGCACTGAAGGCCATCAACATACATGTGTATAAGTTTTCATTTATCAATGCATTATTCAGAATCTACATATCTTAAATAGCTATGCTTATCTAATCTAAAGCTTTTTCGAAGAACATCAACTTAGGCCGTCCAAAGTCCCGTCATTTCTTTCTGGATTGCAACTTTATAGGAGATCATCAAATGATGCTTTATATCATCAACAAGGAGCGCAAGTAAGTAAAGTCATATACATTAACATACCTCTGTACTCATTGTTAGGCAGAGTCCAAATGTTCTAGCATAACGTCGTCTTTACATTTAATGGCGATTTACACCGTTTGTCATGACCTAGTGCTATGTATTCCGTTGCTATAGTAGCAACCATTTGGTTCCAAGCCTCTACTTCCTTCTCAGCCACGCACGCTACGCGTATACACGTACACGACCACACGATACTTTAATTGAGGATCCTGGTAATGAGGAACCTAAAACCATGATTTGGACGCCAGAGAATGAACGTTGTAGGTTGGTAAAAATTCAGAGGTAACCCGAATTACAATACATATCAGGTAAGGCAATATAGTTAGTAGAAAAGTAAACATTATGCAGTGTTTGTCTTTTCTTGTTTGAATATTCTCTTGACATTGACATGGCAGGCAGCTGTAGTTTCGTCTTGCACAAGGATTAAACATGGGTTTGCGTTTTCGAAACTGCTTTGAATTACTGGTTAAATGTGATGCACATTGTTATTGTTACGCGTAATAATGTTTTGCTTGCTTTCTTCACTTCAAGCAGACTTTTTTCATGCTGTTCTCATTACAATTTCTCTTCTGGTTTCGTACACTTTCATTTACCAATAACCCCTAAATGCGGTTCTACGTGATTGCACCCAAAGATGTAATCATGAAAGTGTGGGAGGGACATGCCTATACCCTACCAAATGTTGCAAATGCTAAATGTGGTTGCGCTGTTACTTAACTACGGAACTGACATCCAATATCCTGAAAAGAGCAAATAATGACATCTGGACTGGTTGATTTATGATGAGTTTTAATTAAAATGCTCAAACAGTTGATATGTATTAATAAACAAACAGTATATATATATATATATATATGTATATATAGGTAGATATATGTATGTATATGTATAGATAGAGGTGTTTTTCCTGAGTAAATATATATATATATATATATATATATATATGTATATATATATATATATATATA
>WIPJ01001009.1:817571-828843 GCA_018155075.1 Cassiopea andromeda
TATATATATATATATATATATATCTATATATATATATATTTATATATTTATATATATATATTTATGTATATAGCATTTTATGCTAAGTGAATTGTTATAGGATAAATTTCATATTCTGTGTTTTCATAAACAAACTTTTACTAGTTGCTCTTATTTCTTTAGCAATTTAATGCATATGCTATTTTGTCAGCATGGAGCTATCTGTAGTTGCCGCTAGCAAGTGCATTAATGCAGTTTCTGTTTCTTCATATTTTAGATCATTGAATCTGCAGATCAGCATATCAACAGAGAAGTTTCAGAGCATGACCTTATCATGGATATAAGTAAGAGTTAGTTTTGAGCTTCTATGCCTTGGTATTTTTGTTGGCCATTACATTTGTGAATTGATAGTTTCTTGATATCATTTCATCTGTATTAACCTGATCTTTATTAATATTTTGGCAAATTGATAAGTTGGTATCATGAGAGTAATGGTATTTATTTAATCTTCATTTCCTCTTGTTTATTCTACTGTGTGTTCTTGGGAATCTTGGAATGTGGATTAGCCGGCTATTGTTATATTGAACTTGGAGCCACAATTCTGATTGGTTATAGAACCTTACTTTGTGTTATTGTTCTCTATAACTAGTACAAAGGCAATCATCCACTGACTTTGAAGATTTAGATGGAAGTGATGTAAGTATCATTTAGAAATTATTTCATTGTGCCATCTGTATCTGTTTATATGATTATTATTATGATTTTGTCCAAGATATAGCATATTTTAAGATGATGATGGTGATGATAATGATGATAATGATGATAATGATGATGATGATGATGGTGGTGATGATGATGATGATGATGATGATGATGATGGTGGTGGTGGTGGTGATGATGATGGCTAGCCCATGGTTGGAGGTTGGAGACCTCCATGTGGTGGCAAGGGGGCACGGAGAGACAACTGTGATTAACCTGATCATGATTTATGTCGCAGAGATTCAGAATTAGGACAGATGTTGATGACCTTTGGCAAACTGTCCAACCAGGCCTCTTCAGTGAAAAGCAGGCTCAATGGCTAATATTACAGCTCTTTCTAGTAACTGTTGGGTGTAGCTGACTTGATCACTTCTTTTAAACAAATCACAGGCAACAGGGTCAGTCCTAGGCCCCTGTCTGGGACGAAATGGGAAATGGATGAGATGATGATGTTGATGGTGATGATAATGATGATGATGATGATGATGATGATGATGACAATGTTAGCTTTTATATGCTATGAACTATAGCGTTATTATCAGATGCGCAACTAGGGGGAGTCCTTGGGGTCTGGATCCCTGCCCTTTTTAGCAAATGAATAAAAGTGCACTTTTTGTAGTGCCCTCTCTATGTCAAAAAGGGCATTTCCCTATGATGGAAAAGGCATGATTCTAAAAATTTTCCAAGGGCTTTGCACCTAGCTCCTTCTTCCTCCCCTGCTGTGATAAGAAATAGCAATAAGAATCATTCATCTTCAGAGCAATGATATCAGTAAACCTCCCACAGTGTTTCCTCCACTTATGAATCTGAAAAACAATTTTGACAGGTAAATAGTCTGTTGGTACTACAGAACTTTATCACAGCACGAAAAAGCAGCAACATTCTTATCACATACTTATGCCACAAAGTAAGTGTTAAGAATGTTGCCGCTTTTTTGTGCTGTGGTAAATATTGACAGGCCATATCTTCTATTAAACAGCTTTGATGTGCCCTTTTTCACAGATTGGACTCCTGCCCTCGAAAATTTCTTGTAATGTGGCAGTGTTATGCTTGTAGTAGTTACCTTAATAAGTCCCAATGCAATACTACCTTTTTACTTTGTTTCTTTGTAAAGTAATATCATTTCACACTTTTCCCTTCTCCTCGGCCAGTGCCTTTGGCCTTCTCATTGAGTGAACCATGCACTCACCCACAACACCTTATTGGTACTTAGCTTCTCATTGGTACTTTTGCAGACATAAGTGGCACTGAGAGGGGGCTAGTGACTGTTACCCTCTCAATCAGATCATGCCAGTCCCCCTTGGGAAGGTGGAGAACTCTTGACAGAGTGTTTTTAACAGTTGCAGTTCTCTGCCGCTTGCATTGTCTTACACCCCTGTCAAAAGAGTCAGCCCCTTGTTGGAAAGTTCCTGGCTCCACGCCTGATTGCAGATTAGTCAATGTGGAAACTTTGTAAATTTTATGCCAAAGTTAACATTTCAACAATTCAGTTGCACACATAATTTAGAAAATTTAGGCACACTTAAGTCAATTTTAAGATAAAATAATATTAGTATGCTATTTTCACACTGGTTCCTGTGCCTCTAATTTATATCTAAAATTAAAAGATAAAAATATTTAATGTTCACAATAAATAATTTGGCAAACAGTGAAAAAATTTGTTAATGAAAGTCATTCAAAAGATATTCCTGGCCCTAAATTGGAGTCATGCCCCCCAGATACAACCTACTTTTTCACATAACTATGAAAGATATTCATTGTAGTCATTATGAACTTGTCATGGTATAATTTCCTTCAACTGCCTCAATATACAGATCTTTCTCTCACTTTTCTGGTAATAGGCTAATGCACATTTTAAATAAGAAAAGCATTTATAGGAAAATGAGGCTGAAAAAGGCCAAGTAAAGATGCCTTATGAAAATCTTTAGAATGTGACAAGGTTCAAGGTCCATAGTTAATAAGAAATCATGAAAAGTCTAAAAACAGTTGCAATATGTGTTCCAAAAAGTATTTAATGTTGCAGAGAGGAGGTTAATGTTGCAAAGAGGAAAGTTAAATAGTTGTCTAGTGCAGTGATGTGCCAAGACACCTTCTGTTGGGGGGGGCATTCTGACCAATTGACCAACTATTGTTACTACATTGTTACGAAAAAGAATGGTCACAGAAAATGCTGTGGACAGCCCTCTTGGCAGCTTGGCTAACTTTTGACCAACTTTCTTGCAAATTTGAAAATATTGGGGGGCTCGATGCCTCCATGCCCCCATTAACACATCCCTGGTCAAGTGTATGCTTCTCCCATCCCATGCTGATAGTTTAACTTGCTTATTTGCATATATATATATATATATATATATATATAGGCCAAGCATACAGCTGATACAATACTTAGCTAATTACTGCATCATTGGTAATTGTTAACATTTAATCTTTTTGTTTCAATTTACACCGGCGTTGTCAAGTTAAGCAGACTATAAATTTTAATGATGAATTGTTTTCTTGAAATAAACTTATCTCAATATCTTGGACATATGTGTACGCTGCACTGTCAATATTTGTTAGAAGTTGGCCGTCGTGTAGAGTTTGCTCAATTGTTTTGTTAAAAAGCCAATAGGATAGCTCAATAGACTTTTCATACACGCGATACTGTTACAAAAGAGAGAAGTACCGTACATCATCAGACTGACCGCCTCTCGAACTAGAGACGAAACTTAAGGGGGTATGGGGGTGAGATTCCCCCTAACCTTGAAAATTTGCCATTTCGCAGGGCAGAAACGGTAGTACAATATACTCCTGCAAAGCAACTTTCCAATGCGACTTTCTATTTGCGACTCTTTTATAGAGTTACGAATGAAAAGGCAGTAATTATATACCGCGTCATAACGTCTCGCTGCCTTCTCGCCTGGCGCTCGAGATATGACAATGGAGTGGACCAGCCCCCCGCTTTAGCCTTCACTGCATCCGCAGACGCGTGACCTTGGGCTATAGAAATGGAGATGGGCACCGCCCTATACGCCATTGGGCGCGGGAAAGAACTTTGACTTTTGTTGACTCGATAGTCTTGCAACCTGTCAATCACCTTCACCCCATATGGTGAAACATCAACAAAGCAACCTCCTAATACAAATATTGCTTTTAGATATAAACATGCAGCTGTAGAATTTCATAATATTTGGCTACATTAGATGCAGTTTTAATTGCAGTTACTTTTGTGTGGGTTAGTATCAAAGTGCCAGAGCATCACTGTATTGCCAGAGCTGTTTTTCTTACATCTTTTTGTGAAGTGCAAGCTTTGGTACTCATCTTTACTGTGCGTATTACCGCAAGGCGACAAATATTTGCATTTAGCTGACTTAACAATTAACTTCCTATTTCTCTAGTTTGATTCATGTGATGACGACGATATCTACGACTGTCCAGAACAAGATAATACATATCAAGGTAAGATCTTAGCATAGTTATCTACAAGTTAAGATCGCAACTAGCTCAGGGCTTTGCATTGCAGACAACGATCAAGGTTGCTCAACATTTTCTAGCTGTGGCAAGCCGTGGCTTTCTACGTTGAGAATTTTTCTAGTGCACTCGTGGCCTTTTTTGGTTCTGTTTGTGTTCGAAGAATTTGATACTTATGTAGCCATACCAATGCTTTTTTGGTGATTATCACATAATGATGGTAACACCCATTTGAGGCTCTTTTTCAATGCATTATGTGCAATTCTGTGGTAATTTACGATTTCCGGGTATTTTTTTATAAGTGGCCTAGTCGTGGTTCCGTGCTGACGAAGAAGTGGGTGGAAGGTGGTAGGACGTGTTTTGACTGTTTCACATTTTTTGCGTAGGGATGGATGGATTGGGATACAATTCTGGCAGTGTGAAATGGGGCATGTTTACACGTTTTTTCATAAGAAACTGGTTTAGGCCCCTTAGAAAGACATTAGTTTATCACCCTTTTTGGAAAAAATTTTTGTGCGCCCTTGGGTGCTTATATATTTTACTCTCTGTTTAAAGGATTACAGTCTGGCCTGCTTTGCGTGATTGTATACTGTAATTCCTCATCATAATAATTAAACACTATATTTCGACTATAAATACCGTTATGAGGATGTTATGCGCCCTCGTAGAAAGTAGAAAAAGTGTGCATTTCTCACACATTGACTTCCTTGTTGATTTACAGATGAGAAAAATGAATGCAGCCGTCTAACTTACACAAAAACAAGATCTAATTGCGAATGCAATGTTACTACCTCCCAATGATGCAACATTTATCCAGACAAACATGAAAAAGAAACTTTAAAAATAGAAAAAGACTTTACGCGGGAGGGAGGGAGGGAAAAATGACGAGGGTGGGGATGATAAACTAATGGTTTTGAAGGGGCCTTGTAAGCAACCCAGACTAGACAGCCTAAAATTAAAAGACCTTTTAGAGCTACAAGGAAAGAGCTAAGAAACTTTCAACAAATGGGATATTTAAAGCCGTTACCTAATTTAATGTAAAGTTGTGCCAAAATTATATGAAAATAACATTGGTTTAGATTTTAACATGCAATGTCGTATTTTGTTTAGTATAGAACAGATACCATGTAGGGAGTGGTTTTCTTGTATTTAATTGCACTGATAATTTTAGGCCATTGAGCTTATGAGACGTGTAGCAGGCTCATGCTCTCAGGTACCTAATACACGCCCGGGCGCCACCCTGACGGACCTTGTAAAAACCCCCCAATTTATTAATTTTAGTAAGTTGAAGTGTCAAACGCCCATGTCAGTTATGTCAGGACGTAGCTTTTTTGTTTTGCATTTTCTAAAAGATATCATGCCATTGCATTTGCGCATTCAGTGTTCTTATTAGTTATCTTATTAGACTTTCTACTAACTTCTGTTGCCATTTTGCCCAGACGGACCTCAGAAATCCTAATCAGAGGAGACTCGATGAACTCCGATTTGAGTTCTCCGAGCCTCCTCGTAGCATCGAGGTCGCTGCGCATTGCACAGCTGGAACAGCCAATAGGATCATATCTCTAATTAGAAGGAAATCAGCTGCACAATGCGCAGCGACCTCGATGCGGAGAGGAGGCGAGGAAGAACAAAGTGTTTTATTACTTAATACATGACAATCCTACTATCTGGAAAATCCCCACGGCTAATAAGACCCCCCACCGTTTATTAGTTTTTGAAAAGATTTCCCAACACCCTAGTATTAGAACCCCCCTTGTATTAAGCAACCGAGATTAGACAGCGCCAATCCTTATCCAATCAGCAAATCGTAGAAATTTGGATCGCATGGAAACTTCATAATTGACCTTTGACGTTTGGGCGTTTTTAGCCGTTCACCCCTCCTCCTCCCCCCAATAGTCTATTTACGTCTCTGGTGTTTAGAGCTCTGTCGACTGTGATAACTCTGTAAATATTGAATTGACTGAGCTACTTAAGAATATGGTTTTATCTTAGTAATTGTTTTATTCGAGTTATGAAATATTAGATATTTGATGGAAGATGTTGGAGAATCGGGAATGGATGTTATTCGTCAAAGGACATGAAAACTCATCAGGCAAAAGCGTATCGGGCAACAACCTTTGAAAAAACGGAAAATTAAGAAATTACTACATTATTACTATTTTACTTTTCTCCAAATTTGATAACATCTGTTTGGTTTTTGCCCGAGCAAATGCAGTTTTTCAACGACTGGGGGGCGGGTAAATATAAATACTTTGTTTTAAAGTTGGCTAACATTTAACATGTAATAGTTAAAATGAAAACTAATTAATGCCAACTATTTACATGATTAAACAAAACTTAAATTATCAATAAATTTTTTACAGATTCTGCAGACACACAGCTTTGATCTCCAGGATCTTATACCATTCTTAAAATTTTCTAGATTAGGATTAGGGTTAGGGTTAGGGTATCACACCCCACAGACATCCCAATATTTACGCCCACATGAATGCGTGAAACGATAGAACTATCAGATTTTTGCAGCTTGTGCGTTTGTAGTATTCAAAGAAGTATTTAGCTGCGAACGACCCGCAGATCTATCAGTTTGTTTCCCAAATGCAGCAAACCCGCGACAAGAATACGAGAAAAAGTAACGTACAGATTGATTTCTGTGGAGGATGACACCCAGAGATAAGAACCATAGACAAACTGATGACTGTGCGATGGGGCTTGATTCTATGTTGAGTTTTGTAAAGCGAGTCGTTTACAGCTTACCTTATAAAAGTCATCTCACTTTCCGAACATATGGCCTAGTACTTTTTAAAATTTTACTGCATCAATGTATTCAAGCTCCCAGCTCTTGATAACTAGACAAGTCAACCAATTTCAGGGGATATGCAGATTTGTTCATGAAGTTTTATGATTGGGTTGTTTTCTCGCCAATAAAATAACAAAATTTGAAATTTAGCCGGGTCTCCTGCAAATTCCTTAATCCAAGTTTTCACATTCCTCCTTAGTCTCTCTAGTTCACACCCTAGCTCCTCCACATCTCCTTTCTCTCGTTCTATGCTTCAAGTTGTAAGTACATTGGCAAAAGTTTTGGGAGTGGGGGTTAGTTTCCCCCTCAGGTAAGAAATTATGGGCAAAATTGAGACTTGAATCTATTACAAATCATTGCACCTACGTGGAAGGATGGATGATTTTCTTAGACCATTCAAATCACAACTGAAAATTCATTTCATTTAACAGGGTTGATAGGTAAATCTAGTTTATTCCCATTGCTCAATGTCTATTAGTCTATAATTTATGGATTATCAATATCAGCCATTAATATCGTAATTTATTAGGATGGGGGGGGCTCTCTCTCCTCGATTAGTTTATCTATTGAGAGGGCTCCTCCTTAAAGTAATTCCCCAGATGCTAATTGTCTGTTTAGTTAATTTGTTCTAATTTGTTCTATATTTGATTAATTTCTTTCTGTATTTGGAGTAATTTGTTTCTGTAATTGTATTAGCTTTGTGTTGTATGTAGTGGAATTGCAATTATATGAACTGAACTGAGCTGAACTGAATACCTATACAGGACTTAAGAATAAGCGCAAATATTTGGTCGTTTCATTAAGGGTCGTTTGCCACCCTCCCCTGGAAAAATGCACAGTTCCCGCCACTATGCAAGTGCCGTTGCAACAGGAATCACACCATAAACATATCATAGATGCCACATTTATAAGAATATTTATACCCCGACCACGTTCATTCCGCACATCGTTTTTACATGACTAACCAGACACTCTTATAAATTATTTGAAAATAACAACATTGAGGATACTGTTGTTATACTTGTATGTTGATTATTTTTTGAGTGATTATTTTTTAACTTCCCACATTCCTAAGGGTGTTTTTTCTACTTCCTTATTCAACTTGACTTATTAGGTAGAAGTATTGCTTATTTAATTTCCCACTCTCTCGCTTTCTTCTGTTGTTCTTGGCCTGCAATCAAATTTAATTGGTGGTTTAGTTTATTACAGTTGCTCTGAAAACGATAGCTAATTTCAGTCAGCAAGTATTGCAGCCCTAATTTACAGGCCATAAAACCCAACTGGTAAATGAATCGTAAACTAATTATTCATACCATCAAAGGAAGAATATTGGTTTTATAACTTTTTCATTGTAAACACGGAGATAAAACGCAGTATAGCGGGTTATTATCATGTTTGTCTACATTCATATTTTATGCTGAGCGTTCTATTATCTCGCTAATTTAGCTGAAAGGCTTGGCGATCCAGACGGACAAGATGAGGTATGCATTGATTTTTTTGAAGTTTTGTGGATATTTTATCTATCTCATCTGTTGCAATTTCGAACGGGCTCCAACCAGACACATATCTCTCTAGTCCATCTTTCATTCATTCATGCTAAAAACTTTTGTGATACGTCGACATAGCAGGTTTTAAGGAAGCGCAACCATTTGCATAATCCCAGGGTTAGCATTAGCTGAAAGTGTAGTCCCTTAAGTATCTAAAATTTTGCAAAGAAGTCGTAGGATTCTTTGCTGTTTAACTTAAAGTACCCAAAAGGATCATGCAAAAAGCTATGCTTACAATTAAACTACTTTCTCTCTATATGAAATATATACTACTTAGTTTCTTGGCAGTCCCACCACAATTTTCCTATTTTAAGTAATTTTGCAGAGCAAATTGAAGGTTAATGTTTTGAAGCTTAGAGCTGTGTTGATCATGATTGAAGTCTACGAAATTACCATGGAGCTGGCGAAGTATATGAGCGAAGATGTTAGGATTCCGTTTGCCAATAAGAAAAATAATATTGTGTTTTTATGCAACTCGAGAGTACATCAAAGAGCAAGCTAAATTGGATGCAGCTTTATTTTCACAGCTAGAATGTAGCAGCGAACAGCTTATGATGACCTATTTTGCATTTAATTTCTTTCCAAAGGGAGATGAAATTTACGACACTCCTGATGATGCCAAAGAACAACTCGCAGCAATGAATTCAGCACAGGATCTGCAGCATTTTAGCAACCATTCAAATGGTATGTAGCTCACGTTTTGAGTAGAAATCTGCGTTGTTCTACATTAGGTAGTTATGGAGTAGAAGTTAATGCAGAAGAGATAATGATAAAACCATATAGTGCTTCTGACAGTTATCAGTTAATTTAGTGCCGTATTTCCAACTGGTTAACATCTTGATTTGACAACCAATTGTATAGATACGTTCAATTTATTTTAGTTCTGTAAACAAGTTTTTTTATTTTCAAACATAACACAGAGTCTTTTGTATTACAATTGGACTTGGCTCTGATCCCAGATTTTATGTCACACGATACTCAGGACTTCTTTAGCAAGCTACTGTTTTCTTTGTTGATTATGAATTCGTAGGTCATCAAGTTGGAGCAAGTGATCAGGTAGACGAAAGTTCTGAAAGAGCATCTATTGCCAATGCTCGTGCCTTCTTTGCCAATAAAGTGAACTCATCTGGGCCGCACCCTGGTGTCCCTGTAAACCGAAATACTAAGCCAGCAATCGCTCAGAGGTGGCCTCCCCTGAAAACGGAAGAAATGGACGTCGAGGCAGAGAAGCCTAGATCTGCATCACCATGCAACGAAAAACATCGTGCTATATTAAATAAATTGTCAAGAGTAATTGGGGATGGTAAGTCTTGGGAAAAAAACAATAATGCGTCTGGAAATGAAGTAGATCAAATAACCTCTAATGCAAGCAATAGCACTGTAAATGCTCACCCAGGAATAGTCAATCGTTCAGACAGACCAAATTTCAAAGACTCTCAGAGCAGAATGCAGCCAGTAATGAAACCCCCAAGAGATATTCCTAGCGGAAAGTATCAGACTACAGCTTATGAAGCTCAACGAAGTGAAAATATTCCCCAACCACCTTATCCTCGTGGGATGAATAGTACCTCAGAAATTGAGGATGAAGAAAAACAATATATAGAACCATTGCATAATTCCACAGCCGTACGTACACCATCATTTCAAAGTCACTCGCAGATGTCAAAGCAGGAAGGCCGAGCAAGTTTATCAAATGTGCCTAAACCTGTCCCTGAAAGACAGCCAAATAGAACTATGAATTATGCAGATATTATCATAGACCCTGTGCCACGTGCTCAAAGGCTTCCAAAAAACAATGCAACGTCATTTAGTGCTCCGAGAAATCCTTCTATGCAACACCATCATGATAGTACACCAGAACCTTTCTCAGAAGAGAACTATGAAGTCACAGGGCCTGGAGGAGAAGCTCCAGCCCTTCCATCAGGGAGACCAAACATGGGCAAATCTGGCATTTACCCTGCGCCACAGTCAGGCAGACAAGAATTCCCTCCTTCGAATAAGCCCAGAGCAGTTGTTCCCCCTCAAGAGAATTATAAAGTTCCAGTCTCTGAAAACCCACCAGCGCTTCCACCAGGCAGGCCAGGCAGAAGGGACCCTCCACCTGGTCACTTACCAAGTAGGCTGGTATCTGCACCTGCAAGAGGCACTCAAGCACAAGATCCTTCTCAAGAGAATTACGAAGTTCCCGACTCCAACAATGCACCAGTGCTTCCACCAGGCAGACCGGATAGAAGGAGCTGTGGAATTTCTTCTGATCGGCCACCAAGAAGAGAGGGACACCACCCTCCAGTTGCTTCTCAACCACAAGCGGTTATTCAAGAGAACTACGAAGTTCTCGGCTCTAGCAATGTACCAACACTTCCACCAAACAGACCGGATAGAAGGGACCCTGGACTTCCTTCTGGTCAGCCGCAGGATGTTTCTCAAGAGAATTACGAGGTTCCAGGCTCTGGAAGTACACCAGGGCTTCCACCAGGCAGACCCAATAAAACGGACAATCGCATTCCACTTAGTCAATCATCAAGTGGAAGAGGATTCCCGTCTCAGAACATCGCTCATGTACAGGACTCGCTGCAAGAGAACTATGAAGTTCCAGGCTCTGGAAGTGCACCACAGCTTCCACCAGGCAGACCAGATAGAACTGGCCATCGCATTCCCCCTGGTCAGCTGTCAGGTGGAAAGGGATTTCCCCCTCAAACTCAATCACAGGATCTTTCACAAGAGAATTATGAAGTTCCAG
>WIPJ01001009.1:843345-860397 GCA_018155075.1 Cassiopea andromeda
AGCAAGCAAGTAGTATTTTCCGTCTTCAGCAATATTGTGAACCGTAAACACCTGTGAAGTTACCAGATGACTGGAAGCTGTGTTGCTTCGCTTACAGCGGGAGACGCTGCATGTGTGAACAACAGCCATGCGTTTTTGCCGCATCTTGCCGCACCGCCTCATGCCGCGCCGCATCATACCGCAATATGTGTGAATCTACCTTAAGTCTTTGCTAAATTAGACCTTAATCGGGTTGGTTCTCAAAGAGTAGTAAAGCTTAGTCTTCTGTATAGTTTTGAAAGCCAAGTAATGACGTAATGGCGTATTTGTGGCGATACTTAATTTATTTAATGTATTATTAGTTGTTTAATGCAGTATAATGCAAATTTATGTTATAATTATCTCTTAGAATTGGAAAGAAAGGTAGTGGTTACCATCTCGGCACTTCGGAGAAGGTAAATTATCGTTTAAGTTTTTTGCTCCCTCTTTAATACTTTCACATATGCAGCAGTGACTGGAACATTATTGGGCGTTGTCAAAGGCGTAGTCCATATATTTCCTAAAATAAAACCCACGTGTTTTAAGACGGCGCCACTGGGCATGAGAGTTGCCTCTTACCAGTAGGGTAGCCCTTCAATGTTAAGAGGCTATCTAGGTACTCTTTGACACCGAATAGTAGAGGACCCCCGATTGCAGATTTTTGAAAATTTCACCACCCATTTCCATTTATTAAACGCCCCTCCCCCAACTAAGCAGTTTTGAAAAAATCCTACCCTCGCTGCTACTAAGTTAAAGATTTCAAAGCTTAAAAAAAGATAAGTAAGTAACACACATTAACTTTGTGAACGCAAATCAGTATTAACAACTAAGGAAATCAGAACAAACTATTTACCTTATAATTATACAATATCAACAACTAATAGCAATAATTTTGAAATGTTTGGGTCCCCACACTGTTTATTGAACATTGATCCCTCCCCCAACTGAATGACCAAAACAGCTCACTCTGCAGTCCTTCGGAAGGGACGTTAAACTAGGGGTTCCATGCCTGGATGCGGCATGGAACCCCTAGTAGGCCTAAATAGTAGGCCTAAATTAGCTGAATAAGCTAGGTATAAAAGCCTTTTCAAAATAAAGTAAACAACAACAAAAGCAACAAATGTAGTGAGCTACGTGTGCAAGTGCGTTCACCTGTTGAAAGTCAATCAACCACTCTTCACATGATTTTGTTTATCATCTTAATCATCATTTTTGTTGACTGTAACCACGCTTTCTCTCTTCTTATCAGAGTTTTGAGCGTGTTCAAGATCTGATAGCCTATTTCAAAAGTTTCCCTATTGAGCTGAAGCAGGGTGGAAAGACAAAACTCACAGTAACAGCTCCGAAAAGTTGAAGTCTGCATTTAGTTGCATATTTACTATTTAGGCCTATAGTGCTTTATATAAATATCCCTGTGATTAGTTTTGCTAATTGAACATCGTGGTTATTTAGTATTTTGTGTAGACAGCATTTGTATAGAGCCTACTGGCTCCAAAAATATTATCAACCACTCATATTTTTATGTCAGTGAGCTTTGAATTACCTTTGATAGGATGTTAGTCGTATTTTGGTTTCTTAGCTTTACAGCTGTCGGTTTTGATACGAAAGGGTAAAATTTGTCATTAGATTTGAGACTTTAGCTTCATCTAATGATTTTGTATGTCATGTATATCTTTATTTTCTTAGTTTTTGTCCTTGATACTTCAAAGTGCGTCAGTCTTGAAATTTAGGACTGTTGAGCTAGAGCTTACATGTAGGAGTGAACCTTGATATGTTTGAGTTAGGGGGAGGGGGCTACAACAATGACTATTACCATTGTGCTGAAAATAAATGTCCCGCCCCTACCCCACTTCTCTGTAAATGCTCCCTACACATGCAGTCATTTCTATTTGAATGCGTTGTGAAATCCACTTTCGTCTTGTGGAACACATTAGCTCGTCACTCGATTTAAACTCCTATTGGTACGCTAGTTGCAGAAGATAGAGTTAGTATCCATGGAAATTACTAGAAATTTTCGTGCGAATCTAGCAATCTGCCGCAAAAGTGAATGGCCGACTTGAGCATCTTAAGCCCATTTAGGCCCGCCATAGCTTTCCTTGAGCGGAAGCCATGAGCGAGCCTCGTTTTGCATATTTCCCTCCTGTTAGTGTCCGTGGAAATTACTTATATCGGAAAGTAAGAGTTGTAGAGGTTGCTGAATTGAAGCTCGTGCTGGTATGAATTGCCAACAGTTGACTCCTGTTTATTGGAGAACTGTAATCGAAGTTTTTATATTCCAAAATGGAGAAGCACCACGAATTTTTAATGAGTATTTCAAAATAATTCAACATAAAAAAGATACTCGTGGAAACAACAGTAGTCTTCTGCTTCCAAAGGCTCGCACTGAAGCTGGTCGCAATTGATTTCTCTTTCAAGGATCAAAACTATTTAACAAGCTGCCAAATGTATTAAATAGAGAGAATTCTTTGGTGATATTTAAAGGACAATGTAGTGAACTTGATTGGGATGTTTAAACTTTCATTTTTACTGCTTCAGCCCGTAATTATACATACTTCTTTTTCTAAGTATTGTAGTTTTAACAGGACCGTCATTGAAATCAGCTTTTTAGCCGACTAAGTTATCCTGTATAAATATAGATTATTATAAGTATTATTAACTGAGGTGTAGATAACCGTGCATTTATGTACCCCTCTCATGAGAAAGAGCACCACGTCCTGGTTTTCAACTTCAGGACCCCCTCTCTTTTGATCCGGAAGTTGGTACAATATTTTCTTGATTTGCATCCGACAAATGCGAATCCAGCACAATTTCTGATTAGTATACCAGTTGCACAACGTCTCTGCTGTTGTACTCATTGGCGAGTTAGTAGATATTTTTTGCAGAGTTCTAGCTGTAATTGTATGATATTTATCATCCAGCGTTGGGTAACTATTTTTTACTGTCTCATTCCAAGGGAATTTAAGCTTTGGAAGTTTATTAAGTGTCTTGGTATTGTAGTTTGATAGTTTTATGGATTTTAATTTCACCGTTTTGTATTATATTTGTAGTACTCTTTGAATATGTCCACAGTATTCTAATTTGTTTCTCTGATTATTCTTCTCTGGCGAACACATCCCTTGTAGAGCATTTACGTTTGAGAATTGTATGTATTCTTTAGTTTGAAAGATGAGAAAAAGGGCAGTAGAACGTGAGAAAAGCTAGGATGAATATAGGAAAATTAAAGCGTAACTGCTAATGAATATTAGTGAATTTTTAATGTCGTATTTTGAACAAATAATTCAAACACTATTCAAGAAAACCGTTATTTTGCCTGAGCCTCAATTTTCTTAACTTTCCTGAAATTGAGCCTGAGGTCTTCTTAAAGTTTTCTTAACTTTTGCTGAAATAAACTGGCTAAAATGGTTTACACTTTCGTTATTAATATTGTATGCTTGAATTTGAATTCCATCTTTAACATTTTGAATGTAATTACGACGAAATATCGATTTTTGGCCAATAAAAACACTTAAATTGTGAAAATTGAGCCTCGTGATTTTCTTAAGATTTTCGTAAGGTTTTGACCATTTGAGCCTTATTTTCTTAAAAACTTTTTCTTATAAAAAACGTATCTTGGATACCTTGTGTTCAGTAGAGCGTGCCATGGAAGGTAGTGCCCTTAGCACAGAGTCGTAAACAATTAACTGATCATTCACAAAGGTTCATGGCAGCTATCAGCCAAGAGTTACAGAAATGCTGTGAGTGAGAGAGCAACGTCGACGTCAATGAAGCATACAGCTTTTCAATGCCATGCAATGGTGAAGGATGTACCCTGGGGATGAATGAAGGCGAACACTAGTTACATCTAACAGAAGCAGAATCCCTTCTAGTAACGCCATTGTTGCTAAAACAGAAACTTCAAAAATTAAATACAGACGCGGTTTCTTTAGAGAATTATTCGATTCAAGTCCATCTTTAGTTAGATTCTATGCAAAACTTTATCTTAGCATCATAACTGTCAAGCTCTTCCTTCAACCCAGCCTCGCCTGACGTGTACACATCTTTGAAATCTGTGCAGTATGAATCTGTCTTTTCACAGGCATCCTGCCATTTCGTTGTCAGCGGGGTTGGTTGTAAGCAGTTCGTTTCAGGTTCATTTCGTATTTCAAATGGAATGTAACTTGCTGATTGAATCTTCTTCCTGTGAACAAAGCTAGACACTATGAGTCTTGTTTTACTTGAAGATAGTTAAATAGTTGTATTTGTAAAAATTATCAATTAAGGGAAGAAACTTCTTCACAGCGCTTTTTAACTGGTTCAAGGATTGAATAGTTAACTAATATTTGGTAATTCATTGAAGAACCCAACTTATACCACCACCAACAGGCCTGTGGACAAAACTAGATCCTGTTTTTCTCGTTTTGCTGACAGATTGAAGAAAGCTTACCCGTAATATTTCTAAACAATAACATTTAAGGAAAAGTGTCTTTATTGCTTTTTCGCTGGATTAAAGACGGTATAGTCATTGGATTTGTGGTTTATTCCTTGAAGATGGAACCTCATTTGTACAACCACAAGAGGCCGCTAAAAATAACTGTTTTGATAAAGTGGTACTATAAAGAGGGAGGGTATCATACTGGAGTTGAGAGGATAAAAGTTAAACACAGTTTCCTAGCCACAGATTCTTGTTGGCTTCAACAAATATTTGCAAATTATGCTACAGTTTCAAAGATATATTAAATCGCCAGTTCACAAGCAAAGTCAAATAGAACACCAGCATGTTCAGGCAAAAGTTGGTGCGCAGAAAATGCAATAACTGTTGAAAAAGCTATAAATCGAGACCCTCGAATTGTACCTTTCGCTTTCGGATTTGTGAGATAAGAGCAATATTTAAAGCTTATTAAGCGACGATCCCGACAAACAGACGAGAGTCTGAAGTTAAGAAGAAGCAGAAAGCAAAAAGAAAGTAAGAAGAAAAAATCCCAGCGAATTTGACAAGGAAAAGTTCCTTTGTATAATCAAGAAGGTGATTTTGATTCTACTACAATTTTGCCACGTACAAGTGGCGGCATTACCGGCGTGAAATAACTAAGAGTGTTAATGTGCAGGGTCGTAAAATGGGGCCGTTGACCGTACTGTAAATCCTTGAATAAGCCCCAGTGGGCTCATTTGCAAAAACCAAATGCTTGGGTGGGGCTTATTCGATGGGGGGGGGGCTCAAAGGTTGTCATAAGAAAAGACATATTTTCTCAATCAACTAAATATGAAAATTACAAAATAGCTATTTCGCAAACTAAATTTATTAGCCAATAACATTACATCCTTTGACTGGAGATAAAAGTTATCTCCAGTCAAAGGATATGTTATGTTTGTGGGTTCTTGCAGTAAAGAAATAGAAATATCAACGATTAACAACAAAAAGTTCGCGAATCTTCTTCAATTGATGACTTTAACTATGTATCAACTTACGAATCCCTACTGCGACAACGGCAACATCAACACATAGAACAGCAGCTTAAGCTCAAGCTCACGACAACTTAAACTAACGGACGGCTTACACTATTAACTTCTACTTGCGACTTCTACTGACGACTGAACTACACAATACGGCGTTGGTATTTTATGGCAGACACATGACACAGCAAAAAGAAAGGGTTATTACGTAAGGGTGATTACAACATAAGATGGCAACTGATGGGTAATGGCATGGAAACAGATTACTCACAAACAATGACTGGACGGATAAAAATGAAAACTACCTCATAGACACGAAACAGTAAACCTATTGTGTAACAGAAGTAATACTGTATGGCAATTGTCCTGTGGGGCTTACTTCATATAGGATATTATTCTGCTAGTATGCTTCCCTTGAATAAGGCCCCGTGGGGGCTTATTCGACGGGGGGCTTATTTCCAAAATTATTTCTTAGGCTGGGGCTTATTCAAGGACTTAAGGTATTAGCGAGAGGCAAGATTAACGGGATGTTTGTAAGACTATGTATGGCCGTTGCTACTGGCCAAACACACAAGTGGCCGTATTAACGAAGTGGCCGTATTACGAAGTGGCCGTATTAACGATGTGGCCGTATTAACGATGTGGCCGTATTAACGATGTGGCCGTATTAACGAAGTGACCTTAAGGTGGGATCCACTGTGAAATTCTTCACCTTGACTCGTCATTCAAATCAGGAACACATTTAATGTGCCTTTGGATCTACAGGGGAGCAGAGTGGAAGCAAGGCAGAATTTCCCGATTTCTCAGCCTGATAGGATCCCCAAAAAGCTGTGAGGCTGTATGATTTGTGCCTTTCATAGTTTATGTTGAACCAGGAGCCCCCGCTATGTAATTTCCGACTATTAGGAAAGGCGATCTTAGCAGAATAGAGCTATCAAATCAGAATAACTTTAGAAATTACGGAAATAGGGGGCGCAGTTTCAACATATTGAAATACCCATCAAATTTATGAAGTGCATGACTTATTGGGTGAAATACAAAGCAAATGCTCTCAGTACCAAATATCTCTTCATTTTGAACATTTTGAATTCAGCTACCAAACTCAAGACGTATTTTTGCAGCGATAGACACAAACATAGGAAGCGGGGGGCAGGGGGCAGGGGGGCTGCAGTCCCCCAAGTTGGGCAGAAGTCCGTTTCATTCGGGAAAATTTTCTGAAAGAACAATAGGAATTTCGGCCAACTTTTCTGCCTGCTCTATTTGATATTTCAGGCAGAAAATACTGCCTAAATTTGACGTGCTCCAACGCCCATGGCGATAGAAATACTTGATGCTGAAAATTTGTTGTTTCTTGTTTCTTTTCACCAACATTGATTGTAGGCTGGAATGAGAGGCAACGCAATGACTTAGCATACCTAGTAACTCTGCCACTAAACATGCAAGGGTACAGCCATAGGGAGTGCGGGGGGTGCTTGTCGGCAAACTGAATATATGGAATATATGGATGAGTGGAAGAGAGAAGAAATAATTGTACCTACTTTGTAACACTGATTCGAAATATATATCCAAACTGAGTGGCACTAAATACTTCTTTCATTTGTTTAATGTATTCTGCTACATCTGCATAGGTTATTGAGCTCTCACTCACGACTTTGTCAGCAACTGTGACTCCATTTCTTCTAAACAAAAAGTTACCAAGGCTATAGACTGTGAATGCGTTCACTCCAGTGCATTCATGTCCCTGAAAATTATGAGTGAAGATTTTTAATCATGCAATCAATGGCCTATGATTGTAATCATATAATCAAATATACATTCGTCTTTCTATTTATTTATTTGCTATTATGTTTACTCACTCATTCATTCTTTCACCTATGCCTTTGTTACTAGTAGCTGATAATTCATGGTCTCCACGTTTTGAAGAAAGTAAGAACATCAAATCTACTAACATAAATGGAACATAACTTACTCATATACTGGGCATAGCATATGCTGCAGAAGTTATTGAACAGATACTGCCTTACCTGAATCACATGAGGATGCGTTCCAATTATGATATTTGCTCCAAATATACTCAACGCTTGAGCTATCTCTCTAATTCCTAAAGGTGGTAACAATGAAAGCTCTCTGCTCCAGTGCATCAGCACTACAACAATATCAACTCTTCGTTTCAGATTTGTGATATCTTCCTTTGCAATATTTTTAGAAAATGCACTAGGCCCTAACTCAAACAGATATGAAGAATTTTTATGATCAACATCACTCTCGAATAGCTCACAACCTTCTTTATTAAAGCAATAAGACAAGAATCCTATCTTGATTCCGTTAATGTTCTTGACGAGTGCCTTCTGATTCCTTTCTGATTGCTCTCGTATACCTACGTACTCAATGCCGGCTCTATGGAGGGCATCCAACGTGCTCTTAACTCCATTTGTCCCATAATCTAAGAGATGATTATTGGCTACCTGCATGATGTTGAACCCCGCACTTTTTAGTCCAAGAATCGCTCTAGTGGATCCAAAGTGATGGACGAGTTTACCTAAGACGGCTTCCTTCTCAGTAAATGGAGGATTTAACAGTGTAGATTCTAGATTTCCGATGCGTAGATCAGCATCCATCAACAAATGCTTTATTTTATTAAAAAGTGCACTGTAGTCACAGCTTTTTTGCTTCTCTGCAAAATATCTAACAAATCCATCAAAAGAAATGTCTCCAACAAATATCATAGTAGCAGAAGAGGTCTGGTTAACTTCTCTTGTGGAATGCCAATAGCTGCCAATGGTAAGATGGTTCAAGAAGGCTGCGAGAGCCAGTTTCATGTGAAGAGTATTTGCAATGTCCTCTATTCTAAACAACATCGTTGAAGACTTAATACTTAGAGAATAAGTAATTGACAGTATGTATAAAGTTTCGAGCGAGCAGGCAACGCTTCAAACAAAGTGCGTGTCATTTATGGTGTCAAATAATGTGCTTGGAAGGAGATCGATGTTAAGATACCAGTCAATGTCAGGCTAGAAAAGTCATCGTTGCTTTCTTAGACACCATGTTGTGCTTCAGACCGTGTGATAGAAACCAATGATCATTAGCTAAGAGTCATAAACAATGAGCACTTACACAATGCTTTGCTAGAAGTTGTTTGTTGCTTTTAATTCGATGAGCTACCAGACAGGTGTTTTGATGTTGTTAGAAAGAGGGAGATTTTCCGAATATTTTAGCTTTCTCAGCCACCTTTTCGCATTAACTGAATTCTTAGATTAAAAACATGCGAGTAAAAGCTAAGATGTGCGCATGCGTGTGAATTAGACTAGTAAAAACAGAACAGATGTGCTTTAGAGCATCGAGGTGGAAAGGGTTGCCTTGTTCAAGTCAAGCACTGGGTAATACACTTGCTTTTTTTGCCTTAAATGTTTCTTAAATTTAAAGACTTCCAATAACAATAATAGCCCAGATGATGAACTAGTGATGCAAGAAAAAGGATGCTCAGGTTTTGTGAGGCATGTAATAAATATTCGTTCCATTTTCTTGCTAGTTTGTTATTAACTCAGTCTACCTATGTGTCTTGAATGATTCTTAATTTTTGCCTACTTTCAGCCTAGAACGGCGGTTTTGGTGGGCAAAACAAGCGAATTGACCACTCACGATAAAGATGACATAATGGTCTGTCAAGTTAATCTTAGTTAATCTTTAGCATTTCTAATAGTGACCAAGACCACTTTAAATTAGACAGCCAATATCAATAGAAGTAGTACCCCCTTCATTCTCTTCTGTTAATAGAATAGACAATTCGAAGATAAACAGCTAGGTGGTTTTGTCATTGAATTCTTCTACTGAATTCTATTTTTCATTGATACAAAACTTGATCTTAGCATCATAACTGTCTAGCTCTTCCTTCAGCCCAGCCTCACCTGATGTGTAAACACCTTTGAAATCTATGCAGTATGAATCTGTCTTTTCACAGGCATCCTGCCATTTCGGTGTGAGCGGGGTTGGTTGTAAGCAGTTTGTTTCAGGTTCATTTCGTATTTCAAATGGAATGTAACTTGCTGATTGAATCTTCTTCCTGTAAAAACAATAGGACAAAAGTACTTCCTCCTTACTCTGCAGTGAAGGTATCGAAAGATCTTTTGGAGCATGAAAGGAGTGGTGAGATACTTAAAAAGTATGATTTCACTTTTAACTGTTTTATCAGAAAGATCTTTTGGAGCATGAAAGGAGTGGTGAGATACTTAAAAATGGAGTATAATTTCACTTTTAAATATTTTATCAGAAAGACCTTTTGGAGCATGAAAGGAGTGGTGAGATAATTAAAACTGGAGCATAATTTCACTTTTAAAGGTTTTATCAGATTTTTAGCTATAGGCATGCTTCAAAAGCACAACCTTGGCCGTTATTTTCAGCACCATATACTGATATATTAGTCATAACTTTGAACAAAAGAGAATCAGGTATATGAGAGAAAGATAGAAGAAATAATTGCACGTACTTTGTAACTCTGATTCGAAACATATATCCAAACTGAGTGGAACTAAAGACCTCTTTCATTTCCTTTATGTATTCTGCTACATCCGCATGAGTTATTGAGCTCTCACTCAAAACTTTGTGAGCAACTGTGACTCCATTTCTTCTAAACAAAAAGTTGCCGAGGCTATAGACTGTGAATGCGTTCACTCCAGTGCATTCATGTCCCTGAAAATGATGTCATTATTTTAGCAAAGAAGATCTTCAATCAAGTATTCATGATCATAGCTCAACGTTTTACTTATTCATGTGTTTTTATGCTCATTCCTTTGTTTACTCTTTCATCTACTGTTGCATTACTTATAACTAAAGTTCATGCGAACTTGACTACACATTTCAAGTAGTCAGGAGCACAAATAAACTTCATTCTATATATTTGCTTGATAGAGCACAGGACAGTTCGGTATTTCTTGACAAGCACACGTAGCAACATCAATTGGGTGGGAATAACTAGGCCATTCTCTGGCTCTTCGCCATGTGTGGTAGTTACGAAAAATATAATCTCACAATCACATGAATCTTCAACATTTTACTTATTCATTCATTATTCCGCGCATTCCTTGATTTTTCTCTTTCACCTAAACTTATATTATTCATAACTAAAATTCATGCGTGTTTGGCGACACATTTCAAGTAGGCAAGATCACAAGCAATCTTTATTCTACACATTTGCCGGCAGAGTACTAGTTGTAGCCATAACTGTAGCGCCAATGTTATCGCATTTGTACATATGTTATGACATCACGTAATATTTCTGAATTGCGTAGAAAAGCACTACCTGAACAGCAGATGGATGTGTTCTATTCTTTTAAAGCCAATATGCATTCTGGGAATTTTGTCCCCACAGATTCTAGCAAAAATTTTTCTATCAAAAATTAATCGTTATCTGAGCTGGTAAAACTTGGGCAAACTTGGCGTTAATGCTCACCAAAGCTCGCCAAATTACAACTGGGGAATTTTTAATTGTGCTCGTCACAGACCTGGCACAAAAAGGGTTTAGAATAATTGTAGATTGTAGATTCCTACAAACATATTACAAAGAAGTAGCTCACATCAATCTAACTATAAGCAGACATTCAAATATTACGTCATGCAAGGGGGATGGGAGGGTCTTTTGATTTTTGTGACAAAGTGTGACCGAGGTGGATGGGTTGTTTTTGCAGTGTGATGTCACATTTGTTACGCATCTCGATATATAGCACATTTGGTCTCAAAATAGCAAGTCTGGCCTGTTGTTTATTTCCTTTATCTACATGCTTTGGTTCTTTAGAAAGCACTGCATTATACTGTATTTGATTTTCTGTATATATTTCATGAATTATTCCATGTGGAAAAACATGTGTTTACATGACAAACTCGTTATTTGAAGTGATTAGCAACTCACTGTGGCAATAAGAATAAATGTCACAATGATTGTTCACAAGGTGTCCATATTTAACACATGGTTCCTTTTTAGACGAAATTTGGTTTCACCTCTAAAAATTATCTGGTAATCTTATTTTGATGCCATTGTGAGGCCTGAAAAGACATAATAAACACATTATTTTGAAAGCAGAAGAATATCCTATTGAAGTTCATAATGTGACGTCAAACATCGGGGGTGGGTGGGTAGTTTTCAATTTGTGATAAAGTATGACAGGGAGTGGATGGGTGTCTAAAAATGCCAAAATTAGTGTGACGTCATATTTTGATGGCACCTAACAAGCAATATTGTGATTTATTTTTCATTTTCTTTATTCGTTTATTATTTTGAACATTCGCTCGTTCATTCTTTACTCTATGAGCATTACCCATTTTAATGACAAGATATTTTTGCTTATTTTTAATAGGTAAAAACATAATATCTACTATGGTTGAGATTTTTAGCCCCAAATAGGCATCCCTAATATCTACCATATGAAAGCTAAACTACACAAACGTCTGTTTATAAGAAACAGGAAGTTAAATTAAGGCAAAAATTAAGAATAAATTAAGAAACAGGCAATTTGACCTTCAAATTTTAAGTTGAAAATTATAGTTTTATAAGAAAACTTTTGATCAAGCCAGAATAGAAAAGGTATCCAGTAAATGCTTAAAAAAATCTGAACATCTCTTCATGACAGTTGCCACATGTAGATTTCTACTGTTATTGAAAACCTTAAGAATTGAAGGAATGGATAAGAAAAATCTGGGGCTGAATTTGACATTGGGTGAGGAAACATCCTGGTTGAAAGAAGAAAGCTTGTGTTTTAAGAAAATCGTGTACATTTATTAGACATAGCATATGCTGCAGAGGCGTTGTGGCACTTGCAGAGTAGGGAGGGAGTCAAATTCAATGATTTTCCGATAAAAGTCGAAGCCTTTATATTTAACAACAGCAAAAGTCTCGACAACATTCTGACGAACCTTTAAATTTTCCGAATATCAGACGATTTCGAAAACACTGGGGGGCATGTTTCCTCTGTCCCCCCGGCCACGACGCTCCTGCTGCCGAAGTTATTAAACAGATACTGCCTTACCTGAATCACATGTGGATGCGTTCCAATTATGATATTTGCTCCAAATATACTCAACGCTTGAGCTATCTCTCTGATTCCTAAAGGTGGTAACAATGAAAGCTCTCTGCTCCAGTGCATCAGCACTACAACAATATCGACTCTTCGTTTCAGATTTGTGATATCTTCCTTTGCAATGTTTTTAGAAAATTCACTAGGCCCTAACTCAAACAGATATGAAGAATTTTTATGATCAACATCACTCTCGAATAGCTCACAACCTTCTTTATTAAAGCAATAAGACAAGAATCCAATCTTGATGCCGTTAATGTTCTTGACGAGTGCCTTCTGATTCCTTTCTGATTGCTCTCGTAGTCCTACGTACTCAATGCCGGCTCTACGGAGAGCATCCAACGTACTCTTAACTCCATTTGTCCCATAATCTAAGAGATGATTATTGGCTACCTGCATGATGTTGAATCCAGCGCTTTTTAATCCCAGAGTTGCCCTAGTGGATCCAAAATGGTGCATACTTTTTCCTAAAAGGGCTTGTTTAGTAACAAATGGAGGCTTCAGCAGGGGACACTCTAGGTTCCCAATGCGTAGATCGGCGTCTATCAATAAATTCTTTACGTTATTAAAAAGTGCACTGTATTTGCAGCTGCTTTGTTTCTCTGCAAAATGTCTAATAAATCCATCAAAAGAAATGTCTCCAACAAATATCATTGTAGCAGAAGATGTCGCGTTGACTTCTCTGGTGGTATGTAAGTGGCTGCCAATGGCAAACTGATTCAATAAAGCTGCGAGAGTAACAGCGTGAAAAATACTCATTGTTCCTTTCTCCACGTGAACTAAGAAGCTTGTTTTTGTAGCTTGATGTGTGAAGCAGTAGTAATTGCCAATATTTAAGAAAGTGTTTGAATGCTTGAAGATGTTTGAATAGTGTGACAGTTCCAGTCTAAGTACCAGCTATTGTCTGGCAAGATATAATCTATTCCTTCTCTGTCACCGTGTGTCTTTCAGAACGTGTCGTAAAGATAAATGGTTAGTACCTGAGGGTTATTAAAAATTTAAGAAGTGCTGCAACGTAACCACAAGGTGAAAAAATTGAGTGAGGATAGACTAGTAGATAGAGGATAGGCGCAACTAGCGTTATTTACCTGCTCCCGACATATTTTCTTCAAGTTTTGTTCTATTTTCATCAGTTTTTTTTAGATATTAGTGTACTGTAATTAAAACTATAGCTTATATCTGCTTGTTAGCTTACATATGTATCTACATCTGTCTGCTCTAAGGAAGGCCCCTTCAAAACCAGGTATGGTGACGGGCAGCCCTCCAGAAATATTTTTAAATGAAATGAAATGAAAATCAGACCTCCACAACAAGCAGCAGACGTGCCACTCATGGTGCATTTGGTCAAGTGAACTTGAGTGCAGCAAGTATACTCACATTACCAACTTTTAGATAATAATGACTGGGAGTGTTTTCCCCGAGCTCAAAACTAACTCGTCAGACATGTTAGGAGCCAGGTATCGTAAATCTTATCTTTCTCCAACTAAATAGCAGGCACCCCGATGCGATTTTGAAAGTGGGGAGGCCGAAATTTCCAAATGGGGGAGCATGTCCGATGGTACTCTTAGGGGGTATTTTGTTTTGAAATAGGGCGATTATAAGTCTGAACCAAGTGATAAGTAAGATAAAAATAGAATAAATTTCTGCGAACACAATAATCTTGCTACATACACGCTATCTAATGTTATTTTTCTAAGGCAATTATAAAACTGTATAGTTATTAAACAATGGCACTGTAGTAATTATTATAAAACCTTAATAGAACCAAAAGGGCTGGAATACATAGTTAACAGAGTAATAGAAAAGTTTACATGCTTAAGCTACACAGCTACTCTTCTTATCAATCATTTGCTAATAATCACAAATCCAATTTCAAAGTAAAGACGTGATCTTTACATTTAGGCCTGCATTTTCTTGATTGAAAATCATCAAAATTTGTTTAAGTGCTTTAGGAATTCTAGTACTTCATAGAAAACATAACTAAAAGCATCTGTCGACAAGTATCCCCACTCAAAACATTTTTACTTATATCTACACATTGAAATCGTCTTTAACAAACTTTCCAAAGGTACGATATCGCTCATTATGCTTGCTAACAAAGTCATTTCCCACAGAAACTAGATCGATTTTGTCAGTTTCATCTTTGTGGCAATTAAGAATGGCTAGAGAATTGGACCTTCGTTGGGACATGGTTGCTCGTTGCCAGGTTTTAATTCTGCGAGCGAGCGAAAAAGACCTTTCTGGTGTTGCACTTTTTGCTGGATTCACCATTAGGATGTAAATGATGATCATGACATTTGGTATCAGACACCTTTCATCAGTTAGATTTTTCAAATGATCCACTACATCAGTAAAACATAAGACCGAGCTATTTTTGAACAGCTGCCTAAAAATGGGAATTTCAACTTCAAGTGGTGGGGGCCAACCTTTTTTACATACAGCAACGATAATTTAAGAAACTTGTTGGAAGCCACTTTGTGTTTCACATTTGCTTTTTTTGTTTCAACTTCAACATCTTAAGAATGTTTTTGGTACATTTGAGACAAGCATATCACATGCACTTGAATATTCACTTAACCTTTTTTCTTAAACAGAAGTAATTGTGCTCTTACGTGAGAATTCTGGTGGAAAACCACTGACCATGAATTCTAGCGGGTTGGGGGTTGTGTTGTGTAAAGTGCTGTTGGTCTCTAGTGGGTAAATGAAGAATGTTAATACTGCTAGCCAAACAACATTATACCAGCGTTATATATTTCATGACTAGGCTGCGGGCCGGATAAAATTTGACCGAGGGCCGGATTTGGCCCGCGGGCCGAACTTTGCACATGCCTGTCTTAGTTTAGTCGGCTTAATAGCCACTCAGCACTGCTATAAATTTCTCTTATCAAGCAGCCTATCCCTTTCATTCATGAGATCCTCGATTTGAACCGATAATCAGTAATAACAATTATGATATTTTAACAATTCTTCTGATGATATTTTGGCAAAAAAGTGGGGGGGCCATGGCCCCCCCGGCCCCCCTACATCGGGGTACCTGAATAGTCTGTTGGTACTACAGAACTTTTCTAGTGCACGAAAAACCGGCAACCGTCTTTTGACGTACTGAAAGCTCTTTTTCGTCCAACACTTGTCAGAGTATGAAACGTCAGATTAACTTTTTGGTCACTATCCGATGTTTCATACTCTGACGAGTGACGAACGAAAAAAGCTTTCAGTAAGTCAAAAGAATGTTGCGGCTTTTCCGTACTTTCTTCAAGTCTTATCGTTCAAAAAAGGAACAACTTTGTAGTGCTGGCGGAGTCCACTCAGAAATCAACTATGACATAGCTACATAGTCTATGTAAAAGTTGGTGTACCACAAGCGTCATGCCTTGGCCCCCTTCCTTTCCTTGTCCATGTCAATTATCTACTATGTAGTGCCAAAAACTCAACTTTATCAATGTATGCTGACGATACTAGCTTCTCCTACAAGTCTAAAACCCTAGTTCAGCTGAATGAGGCTATGAATGATGATTTCATGAGCCTAGAATCCTGGTTGAAGAGGAATAATATCTCTTTAAATGTTGCAAAAACTCATACAATACTCAATTTTCCAAATCTAAACAGAGAGCTTTCATAAACTCCAATGAAAAGCTTGACATTAAAGTCAACGATGAAAATGTAAAGGTAGCGGAAAGACAAAATACCTTTGAGTACAAGTTGATCAGAACTTGGAATGGAAGGAACATACTATGTTAAATATGCCTTATAAAATTGCGAGAGTTATCAGATTCCTAACATACACTAAGAACTTGCCATATTTCCGTTATTGCTGCTCTGTTTGGGGATGCTGTAGCTCAACAGAGAAAGACCGCGCACAGAAACTACATAATCGGGCAGCAAGATTACATAACTTGAAGTAGTTTTGCAACCTCATTCCTGCCGCTAATTGAAAGTTTAGGCTGGAAAATGGTTGGGGAGTTGATCAGTAACTAGACAAAAGTCTGGGTATTTAAGGCATTAAATGGTCTTGCTCTTCAATATTTGACTGAACTGTTTTCAAGAAATTCAGGTAGAGCCCTTCATACCCTCCGAAATACTTCTACTGATTTGAAGTTGCCACTATTCAAAACTGCAAGTGGCCAAAAATGCTTTTCTTTCAGAGAATTAAAACATTGGAATGGCCTCTCAGCTGAGTCCAAACAAGCCGTAACACTATATAACGTTAAAACATCCATGTAGATTCGATTTTTTTTACTTACATAATTTTTTCATATATTTGGACATTGTACATTAGGCTATTGTTTTACCGTGTATGTTACTTCTATTCCAATTTATCCTTTCATTAAAGTTGTACGTTTTTAAAGCTGATGGCCCCTTGTAAATAAGTGCTTGCTGAAAGGTTACTCTCTTATATGAAATTAAAAATTGAAGTCCTCCAATAAGCCCGCACCTCCGAATAACCCCATTGAATAAGCCCCCCACCTAGGAATAACCCCATTGAATAAGCCCCCCACCTAGGAATAACCCCATTGAATAAGCAGCCCACCTAGGAATAACC
>WIPJ01001009.1:866569-894069 GCA_018155075.1 Cassiopea andromeda
TATATATATATATATATATATATATATATATATAGACTCCACTCTTGACAGAGTACGGAGAATTAAAAATCCCCAGTCAGTATGTACCCGAAGGTGGCTTGCTAGTCCAATCCGCGCATAAAAAAGTCTGGGGCAGTTTGGTCATGGTATGTGTGGTGGATGGTGGGGTTGTTGAGCCCTCAACAGCTTTTCTTGTCTCTTTCTTTCATATATTCTCTCTTTCTCATTTTCAAGTTGGGCTACTCCAGCTTTAACTCTCTTCCTCCAAATTTTAAACTATTCTTGTAGTTATTATTATTATAGTTGTAGCTTTGCCTGAAAATCAATTAAATACATTCACGTCTTTGTTGATGTCTTACTTCATCATAAAGGAAAACAAAAATGAAAAAGAATAATAAATATTTTTAATCGATAGCGCAAAAGTATAATAGCTTAAAAACACATTATTCTTAAATTATTCTTAACTTTCAGCAACTCTGAGCCTCAATACTCTTATGCACTTTATTCTTTAATAACAGAGTGCATGTCATCTTTAAGCTACAAATTTAGCACAGAAAATGTGAATATTACTGAAAAAGCTGCAAAATGAGGTGTTGGAAATGGTATCAAAGTCCCCTCGTACTTAGAGACTGGCGGGGTAAGAGAAATATTTATTATAGCTTCCGAAACGAATCTGGTTACTGGTCTGAGGCACACAGGTTAAATACAAGGTTTTTAATTTATAACAAATGTTTTTGCTCCAGTACTGAAACTTTCTTAACGTCTTAACTTAACGTTCTTAACTGAGTTTCATAACCACTTAGGATCCCTCTCAGTTTGAAGAATCGGGAAATTCTGATTTTCACAATTCAAGTTGACAGGTGGTCGTAATAAAGCAAGGTGTTTTCATAAGAATTTTTATATGTAACCATAACTAGACCTTTAGAACTAAAGTGCTAAGAAACTTTAGAAAAATAATAGATTGAATCGTTACCTGGTTCAACGAAAAGGTGTACCAAACAATGTTAATATAGCATTGCATTAGAATTCAACTCGCACTGACGCATTTGATTGGTTATAATACAAATAGGTTTGTTACGTTCACGTTTTGTATGCGTTTTCATTGCAATTCAGCTTGTTAAATTAAGAAACTTTTATGAAACTTTCAGAACTGATATCTGTTCAAAAATTAGGAAACTTTTAGTACTTAGCCTTGAGGTAGGTTTCTTATTAAAAATTTCTTATCAGAGAATGGTGGCATTGGAAAGATGAGAAAAGGGGAGAACACAGCTTCAATGTATTGAAATCGTCATCAAAGTCAATAAATGCGTACTTCTTTGGTAGCTGCTAAATACAAAACTAATACTATTGGTACCGTATTTCTCTTCATTTTGCACAATCTTTAAATTCGACTTCAGCTACCAAACTTATGATATAGGCCTAATGTATTGTAGAAAATAGAAGCAATTAGTGCTGGAAATTTATCGCTTCTTTTCACCAACGTTGATTGTAAACTAAAGCTGCAGATAGTACAATGATTTGAATTTTCGTGCCGATGTGAAGCTCGGTACGTAGGACGCACTACGTAGAGACTAGCAGACAGAATAAAAGAGCATGTCCTCCCAAGCATCAGGAAAAAAAGTAATACCGTAAGGGAACAGCCACCTCGTATATGTAAAAAGAACAGTTCTAAAATTAATTGTGAGCCGGCCATAGGATAAAACCTTACTGCAAAGCCAGAATGCGCCAAAACATATACAGACGACAATTTTCGAATCATTGAGCAAGCAAGATCGTCTTTTCATTTAAGTGTATTGGAATCTGTTTACATCAAGACTCAAAACCCAGTCTTGTGTAGACAAAAAGAGTTTGTTTTCTCATTGGGACTCTTCAATTAAACAATGTTAATAGGTCCTAATTGGTCACACTTGGGGCCAATTAGACGCATCCTATCACATTAACCGCATCTGGATATATATTTCGGTTAACCTTTAGGTCACTATACGACGTTTTCGTACTCTGATGAGTGTCGGACGAAAAAAGCTTTTAAGTATATGAAAGCAATGTTGCCGCTTTTTCGTGCTGTGACAATGATTTAACGTACTTTTTAGTTCTGAAATATAAAATGAATGGTTTATTATTGAGACAATTACTGCTTCTTCTTACAAAGCTGAAGATATGCTTGACTGGAAGATAGAAGAAATATTGCAGGTACCTTGTAACTCTGATTCGAAACATATATCCAAACTGAGTGGAACTAAAGACCTCTTTCATTTGCTTGATGTATTCTGCTACATCTGCATGAGTTATTGAGCTCTCACTCACAACTTTGTCAGCAACTGTGACTCCATTTCTTCTAAACAAAAAGTTACCAAGGCTATAGACTGTGAATGCGTTCACTCCAGTGCATTCATGTCCCTGAAAATCATGATAATATTTAGGAGGAAATATTGTCAGTCAGGCAATTAACGGTGAAAGCGTATGATCATATATAAATTGGTCATTTTTGTTACTCATTTACAATTGCATACATTCATTAATTAATTCATCTATTAATCAATTCATTCATTAGTTCTTTCTTTTACCCATTCTTATATTACCTATTGCTAATAATTCACGGGTATTTGTCAACATACCAAAACTACGGCGAACCCTCAAATTGGTTTGCACTGAGAGCCTTATATGGAGATTACGAATCTACGCTTGAAGATCTTTTAGATAGGGATAAATCAAAGACAATACACAAAAAGAACCTAGAAATACTCACGACTGAAGTTTATAGAACAATTAACCATCTAAACCCAGAATACATGTGGGAATTTTTCACCAAAAGAGATATACCCTATGGTCTTCGTATTAGTGAATTATGTAAGATCCCCTCTGTTGATACTCAGTGTTACGGAATAAACTCCCTATCATTTGGAGGAAGTCTTTTGTGGAATGCACTAAGTGATGAGATAAAATTAACAACTTCCGCAAAAAGTTTTAAAAAAGAAATACGACACTGGGATAGCAAAAATTGTACGTGCCACATCTGCACATAGAAAGTGTCTTTTTATTGGTTTTATGGGTTGTCTATCTTTTTCTTAATTATTTATTTTAAATCCAATAATGTAAAAATAGTATTATAAATAAATAGTTGGTATTAATTAGTTTTTAACTAGCATTCAAAACCAACTATAAAAAGTGTTGATATTTGATATTTGATATATTTCCTCAAAAGAGCCCCCCTACGAATAATCCTCCACTCAAGTTATCAATTAACGAAAAAGGGGATGTCTTATCTTATTGCTTGTATTTGTACCATTAAAGAAATAAAATATTGGTGTAAATATCTCAGCTGGAGCACGACCAACTGTTAAATAAAGTTTTCAGACTTCGAATAAGAATAAGCATCCCCCATGAAAATATCTAAAAGTTAAAAATAAGCTCTAAGGGGACTTATTCGAGAAATGGCAGGGAAAAAGAAGATCAAACCAACTAACATAAATGGAATTTAATTTATTCATTTATGCATTTGTAATTTAGCTTATACATTCATTGTTGTTTTCATTCACTCCTTTATTCCTTCATCCATTCTTGTATCACGGATCTTTGTCCGCATATTTTGAGTGGACAAGAAGATCAAGCATGCCAACATCAGGTAGCACTCATTACTTATGCCTTACGTTAAGTTCGAAGAGAAATTAGTCAAGTCAATGACTTTTCATGCAGACTTAAGGCTGGGTCTATCATTTTTTGCCCCTCAAAGGTTGTTTCGCATAGTTCTAATAGCATGAGGGATGTGCCGACGGGGGGTGTGAAGGAGGGGTCGCCGCGCCCCCCAATATTTTCAAATTTGCAAGAAAGTTGGTCAAAAGGTAGCCATGCTGCAATGGAGATGGCAACAGTACTTTCTGTGAACTTTTTCTAAGTAGGGATAGGTGGTCAATTGGTCAAAACGTCCCCCCAACAGACAGTGTCTGGGCACATTGCTGTATAACATGGTAGGGTAGCTATTGTTTTTACAACGCACAAGGTTGCCCAACAAAAAAGATTACGCAAGAAAACATATCTCTTCAGTCCCAATCTGAGGCATAAGTATTGAATGGTCCTTAATTAGAATGTACTTTATAGATATACATTGCATTAGCTGCAGAATTCATCAAACCAACACTGTCCTACCTGAATCACATGTGGATGTGTTCCAATTATGATATTTGCTCCAAATATACTCAACGCTTGAGCTATCTCTCTGATCCCTAAAGGTGGTAACAATGAAAGCTCTCTGCTCCAGTGCATCAGCACTACAACAATATCGACTCTTCGTTTCAGATTTATGATATCTTCCTTTGCAATGTTTTTAGAAAAAACACTAGGCCCTAACTCAAAGGAGTACGAAGAATTTTTATGATCAACATCACTCTCGAATAGTTCACAACCCTCTTTATTAAAGCAATAAGACAAGAATCCTATCTTGATTCCGTTAATGTTCTTGACGAGTGCCTTCTGAATCCTTTCTGATCGCTCTCGTAGTCCTACGTACTCAATGCCGGCTCTATGGAGAGCATCCAACGTGCTCTTAACTCCACTTGTCCCATAATCTAAGAGATGATTATTGGCTACCTGCATGATGTTGAATCCAGCGCTTTTCAATCCCAGAGTCGCTCTGGTGGATCCAAAATGGCGAACACGTTTGCCTAGAACGGCTTCATGAGTAGCAAATGGAAGGTTCAGCAGGGGACACTCTAGGTTCGCGATGCGCAAGTCAGCGTCCATCAATAAATGTTTTACTTTATTAAAAAGTGCACTGTATGTGCAGCTGTTCTGCTTCTCTGCAAAATGTCTAATAAATCCATCAAAAGAAATGTCTCCAACAAATATCATTGTAGCAGAAGAGGTCGCGTTGACTTCTCTGGTGGTATGAATGTGGCTGCCAATGGCAAACTGATTCAACAAAGCGGCGAGAGTAACGACGTGAAAAATACTCATTGTGCCCCTGTACACCTGAACTAAGTAGCTTGTTTGGTACGTTTTATAAGAGATTCGAATAGTGAGGAAAATTTATCTGATTTTGACGAATTCTCTTGCTGTGTTTAGGAGGTTAACAGCCGTAGTCAAAGCACCAGCTCATATCAGGCAAGGTATAACCTTTTACATCTTGAGGAATATGTGTGCTTCAGAGCGTGTCGTAGAAATCTTGTTTGTTTCCCGATGCTCATTAAAAATTTAAAAAATGCTTTTGTGAAAGTAGAAAATGTTGCATTGTAGCAACAATGGTGAAGAATGTAAACACAATGTAAAAGATGAGCAATGATGTGATTTTTCCAGTACATTACAGCTGTTTTGCAGGGGCAATGATGTTGCTTGTGTGTTGACTGTCGACGTTTAAATCACCTTGAAACATTGTAGGGAAAATAGGAGCTGCTTCACTAAGCAAACGGGTAGAGGAAGGAGTAATCACAAATCAGACAAATTGAACCATTTAACCTGGTTTTTCATTAAATTATTCTACTTAACTGTATACTTTCTTAGTCTATGCAAAACTTTATCTTAGCATGATAACTGTCAAGCTCTTCCTTCAACCCAGCATCACCTGACGTGTACACATCTTTGAAATCTGTGCAATATAAATCTCCCATTTCACAAGCATCCTGCCAGTTTAGTGTGAGCGGGGTTGGTTGTAAACAGTTTGTTTCAGGCTCATTACGAATTTCAACTGGAATGTAACTTGCTGATTGAATTTTCTCCCTGTAAAGACAATAGGACAAAATCACTTCTTCCCTCGATTGTGTAACAAGTTCAACATGTCTTCTTGTCCTGCTTCTTGTGGATCCTTTATCAATATAATGTCGAGCAAATAAAGAGAGAATCTTAACAGGACTGTGAACCTAGCGGGTCATAGCAGCTTTTGTGAGTTAAGTGTAAAGATAGGAGTTTAATTTCACTTTCATGAACTCCTTAGCAATGTTTGGCAGACTTTTAACTCTAGAAAAGCTACAAAAATACAACCAAGCTCTTGTCAGCATAAAATTTTTCTGCATTTGTACAAAACTATTACCAGTGTTTTCAAGAGTACGACAACCATCATTATAGGAATCATTCGTTAATTCGTCGACAAATCTAACACTTTCAAGCCTAGCTAGTGTAGGACGAATCCATTTCAAGATAGAAAACATCTAGACACTGGTTTGATTTGAAAATTGTGTCTAGCTGCATGGACATGTTTTGTGCTGAGAAATCGCTAGCTTCTTGTTCAAGAAATTTTCAGAATTAGGAGTAGAAGATAGAAGAAATAATTGTACGTACTTTGTAACTCTGATTCGAAACATATATCCTAACTGAGTAGCACTAAAGACTTCTTTCATTTTTTTGATATATTCTTGTACTTCAGCTTTGGTTATTGACTTTTCACTTAAAACTTTGTCAGCAACTGTAACTTTATTTCTTCTAAACAAAAAGTTTCCAAGGCTATAGACTGTGAATGCTTTTACACCAGTGCATTCGTGTCCCTGAAAAAGGTGTTATTATGTTTACAATGGAGAGTACCAATCAACTAGTCAATGATAAAGGCATGTGATCACATATACATCCGGCATTTTACGTATTAATTTATTTATGTCTTCATTCACCCATTTATTTCTTCATCCATTCGTTTATTTCTTCATCCATTCGTTTATTTCTTCATCCATTCGTTTATTTCTTCATCCATTCGTTTAGTACTTTGTACTAATAATTCACATGTGCTTGTTTTCATATTTCGAGTTGACAAGAGCATCAAGTCTACCAACTTAAATAGAATTTACTTAGCACATAAACTGGAAAAGCAGGATCTCTTTCAAGGAATCGTACCTATGGGGGGAGCAAATATAAGAAGGGGACTTCATTACTCCATGGATTATGCTAATCTTCAAAGATCCTCAAAAATCCATGCATTTCTCTCTAGAGATACAACATAATTGAAGGTATAGTTGGTGACGTTCTATAATTTCCGCAAAGAGCTTTATTACCAAGTCTCTGTCACGATATGAATCACTTTCTGGCAAATTCATTCTATGATCTTTGCTGTAAGGAAGGATTTACTGCAGACCTAGGGTCAATATGTGCTGTTGGCAAAGCTGTTTCACGCTTCTCTTTCTCGGTATAAGCCATCCTCTTTCCAAAGCTGGACAAGGAAGGTCAATCCTATCGGCAACATTTATTGCTGTCCCCGGAAATTGCTACAGGGCCTATAGCAGAATTTACAGTATAAATAATGTCTTCCTTTCACTACTGGCAAACGTGAAACTGGCCAACACATCAAAGAGAGAAGGGACCGTTTACTGGCGGGGGTTGGGGCAAAAACATTGCTTTTACTGCAAATGGGGGCAAGCAAAGGAACTGGGCAGGCAATTGCTCCTCTAGTTTATATGTCAAGAGAAGCCCTGGGACATAGCACAAGTTGTAGGTATTATTAAACCAAGACTGTCCTACCTGAATCACATGTGGATGTGTTCCAATTATGATATTTGCTCCAAATATACTCAACGCTTGAGCTATCTCTCTGATCCCTAAAGGTGGTAACAATGATAGCTCTCTGCTCCAGTGCATCAGCACTACAACAATATCGACTCTTCGTTTCAGATTTATGATATCTTCCTTTGCAATGTTTTTAGAAAATACACTAGGCCCTAACTCAAAGGAGTACGAAGAATTTTTTTGATCAACATCACTCTCGAATAGTTCACAACCTTCTTTATTAAAGCAATAAGACAAGAATCCAATCTTGATGCCGTTAATGTTCTTAACGAGTGCCTTCTGATTCCTTTCTGATCTTTTGCGCAGTCCTACGTAATCTATACCAGCCTTGCGGAGCGCATCCAACGTGCTCTTAACTCCACTTGTCCCATAATCTAAGATATGATTATTGGCTACCTGTATGATGTTGAACCCAGCGCTTTTCAATCCAACAATTGCTCGAGTAGACCCGAATTGGTGGACAGCTTTGCCTAAAACGGCTTGTTTCGTAGCAAATGGAGGCTTTAGTAGTGGACATTCTAGGTTCCCGATGCGCAAGTCGGCATCCATCAATAAATGCCTTACTTTATTAAAAAGTGCACTATATGTGCAGCTGTTCTGCTTCTCTGCAAAATGTCTAATAAATCCATCAAAAGAAATGTCTCCAACAAATATCATTGTAGCAGAAGAGGTCGCGTTGACTTCTCTGGTGGTATGAATGTGGCTGCCAATGGCAAACTGATTCAACAAAGCGGCGAGAGTAACGACATGAAAAACACTCATTGTGCCACTTTAAGACTTGAACTAAATAGCTTGTTTGGTACGTTTTATAAGAGATTCGAATAGTGTGGAAAAATTATTTGCTTTTGACGAATTCTCTTGCTGTGTTTAGGAGGTTAACAGCCGTAGTCAAAGCACCAGCTCATATCAGGCAAGGTATAATCTTTTACATCTTGGGCACTTCGTGTTCTTCAGAGCGTGTAGTAGAAATCTTGTTTGTTTCCCGATGCTCATTAAAAATTTAAAAAATGCTTTTGTGAAAGTAGAAAATGTTGCATTGTAGCAACAATGGCGAAGCATGTAAAACCATAGTAAAGGATGAGCAACGATGTGATTTGCTCAGTACATTACAGCTGTTTTGCAGGGACAATAATTTTGCTTGATTGTAGGGAAGGGAAGAGCTACTTCACTAAGCAAACGGGTAAAGGAAGGAAAAATCACTAATCAGCCAATTGAACCATTTAATGAGCATGATAACTGTCAAGCTCTTCCTTCAACCCAGCATCACCTGACGTGTACACATCTTTGAAATCTGTACAGTATGAATCTCCCATTTCACAAGCATTTCTTCTAAACAGAATGTTTCCAAGGCTATAGACTGTGAATGCTTTCATAGCAATGCATTGATTTGACGAATTCTAGTGAGCATGATTTTGTTTAGGAGAGCATAATTTTAGTCAAAGCACCAGCGAATATTAGGCAAGTGTTATTTTGCCCATCTTGGGCAAGCCGTGTTCTTTCAAGCGTGTTGTAAAGATCAATGTAAAGTCAATAAAACCTAAGTCTATTTACGGTCTGTTGGTGAGCTGTAACGCGAAAAGCTTCTTTGCTAGGATTACAAACCCATTTGGACAAAGTTTATATATCAAAATAAAGTCAAAATCAAGTTTTTAGGTCAATGAAGTCAAAATTACATATACAGGTTAAAACACGATTATAACTCAACACTTTTAAGGAAAAATAAGTCAAAATGTGAATGATCAGTCAAATATCTTCAAATCTCTACTTATTTCTGAGTTGACCATCAGACCTTACTTCGCAATATATCTTGATTTTCCATCGTCGCGAAATTCATATAATATAGTTTATTAATCAAATGGATTGTACCTACTATAAACTGAGACAAATTCTTTACGTCAAAATAAGGTCAAAATCACCAAAAAATAAGGGTGATTTTTCCAATTATAAAAATCAATGTCTGGTCACCCCCAATCATTAAATATGTAAGAAAGGGTTTTTGGAAAGTAGACAGCTCCCTCGTAAATCCACAAGAAGAAATATGTTGAATGAGGATAGATGTGGTAGCAATACAGAATCATTTTAAATACAAGTAATTGTTAACCCCTTGCACCATAGGCAGGCCCGTCAAGAGCCAGTTCGGGCCCTGGGGCTATAAACAACACGGGTCCCTGTGGAGGAGTAGCAGCACAGGGGCAAGAGGTGGCTACAGCAAATGCAAATCAATTCAAGTCTTATAAAACATTGGTATTCCATAATACAATCTTCAAATTATTCCATGTTAGTGTATGTTTTAAAAAGCCAACAAATGGCTTTTTGAATATTATTCTGCAATAGAAAATTTTCACAGGCCCCCTTGATGCCCGGGCCCCGGAGTTTACCCCGGCTACCCCCTCTCTCGACGGTACTGACCATAGAATCTGTGAGCACATTTGCCAGAACCGGGAAGTGTTAGAACAGACAAGATGAAAGTTAAGTGACGACGTGATTATGTCAGTACAATATTCTGCTGAATTTTCCCGTTCTGAATTTCATTAGAACATTAGAAAAATGTGATCTATGATGTCAGGTCTCTCGTTCAGCCCAACCACACCAGATATGTATATATCTTAGAAGTCTATGCATAGAGTATGCATCTATGTACTGTATACAGGGGTTTAGTCATAGGGGAACTGGGGTGCTTCACAACCGTTGTTATGTTTGTTCAATCAGCCATTAAGCGGCTAATTTAAAAATTCATAGTGTCGCACGATATTTTATAGAACCCATAACGTATACTGATTGAGATAAGCATCATTGAATATATGAAAAACTTCAACTGGGACTCTGCTTGCTTTAAAAGCTCATTTGTTGGTTAAAAGTATTCGTATCTGCTAATTTCACGGCAAGATTGGAGGGCAAAGTCCTTCCACTGACTTCGAGGGAGCAATTTTCAATACTGTCATAAAAAAGTTGCAAAACATCTTACTGTTCGCATTGCTATCTGATAAAATATCTAAACTCGTCGGTAGTTATGCTTAATGTAGTAGATCTAGCAATTTTGTAGAATGCTCGAAAACGGCTTTGCGGTATGTTTGAGCACGAGAGTATTCCAAACTGCGTGTGTTTCAACCATAGGACTTGTAGTAGTGATGAAAGTAAGTGAACTTGCCTCCTCTTGAACTCGTATTCAAGTTGAAAATCACAAACGAGATTGGAAGCACAAAAAAGTTTGTTGCCGCTGTGGTGTGCTGTGTTGAGTGTGTTGATCATTGACTATTGAATACTGATAACCATGGCAGGGAAAGGAAGAGGTGTCTTACTAAATGACCTAGTAAAGGAAGGAAAAATTTCAAATCAGACTTCTTCAGCATCTTCGAATCAAACAGAACAAGTGGAGGAAGCGGAAAATGTCACACTTAATCAGAAACACTCAACGGTTGCTTTATTTGGGAAAGGCCTAGCCACGAACCCGTCGCCCTCACTGGGTAGAGGGCTTATGAAACCAATGCAGTTCATGAATGCATCACCATCAAATAAACAGAAAACACAAGCTTTAATTTCTGCTGAGGAGTATTTGAAAGCTACTGTTTTTAGATCAGGTAGTTACTCTATCTTCACATTTTTGTGCACCGATCAGTTGTTTTACCATCTCTGCAATGTTTCTTGATATTCAATATTCATGATGTCATAAGGTGAGACATTGAAGGTACTAATGCAGTTTCGTGCCGCCTCCATGTCTGCCATGTTGGCAGTTACTAAACATGGAGTGTGAGTGGGTATAATCGCACCATGCTTGGTTAATGTCATAATGGCAGGCATGGAGGCGGTACAAAACTGGTCCCCACGTTGGGCAGAAATCCGTTTCACTCAGGCAAATTTTGTGAAAGAGCAATAGGAAATTCGGGCAACTTTTCTGCCTGCTCTCCAGCTCTATTTAATATTTCGGACAGAAAATTTACAGCCCCCCTACATTTGACGTCGTCCTACGCCCATCGATGCCCTACAACCCTTTGGCACCTCAGTTGGGCGGATGTGTGGATTAGTCATCAATCATTTTCCAAACAATTTATACATCAAACGAAAGAGCTCAGCAAGCTGTTTAAGAATATGGAAAAAAATTTACGGCTAACCATATGGTTGCGAACTTATAACACAAAATACCTTCCAAACCAACACATGTTTTACCATATTTGGGCAATTTCATAATGGTGGAAGTACGAAAACTAACGCTAACCCTAACCCTTTCAAAAACCCTAACCCTTCCCGTAACCCTAACCCTCGAAAAACCCTAACCCTTTCAAAAACCCTAACCCTTAGCCAAGCCCTAACCCTGGAAGTGTATTATAGTGAAATACCTTGATGGCTAATCTTCACATCCGCCCCTCAGTTGTAGCATAGATGGCCGTAGCGGCTCTTCCAACCGCTACAGCCATTTATGCCATTAACTATTAAGTTGTTTCCCATATTTGATAAATTTCATAATGGCAGACATGGAGTCAGTATGTATCTTCATCAGTGCAGAATTATGTCACCAGACGTTTAATAGTAGACAATTTAAAGTTTTTCTGTGCAACTTCCTGTGGATACCTGAAATATAGAAGGTTTCTGATATCAATCTTCCGAGGGTCTGATTGTTTTTCCACCTGTGGTTCCCTAAACAGTGCTATTCAGAGAGTTTTTATGATGAACATATCTCCAACAAGAGCATTAAGAGTTCTTCAAATGACATTGTTCAATGTTTTAGAAAACTGTTTTTGTTTGGGTAGGGAATTTTAGTTCTTGAATGGAATGTGATAATCATCATCAAGTGTCTTCTCCATCTCAGAGGTTGACTATCATGGCATAGGCCTCTCTGCTTTCTGTCTTTCATTTGCACTTGAAAAATCTCATCTCCAGCCATCCCTGTACATCTTTACTCCATTGTGTTTTAGGTTGTCCTCGTCCTCTCTCTCCTTCCACCATTCCCTCCAGCAAATCCCTTTGTGTGCTATTGTGTCTCATTAAATGTCCAAGATACCCCAACTTCTGTTTTTGTATCGACTGAGTTAATTCTCTTCTTACACCTGCTAATGTCATCACTCTTTTATTGGACATGCACTCTGTCCAGCTGATTCTCTTTAATCTGCGCATTGGCCACATCTCAAATGCTTCTAGCCACTTTTTGCTGATTTGGCTCACAGTCCATGTCTCCATACCATATGATAACATAGATCACATGTAACATTTAAGCAATCTGATTCTGGAAAGTATCAGTAGTTTTCGGCAACATAACACTGTCTTCATATTATAAAAGGCTGACTTGCTTGTTGTATTCGACATTTTATCTCATCTTCACATTTGCCATCTTCCATAATGAGCTGTCCCAAATATGTAAAGCGAGAGACTTATTCTATTACTTGTCCATCTATATGTCTTCTGGCATGTGATCTGACATCTTTCCTGCTCGCCACCATTTTTTTGTCTTATTCACATTCATATTCATTCCAAAATCCTTCCCTGCTTTGTTCACTCTATCAATGATATGTTGCAGCTCAGTTTCTGATTCAGCCATCAGCCCTATATCATTGGCATGCCTCAGGTTACTATCTTTTACCTCCTACTGAAGCACCCTAATTTGGATCTACTTCTCTGAAAATCATCTCTGTTAGTAGGTTGAAGAGATACAGTGATAACACAATACCTTTTCTTTTTCCCTTTTGGTAGTAATTTTTCTTGAGTTCCCTTTTTTTGTTCCAACAACTGCTACCTGCCCCCAATACAAATTTGCAATGATTCTAATGTCTTTTCCATCAAAATTCATTGCTTTTAAAAATGTTGCACAGCTTTTCATGCTTTACTCTATCAAAAGCTTTTGATAATAGATGCTTCAGATTTGAGGACTATTTTACTGTTACATATTCAGGTAATAAACTTTCATCATATTTACAGTGAATAATGAAATGGGTCAGAGTTCATCAGATCTTCCAGAGCAAAAAGAAATGTCACATTCCAGAAAGTCAAATATAGCATTGGCAAAACAGCCATCTTCACCGACAAGCAAAGAGAAAGCAGAAGCTGATGCTGAGTGGCAGAGATACAAGTTTCAGAGGCAAATATTGGGGGTATGATTTATTAAAATGGCTGAGTTTCCCAAATAATAGTCCACCAGATGCATATGAGAAAATCTCAGTAATACATAGTGCACCATCCCTTTTTACTGAAAAGCTATGCCTTTTTCTCAGTGCCATTTGCTTTTCTTATATGGATGTGAAAGAAGTTCATTAAATGTTTCTAAGAAAATATTCTTCTGTTTTTTTGTTGGGTTTGATTTAGAGAAAGGTATTATGAATGTGTCTGGAGAGGATCAGCATTCTTTACTGCACAGGTTTCCTCAAAACCATTTTTTTGCTTTAAAAGTGCCCATTTGAACTTTGGAATTATGTACCCTTGGCAGATTCTAGATGTAACACTAGTATAATAGACAACATTTTGCTAATATCTACTAGTTGTTGTCCAAGGGATAGCACTGCTGGGAGTGCTTGGAAATGGAGTCCCTCCCTCAAAAAAATTTAGTTGCACTCCCCATCAGTATTTCCTCTAATGAGTGCCCCCTAAATCCAGTAAAAATATAATGAGCACCCCTTTTTCTTAGTGCTTTCCTCAAAATCATAAATCAGTCACTAGGTAGAAAAACCTCATTATTTATGTCATAAAATGTGGTTGTTCCTGTAAAGATTTCTTTTCGAAGTTAAAATAAAAATGTTTGTATCTCAATGACATTGATGAGGCGGCACCTGCTTTTACCATTGTCGAAACTAGTGATAATGATGATGAGGACATAGACATTTTAAGCATTTAACTGCTTTTATATTCTTATCTTATATTCTATTTTTATATTTTATATTGTATCTGCAAAAAATGTTTGACAAATTATCTCTATTTTTGGATTAGCTACCTGAATAAAATCTGAAAAATTCAATGAGCGCCTCCCTCTAATGAGTGCCCCCTCCAATGAGCACCCCCCAAAAATGATGAAAATTTAATGAGTGCCCTGGGTGCTCATTAGAGGAAATATGGTATTTGAAGATTTCTGTGTGCTACAGGCACTTTTATAGCCTGCACTTCCATATTTAAAGCCAATCTGAAAGACAGTGTCTGTCAAAATTTCCCCACCTTGCCTGCTGTTGGTACTTTGACAGCACTTGACCCCCAAATATTTCTTCTCTGGTTATGTTGTTGTTACATTGTTGGCAACTAGTTGTTACTGGGATTATGCTGTCCTTTTTGTTTACCACATTTGATGCAGTGTTATATTTGAATTGATTATTTTTTATAGATTCTTTCAACTGCATCATCTGAAAATTTTGATGATTCTCTTGCTGCATTGAGATGTAAAATTACTGGTAAGACCCATTTATAACAGTTTTCTGATGTAAGATGTGAATTCATATTGTATAATAGTGATTGCTTAGCCATAGTGCATTTGGTTTCATTTGCTAGGCAGAATTGCTGATCTTGTGGGTAATTGAACTAGATGTCTCAAAAAACTTGCCTAAACTAGGTTTAATGCTTGAGGCAAGTCCCATACTAAAGTGAGAAAGGGGTTTTGTTTCCACATGAAATGTAAGTTTTATTGCCTATGTTCATTAGGCTTGTTTCATTAAAAACACCTCAGCATTTTTACTGTGACTTCAACTTCAGCATTTTTTCAATAGCTGGGATTTGTATATAGTGGCAAATAAATATCTTTGCTTTTAGAATTATATTCTTAAAATCCATTTTGTTTTTAGAGTGCCCTCTTTCAGCTAAGTATCCTCAGTTCAATGAAACTGATTTGGTATTGGAATCTCTTGTTGATAAGTCAGCACAAATGGAGAGCTTTATTGAGATCTCAATTAAGCTCATGAAAAAAGTAGCAGGTATAATTTTGGTTTTAAATTTTTGTTTTGGTTATGGTGTTAAATTCATCATATAAAGCTGAAAAATGTAATATTTGGAGCTGAATTTGTTACATCTAGTTTGGTATGAGAATTGCATGTTGCTCTTTAGAGATTTTGTTATTATCCAGTAATCTTGAATGGGGCATTGTAGAGCTAATTTCTGTTATGATCATGAGATGGAAGAGTATGCTAAACTAGTCTTCCTGCTTCTTTTTTGTTACCAGAGGTGGAGTAGGGGCAGGGAAAGGATGAAAATGTAGAAAAAGAAGGAGAAAAAGAGGAGGAAGGAGGGGAAGACAAAAGAGAAAAAAGTATGAAAGGAGGGAATGAAAATTTTCAGGAAAGAGATGAAGAAAAGGGAGGGGAAAGGAGTAGGAATGTGGAAAAAACCATTTTAGCAGATAAATTGTTAAAACAATAGAAGGAGAAACAAATTGTTAAAACAATAGAAGGAGAAACTTAATGGAAGCTGTTTTGCAGGAAGCTAAGCTTTCTTTCACCTCTGTTTACTGCGTATAGCATCATTGCATTTCTTTTGTCTTTGACAGAGCATGATATGATGCAGTTTGAGGTTTTATTCCCTCCCCTCATTTCCAGAAAAATTTCAGAATATATACATGTAAGTAGCACCAGGTAGTATGTTTCTTTTCCTTAGGTTCAAATTAACATTGGCAGAAGGAGATGCTTCTTGTGCTCCCAGATTTACTCCTACTGCATTATTAAATGAATATTAGACCTTCATAGGAATAAGTTGCTATAGTGTGGCATTTCATACTCCTAGATGTTGGGAGGTATGTGATGGAGTGCTATGCATTACGATTTATCTCAAAAATTTTAGAAAAGAGGAAAAGAGCCAGGAATATACTCATCTCTCAGTTTAGGTGACTAACAAGCTACATTTTCTTTAATAGTTATGAAGCACCATTAATTGCACAATATTGCATTCACCATAGTTTGACTGAGCAAAAAGAGGATCTGAATTGATCTGCTGGTGCTAATATAGGGCTTTCCTAATTAGCATTTTCCATTTTCTAAATATGCTACTCTGGGCAGTCCATGCCTGAAACACAAATGATTCCATATGTACATGTCTATACATGTGCAAAGTCCCCAGCACAAGTGAAAAATCAACTGTGCCAACATCACTATGAACTGTGCAGTCACACATGCCAAATAGGAACTTTGCTATCACAATTGCAACACTAGTAACTGTCACCTTTTGTCTTTTAACTCTGCTTTATCCTTTTTTATCCTAAATTAGACATTTGACTTGCATCAGCAAAAAGAAAGTATGTTTTTTGGATTCACAGATCTAGGATTGCATGTGCAATTCCAAATAATTAAGAGCAATTGCTCATGCAGACAAAGGTTTACATGTGAATCGATGCTTTTGCATCAATTTTTTCTGGGCATGGTTTGCTCTTGATATTAGAACTGATAGATAATAGAGCAAGCATGTGTAAAATGCACACCTAGCAACAGTAATGTGCCAAAGAACCGTTGAGTAGAGGAGGGACTGTAGCAAACAAAGTTTATGAACAGCTATTAGATTTCTGAGAGTTGTAGACAAGTGATTATTGCAACTCCAGCTTTTACCTTTAAGTCAAAGAATTGCAGATAGCTTTGGCAGAAAAGTGGGGTTGTGACACTGGCACATTCGTTTCTAGTAGTTTGTGAGATATGTGCCATTGCATACAGGTGTGATCACCCTTCTTTCCCAGAAAAGCCTGAGTATGTTTTATTGCTGCAAAAGAAAGTAAAACTTTTGTATTGTTGTTGCTTGCCATAATTATTGTGATTATTTTGCTCAGGTTACAGCATCAAATAAAGTATTGTCACCAAGAGCTAAATGTTTCTGTCAGCTTCTTGGCAGCATTTGCATATCAAGTTTTGAGACAAATAATGATAGGTAAGTGACATTTAATCAATTTCTGCATTCTTTTGATGTTTTGTTATGAGTTTCTGATTGATGATACATTTTCACATTTAATGGTAATTTCAGTTCCCAACTTGCTGTTTTGCTTTTCTCTCTCTAGAATTGTTTGTTTGTTGTAGTACTGTTTATTTCATTAGCAGACTGTCAAATTTAGTCAGTTTGTGCTTACAAGATTCCATGGAGCAGTGGACCTATCCAGATGGCATTGGAGTAAGTTATCAAGCATTTTGAGCAATGAATTTTGTGTTTTGTGTAGCTTGTGAAGATTTTGTCTTCAAGTATACCACTGTAGGGCAAAGTAGTGCTGAGATGGTAATTTTGGTGTTCAAATGGGTGCTTGTTGTTACAATATCACTAACAATATTGTGAGGCTAAGTGTGATCCATTGTATCAGTTTTCCAAGTCAAATTTCTTTAATGTGCTTTCCTGTAATTTTTGCCTGTATTGGGATAGGAAAATGTCATTATTAAAGTAATCAAAAGTTAATAAAATGAAAAGTTTGTTGTGGCCCTCTGGTGACATGAAACGATGGAAAGACACCTAAAACAGGATTACAAACCCACTCGGAAGAAGTTCATAGGTCAAAATAAAGTCAATGTCAAGCTTTTGGGTCATTAAAGTTAAGAAGTACAAATATAGCTTTGAATACAATAAAATTTCGAAAGTTTTAGGTAAATAAAGCCAAAATTGTGATTGAGAAGTCAAATATCTTCAAATCACCACTTATTTTTGAATTGACCATTGGATGTAAATAGCTTAATGCAGCCATGTAAATTTCCAGTTTTATTCACTGACATTCCTTACTCATTCATTTTGTTCTTTCTCAAAGATAGGCCCTTTCTCATTCTCAAAGATAGGCCCTCTTTTAACTCCCAACAGGTCTCTATTCCTTTAGCTCTCTTTCATTTTCCAATTCCTCGATGAGGTTTCCATTCCTTTTTTCCTTGGCCAGGGCTCTGGCCTCTTTGTTTACCTGTTTGGTACTTCTATCTAGCTTCCTTGTATGTCTCAATTTCCCACCTTCAGTAGATTCCCCCTTCTTTTATGTCCCCATTTCCATTTCCACCACTTGGGTTCGCTTTTGCATCATTTGTATTTTTCCAGCATTTAATTGCTTCGTTTGGTTGTTTTTCTTTATTGTACACACGATGACACCAGTATTCTATCAAAATGCATATTAATGAAATGCTATAGTTTAGCTTATTCATAAAAGAGTTTTTACTGCTTAGGCAATTTCGTAAAGTCAAAATAAGATCGAAATCAGCAGAAAATAAGTCAATTTCTATAATTATAAAAGTCAAATTCTGGGCGCCCTATTCAGTCTGGTAGAGTCCTGCATGAACTTGATACTTTTAAAGTTAAGGCAGGATTCTACCTGTTGCTATTCCTGTTTTTCTTATTGTATCCAGTAGTATAGTCCATGTATGCCTTATTTCCCTAAGTTATGTCAATCCTATGGAAATGCTTTTCGCCAGACACCCAGATGGCAACTACATTTTTTCTGATGCTATCTTTAGAGTGAAGTGGAAGGTTTCAACATAAACAAGGCTGAAACCCATGCGCATGCAGTAACGGAATTATTCAAAGCCATGGAGCTTCAAAATCAGGAAAAAGACAGGTTCTTGTTATTTATTGCTAGATTGTTTTTATGTTGGAATTAATTCCACTGTGTTCTTCACTAAAAAGTGTGGGAATTGAGGACAATTGAGGATCTAGGCATTCTTTAAAGACTTGGAAATCTTCTAATACCTCCGCCGAAAGTACTTAGAAATCTAGTAACGCAATTCAGAGACCTTTAAGTTTGCAATGTATTGCTGTTTTATTCACACTTGTAAAGGAAGGAAATCAAAGTACCATCTTTGTACTTATCCCATGTGGCTGGCTTAGAAGCCTTTCTTGGCAGCAGGTAATTATTTTTCGCTTAAAAGTGGCTTTATTTGCTAGCAGATATAGCAATATTCATATTTTACTATGGCCAAGGTACTCGATTTATTCTGTGCTAGGTGTTTCGTTTGAATTTTTGGCGAACACCTTAAATTCCATTTTTATGTAGTGAAATCGTTATTTATTTCAGCAAAGTGTTAGAAATTTAGTTTTGTTCTGTTGTGCTTCATTCATACCCTTTGTAACTTTGATGTTTTACTAGCAAACAATCTTCAAGAAGGGAAGCTTTTTACACTGTTATCAGTTATTTAACCATCATAAGATAACTCTTGCTGGTAGTGACAAAACATCTAGTGATTGCAAAATTACATTGTTGTTGTTGTGCATATTTGTTTATCTCCTTTTCTGTTTTTGTAAGATGCATAAGGATTCAAAAACTTTCCATCTATTTTATTTACTAACTTTAATTTTAGGATTCACCACATCATGGAGAATTTGGAGAGGAACATTATTTTAATAAAGGAGAGTGTCCTAAACGATTTCCTACCAAGGTGAAGTTGCTGCCTTTTTGTGAATTCAACAGATGCTATGTAATGTTGGTGAATGTTGTTTGCATTAGTAAATAAATCTAGAATGGCAATGAGCTATGGAAGAATAATATCCAATATATCTCAACAAATTTCTTGTTTAGAAAATCCTGTACGTAGATTAGTGAAATATTCGTGGAATTGGTTATCCTGTCTTCTTTGAAACTTCAGCTTTGTTTTGAGCGGTTCACAGTACTTGTAGCATGGAGGTCCTTTTTAAAGACATTGTTTAGTGTCTTTTCCTATCCATTCAGCTGTACCCTTTCTTGCTATACTTCAGCTAGCAGAGTGAGTAGCCAAGCGGCCTATCCAGTTCCATTAGCTTGGTTAAAGTTAAGCATGGCTGTGAACGGTCAGAAACTGGATGGGCGACCTTCCATGTGAACGACCAAAACAGCTCGCTTTGCCATTCTTCCGAAGGGATGTTAAACTAGGGGTCCCATGCCTGGATGCGGCATGCAGGCCTAAATTAGCTGAAAAAGCAGGTATTACAGCCTACTCAAAATAAAGTAAACAACAACAAGTACTGATGTTGCTTTTCAAATCCAGCACTCTTTGAGGTAGCATCTCAGTCCCCTAACAGAATTTCTTACCATCTACTGTGTATTTTTTTGTTGTTCTGCTTTCATGTTTAGCTGCGATTAGCTCTTTGTTGAGTTACGATTTCAGTTTCTTTAATTTAAAGTGCATTTCCACTTTTCTTAGAAAAATTCGTGAAGTGTACTTGGATGTACTGTTGAATTGTATTCCGAAATGGCATTTCTCTACGTCAAGAAATGATGTCGCAGAAACTATTCATGGCGAATCGGTGTCCAAACTTAATCAATCATCAAAAAGCAAGGAAACGCTGGGATCTGGTACTAAACCAAATGATTCTTCCCTGTCCTCTCCTCTGCCCACTCCTGCTTCTGAAATGCAGCTTCCCGCAGAGCAAGTGGCGATGACGTCTACTTTTGCAAATGAGGTATGTGCTAGTTCAGAATATAATGGAAATTGGATCAAAACTGAAAGTGAAGGTGACTTGGATGGTACTGGTTGTAGCGTAGATTTGGAATTGAAAACAACAGAGCAAACCCCTGCTGGACGTGGTCCGTTTGCAGGTGATTATACTGATGATGTTGAAAAAGATACAATAGTTGTTGAAACAGAAGATCCTGTTACTGTGGCATCGGATGAGGATAATGTTATTGATGTAAATAAAGAAAAAGGACCTTTTGAAAATATAAACAAGATGCTTATTGAGCTTAAACTTGAGGATCAACTGCATCGGTTTCAGGACAATGTCATACGAGACACCGTTCTAGAGGCTGATAGGAGCGTTTTGAAAGAAATGTTAAAAGAGGCGTCTTTCCCACCCGGTGTTATATACGAGATAGTGCTATACTTAGATAGGAATGACACTAAAAGTCCAGGGGGGCGCTTTAAAGGAGACGTTTCAGGACGTAATCCCCTTGCAAGACCTTACACTGACTCGCAAACCCGACCTTACTACACAGCATCGAATTCAAGACAACAGAAGGGGCATGCGGGTTATGTGAAACCACCAAAGAAGAGATTACTTGGTATTGGACGAGGTAGCACTAACAGTGACAAGTACAAACAAGGAATTAAACCGCGTGTCGCTCCTTGGAGAGTCGATAAGGACGCTTCGATCGAAGGGAAGAACCAAGTTAAGGATGTGAATGATTGGCGGGTTAGAGGACCGGCTGGTCGGGGCCAGTCTTTGTTCATGGACAGTGAAAGAGACCATATTTCAGCAGTAGGATCACACAGACTAGGTATTAACTATTCACATGAGAGCAAAAGTGAATTGGGCGAGATTCGGCAGGTAGGGAAAGTCGAACCATTACAGCGAACTTCCATAGATGACATGCAAGGTATGGGATCAGAGAAACTACCTTCGCCTGTGAAATTTCAAGGATTTGGTGTACCACCGCGTATGTGATTTAAGTATCACAAGCAAGGTTATTCGTCTCAGGAATATGTGGATGTAAAATCAACATTTTATCTGAACATTTATCTCTGTGATATTATAAGATTAAGGTTCTTTACACTCTGTTACAATTTATCATAATAAAGCTTTATAATTCAGTATGATTTTACCGTTTAGCTTTACATAGTATTATTCATTGTGTTAGCTTTGTTTATCAGGGTCGTCAAAAGGACTTTCAAAGTGGAGGGGCCTGGTCACTAATGTTCGAGATAAGCCATTGAACCAATGAGATAAGCTCAGGCAAACATAGTGAAACATGCTACTTTCTGAAAAAAATTGGGAGCTAGTGCCCCGCGCCCCCTCCCTCGGTTTCGACGCCGCTCATTATATATGCTTTTTGCATTGATTATGTATATCATACCGTAAAATTTCAAATATAAGCCTCCCGAATACAGGCCCCCCTGTAAATTGGCTCAAATATCCTTCCTAATATAAGCCCCCCAAATTAAGCATAGGGCTTAAATTTCGAATCCTGTGTGTATAGTAAGGATAATGAATGAACATGGACAGAACATATATAGAGCTCTTCTGTATTTACCTTGGTCATTTTGTGAATTTTTATGTTTTTATTCTCTCTGGTTGGACACCGAATTGTGAATTTTTTGGCGTACATACGTCATCTGTTGACCTAAAAGACCTTCCGAATATAGGCCCCCCCAGAATATAAGCCCACCAAAAATGCTTTTAAAATACCCAGGGCATATATTCCAGATTTTATGGTAAACATAGTTTGTATAATTTCACAGTGTTGTTATACATCATTCATATCATATCAATAATTTATTTATTTTAGGCAAAAGAAATTAAGGTAGCAAAATTACTGCTAATTAAGGCCTACTGGCATAAAAAATTAAAATATATTACAGGTGTAAAATAAAAATTGATACATATGTTAGGTACCCAACCTGTGGTATATATAATTTGCAAAGTCTACATTTGCAGCTCTCATCCTTCCAACATTTAATATGGCTGTTGAAAATAGAAAGTGTGCTTGCTTCTTTGATTATATTTGGTAAATTCAACCAAAGTCTATTTCCAACGAAGCATATAGTCTCAATTCCATATCTTGTTGTATGCACTTTTGGAAGCTGCGAGTCGTTACTGTGTCTTAAATTGTAACCAGTATTCCGCTCAGCGAAAATATCCTTCATGAATGGAGGACTTAAGCCAGACCTTGTTTTATAAATTTCAGTCATAAACAACTGAAGATTCTTTTCGTGGATAGATACCAAATTCCTTTGCTTCAGAAGAGACCCACAATCTGCTTGACAATCTTTGTACGCAAAACGCAATGCTCTTTCATGGATACGATTTATTCTATGATTTAAAGTTCTGTCATAGAACATCCAAACAAGGGGACTGTAGCATTTTTCAGGCATCTTAATTTGTGAAAAACTCCAAAACCTTCTTTTATTCTTTCTTGCATAATGGGCCAGATTTTTTCGTTTGCAGCCTAAACTATGCACCCCAAGATAGTTTTCTAACGACTCTAATTTTTTCATTGATTAACTAAGTATATTCTCAACTCATTTTATTTCGTTCTATATTCTTCTATCATAAGACTGGCTTTTGCTGTTGCATTTTGCTAGCTGGGAAAGAAACATTTGTAATCATGTAAAGAAAGCAAGTTTGCATACCTGGATCTACAGTACAATCTCGTTAACTCGGACCCTCAGGGGGGACAGCAAATTCATCCGACTTAGGGAATGTCCAATAACAAACGATATTCCATCCAGCTTAGCAAGCCAAAAACTCAAGGATTTGCACACGCCGGGACTTTTTAACGGCGAAAAAAGAGCTTAGTGCACATCGAAGATCTACGGGCCTAAGTACAGTACAATCCCAATAACTCGGATCCTCAGGGGAGGGGACAGCAAATTCGTCCGACTTAGGGAATGTCCGAGATACCCGAGGTCTCGATAACGGTCCTCAAATTCAAGGGGACAAGAAATCCGTACGGCTAAGCGAATGCCCGAGTTATCCAGTGTCCGAGTGAACGGGATTCTACCGTACTTTTTCTTTCGCTCATAATAACACAAACCTGTGTGTACATTTTTGAATATTCTTTTAGGGTGTTTACACGGGTTAAACCTGCTATTGCTTCTACAGAAAGTAATCAGGTAAAACAGGAAAGAAATCAGAGAAACATCAAAGAAAATATAAAACCTGCTATAATTTCTTGATACCTTGGTAAGTAACACCTGCCATAGTGTCTACAGAATGTAGTTTAAGCAACATTTATTGGAAGATTAGAATAATTCATGGCACGATTCCTTTTCTCCGTCAAAAAGAACTTGAGCTCCGAATACTGCTACAAAAACACACAAAGGATTCATTTGATCTGTCATGATTCCAATACTAGCAGAACAATTTATTCACAATGCTTTCACAATTTTCGTAATTCCAGTGCTTGTTTTTTACAATGTATTGTTTGACTAACAAATTTTCATTTATATGTTAACTTCTTAATTGGCATTATAAACAGTTGTGATTTCTAAAAATTTTAACAAGGGGGCTCTAGGCACAACCACGCCCATAGTTGGGTGTGGCCCGGCCAAAACCACGCCCATATTTCCAAAGATGGAAACATGATAACTTAGTTTAATACCGATATAGTATAATCAACAATAAGAAATGCCTCAATAACCATATGACAGTGCACAATTGATCATAGCACTTTGGAAGCAAGGCCAATAAACTCGGAAAAACTAAACCATTGCAAGAATTCTAGGGGGACTGAGCCCCCCAAGATGAGCAGAAACTTTAACAAAGAGGGCTGAGCCCCCCTGAGCCCCCTAGAAATCACCCCTGATTATAAGCCCCCATTGAGATTTCAAATTCTTTGCTAACACCATAAACTCCCGAATATCAGCCCCCCTCGAATATCCACCCCGAATATCAGCCCCCCGAATATCAGCCAGTGCTTACATTTGAGATTCTTTGTGTAAAGTTAAGATGATGAACGAACATGGAAAGGGTACATATAGAGTCTATATATACTTATGTCCTTTTCTGAAGTTTTACTTTTGTATGCCAAAAGATTATCCAACTGGCTTCCAATCAGAGTTTTACACTCAGCATACACAAATCATTTATTAACCCAAAGGACCCTCTGAATATAAGACTTCCAGAATATAAGCCCACCAAAAATGCTTACAAGCCTCTGTAAGCCCAAGGCATACATTTGTGATTTTACGGTGTTACAATGCCAGGCAAACATTCAAAACCTCCACCATTCAGTTTGTTTGCTGCCTTGTATTCATGGTTGATTCTTGCCCTTCAGAATGAAACTGTTGTTCTGTAACTATACGCATCAGCACCTTAGCATTGAATATATTTATGCTCATAGTTAAAACACCATTGATTACATGATAGCATGGATTCATGCGCTTGTCTTCCCAGATGCGTATGACACTTCACGCATGAGATCCTAGTGCATTGATTACCTCTTTAATCATACTCCGTTTGCCAGATCTTTTGCATTATATCTCTGCGGTGAAATCTTGATTTATGACATAGTTGAAGACGGATCGTAACACTCATGGCGGAGAGAGCAATACTAATCATTTTTCTATTTCTTGCTCAATTTTCTTCGGTCATTACAGATTATGGTGACTTTTCCACCTATCCGAAGAACTTTGAAAAGTTAAAAAAGCACTTCAAAACGGACCGACCAACAATTGGAATTTTGACGATGGCCAACGAAGACAAAGGTCTTTTTGAAGGAGTAGCTAATACGGCGAATACAACTTATGTTGCAGCATCCTACGTAAAGCTGATTGAAGCTGGCGGTGCGAGGGCGGTGCCTTTAATTGCTGATATGGACGAGGAAGAGCTTATGAAAATAATAAAGTCCATCAATGGCGTCGTTTTGTCGGGTGGTGATGGGGATTTAGCGAACTCGCACTACGAAAAAGTGGCGAGAATGGTATATGCTTACTCTATAAAGAAAATGGACGAGGAAGGAGAGCACTGGCCAATACTTGGAATATGCAGAGGGTCACAAATCCTTCCAGTTCTTACTGCCAAAACAGATTTCCTAGTTCATACGTTTTCTAAAAATTATTCTATCCCTCTTGATTTCTACAAGGAAGAGTACAAAAAGAGTAGGTTATTCGGAAATGCGCCTGACGGTATTATTCGAACATTGAAAAATAAGCCTATCACTATTAATGCTCATCTATTTAGCCTACCAACAAAATTTATGCTAAACAATCAAATTCTGACCGACTTTTATCGGACTATTTCCACCAACAAAGGCATGGAAGGTACTGAGTTCATTTCTACCTATGAAGGTAAGAACCTAATAATTTTACTTAACGATTCCATCATTATTTTAGTTAATCAACAGAAAATACACGTTTTTTGATAAGGAAGTTTTTTCGCTCAGTACTGTCTTAACTTTTTCCAAATTCCAGTATCAAAACTGTCTTTAAGACTTTCTTAGCGAAAATTTATGAGCTCCAATGTTTTGCGCATGCACAATAATGGAAAGTGAAAAAGTGCCATGCACACTTGAAATGATGATAAATCTTAGGAAGTAACAGAAGTTAAACTGTTAAGAGGGTAGCCAACATCACATACGTGACATTTTGTGCACAATTAAATCAAATTTAAATACATGAAAACGAAAAAGCTTGTTGAAGTCTCAAAAATCAAGTACCGAGCTTCCTTAACTTTTGGAGCAGCCAAGTACTACTTTCTTGTAAACCACTTTCTTATAAAATACGTGTACTCTAAATGTTTGTCTTTAATTTCTATATCTAAATTAAATTATATATTAATATTATATTATATGTTCATATTATATTATATATTTATATTATATCATATCTTTATATTAAATAATATATTATGCATTTCTAGATTTATTTATATTACCTTACAAGTTTCGCTTAGAAGTTTGCTAATTTTGTTCTGCCAAAGCCACAGAAATTTCTCTCACCAAAATGTTTGGCTATCAAGAGTGCCTTATACTGAATACATTTACTTAACTGATGGTTAATAGAGAAAGATTAAACTCCAGTAGAGTAGACGGCCTTAAGCGTTGTGCTAGATGACTTATATCTTATATTTTCCCGTTTTATCATCAGGGCATCTTTTAAAGGTTTTCGACTGGTGAAGCACAAGCTCGCATGGGGCGCATATTTTGCAAACTTTTTTGTCAAAACGCTACAATAAACATTAGATACATGTGAAAAACATAGGCGTCAAGTCTTGATTGGCTAACAAAGGAATCACCATCGAAGGATTTCTGCCCATAATGTTACGAGAATTCGTTTGAGAAGTGTGCTTTGGTGGTAAATAGTAATTCTCACAACATTATTGGCAGGAATCATTCGATGGTGATTCCCTTTTTAGCCAATAAGAGTTGATGCCTATGGTCATGTGAAATGTTTTTCCTCCATACATACATACCGTAAATCTTCTGATTAGCCCTGTGGAATAAGCCCCCCCCTTTCGAATGAGCCCCAACCCTAGAGCTACAAATTGTTAATAAACCCCTTCGAATAAGCTACCACCCAAGCACTTGACTGCACCTATTCGATAGTCTGTATATAGAGCTAGGAAAGAGAAGCAGCCATTATTTAACGAAACTTTGCCTGTCCTTTAAAAAACATCCTATTTCTAGTAGTTAGAAGTTACCTAGTAGAAACATTTAAACTGGAATATGACCAACTACCAAGAAAATGTTGAAGCCTCCCTCAAATAAGCGCCCCTTCCAA
>WIPJ01001009.1:895631-948742 GCA_018155075.1 Cassiopea andromeda
TGATGATGATGATGATAATGATGATAATGATGATGATGATGATGATGATGATGATGATGATGATGATTATGATGATGATGATGATAATGATGATAATGATGATGATGATGATGATGATGATGGCATTCGCTTGTGTCCCCCCTTTCAAACTCGATTGGTGACCCCTGTGTAGATACAACCCTTCCAAATGACATATAGAAGAATTAAAGGAGTGGTTGATGCAGAGAAGTCAAACCATGTATAGCCTTCAATTGAACGTCATGCAAATTTTTTAAGCACCTTAGAAGTTCATGTTCAGCTAAAGAAAGCAGTCAAGATAAATGGAGAGCTATTGGGAGTCCAGAGATAGTCGTGTTTCTGCATTCAGTGCACGTGTAATATAAATATTTTTTAACACAGTGAATATCTATACTCACTTTTGATAACAATTTTCTTCTCGAAGAGCAACAACGTTTTGACTTTGGCTATTGACAATATTTTTCCACTTCAGATCACACATATATTTTAAACACTATTGGGAGTTCAAACATAGTCATGTTTCAGCATTCAATGTACGCTTATAAATGCCATTTTTTTATTGATTACGAATATCTAAGCTCACCTTTTTCATAACAACCTTCTCCTCTAAGCACTAAACTACTGATTTTCATTATTTACAGGCAGACGGTACCCATTCTATGGATTACAGTGGCATCCAGAGAAATTGTTGTTTGTTTGGAACCCAATGATGGTTGCCGATCATTCAATTGATTCAATCCGTGTTGCTCAATACATTGCAAATTTTTTCATAAGTCAAGCGAGGAGAAACTCAAACAGCTTCTCTTCAAGGGAATATGAGGAGAAGAATCTGATTTACAAATGGAAACCTGTTTATATAGGCGACATTCCAGATACACCATACGAACAGGTTTATGTATTCCCTAGAATTCAAATGTCCCTACTATCACCAAATAAGCCATGAACTTTGGAAGCAACAACCAGAATTTATCAACTATCTTCATTGAACTTCTTGGTAATATGAAAATGCATTTACCACGCAATCCAAAGTTTTGAAACCTTGCATTATGTTAAATTTAGGATTATTATCTGAGCATGGCATTTTACTTGAAAATACGAGTAAGAACTCCAAAAGTCTTGTTCTATAAGATAATATAAATATGTAAATACTTATGTATCAAATCGTAAAAGTTAATATATATGTACATGGCCTTGCTAGATTTATTATGCCAGGACTCCACAAGAGTACACGTTTTTTTAACAAGAAACTTGGATTGATAACTGGTACTAAAAGCTTCTCGATTTTCCACCGAAACTCACTTTATAGTTTGAAAGTTAAACACTTATGGGTGGATATAACTGCCTAACGTCACGTAAAGTGTCCAAGCAGATCAAAATAGCAAATTAAAGTCTTTTTCAAACAAAAGTCGTAAACATTAGCGTGTGGAAGCAAGTCAATGCACTATTTTTAAGCAAATTGATATTGTACAGTTTCTTAATTTTTCTTGCACAAAGTATTAGAGTTTTATAATTTCTTGAACGGTCTGGTTTTTTATAAACCAATTTCTTATTAAGTAAACGTGTAGTGTAATGCAGTCCTCAAAGAGCACATATACATTCCAGGAACTGCATTTGAACATAAGTAAGATAACCCCTAAAATATGAATATTTGACTAATTTATTGCCCTTTAGTTGTCTTATGATTTTGTTGTCCCTCAGTAGTCCAATTTATTGTTTAAAACAAAGTTCGATGATCTAGCATACTATGAGTTGTGAACACACATACGTTTACAAAAACATTTCTTTACAACTCAGTCTGACAGAATTAAATTAAGCTTTAGCTCGAGATCCCCTTGATTTATTTTATCGCTACATTCAAGTCCTGTTCGAATATCCATTTTCTCCAACACATTCATTCACTCTTCGACAAGCTTTCACATTAGAGTAACTTCAACATCATTTACAAATGATTTTTTAATTACCAACTTTAGCTCCTCTTCTTGCCTCTTCAAAAAAACTCCTTCTATTTGGTTTCTTCTCAATGATAAGCATCAATTCTACTTCAGCAAGATCCAGCTCGGCTCTCAGCTCTCCAATTTTACTCTAAACAATGCTTTTTGGCGATATCAGCGTAGTGGGATAAACCTTGCTGCAGAGAGAGAACGTGATTCAAGGATTCGTTAATTGATTTAGATTTAGCCTTCTTTTGTACTTTGAATTCCATCAAAACAAGCTGAAAAGCATGATTGAAAGCATGAGTAAGAGCATTAGTAAGACCATAGAGCGGGGGGCACAGGGAGCAAGTGCTCCCAAATTTCAAAGACTCGAGCAAAGTGCCCCTCTTCATGTAACTTGGTTGTCCTCCTTGAGAGCTTTGAAGACGCAATTATAACTAGCAAAATACACGATTCCAGCGAATTCAGAGAATCTAAGTTTCAAAATTTCCCTGGGTAAGCATGCCCCCTGACCCCCTAGCTAATTTTCATTTAGGTATTGGCTCTTTTTCATCATGAAAAAAGTTTCATCGTTTCATTAAGTATTTTATCCTCAGACAAAGTGCTTAAATCTCACTTCAGGATACCCTGCCAAGGTACCCCTCAATCCATGTGCTCCCGCCCCACTTTTGTAATGCTTCCTCCGTCCCTGAGTGGGACCATGGGTAAAAGCATAAATCAAAAGAAGGCATGAATACTGTATTTTTATACTGACCAAGTCATTTGTCGCTTCCTATACTAGCGTTTTTAATTCATTATTGATAATTTGTATATTCAATCGTTTTTATTCCAAATATTAATATATGCTGATTTATTTCATTTTTCCTCATAGCAATAAGTATTTGCCTTCGTTTCAATGTAGTGTCATTCTTGCTTAAAGTGTTGGTCATTGTTCTTCTAATGGATTTCCTATCTACTTCAAATTCCATTTTCAAATATTCGTTTAGGTTTTTACGTATGAAGGAGGGTGTTAGCCAAATCATGGAATTCTGGGAAATCATGGAATTCTGGGAAATCATGGAAAAGTCAAGGAAACTAGTTCTGCATATAAAGTATCATGGAAAGGTTCAGGAGCACAACTACTGCTATTCGTACTAGTTTGGGACGGATAGAAAAGCCGTATCAGTTTGGATCTGATCCAATTGGGTCCCGTGCTGACGCACGTATCCGATGCAGAATTGGTGCAGATGCGAAACGAGGCTTGCTTTCATTGTTGAATACAAGGGTTTCCTGCAAGCAGTAGGGAGCCTCTTTTCACATCTGCATTATTTTGAATAGGATTCAAATCAGGCCTCATTCACACTATACCGGATTTATCACATATCGGATTACTTTCTATATCAGATAGGACTTCGATTCATACTATACCAGATGAATCCGATATGCTCCGCATCGCTTTTGCGGAGTGAAATCGCTCCGCTGTGAAAATGATAAGTATCGGATTACTTACGGTATCGGATCACTTTTGACCTAGTGTGAATGCATGAATCCAATACATCGGCGCTCCAGAAGCTCTCTCTGAGCTGCAGTCAGCTTTGTTTTCGAGCGTCGATCAGTTTTCAAGCAGTGACAGTTGCCATGAAAAGTTCCTTTAAACGAAAGGCTTAGTGACGTGAACGAAGCGGAGTGGAGTGGTGTGAACAACACCTAAAACTGAATCCAACATAGTATGAACATGCAAAATTTTGTTATCGCATTCGGCCAAGAAAGTGATACAAGATGAATCCGGTATAGTGCAAATGGGGCCTCAGTGTCGTCCACAAGGGATCTGTGCGGATCGGATCTACACGAGAACAGAAGCAAAATGGATCCGCTCCCTTGTGCGCGAAGCCTAAAGGAATTCGTTTGATCTGTTATTTTTCCAATGTTAGCTGGACAATTTATTCATTGTGCTTTCACTATTCTCATTTTTCCAGTGTTTGTTTTTTACAATGTATTGCTTGACTAACATTGGTATGTTTATTAGTATATTAGTGCTTTTCATTTGTATGTTAACTTCTTCGTTGACAGTATAAGTTCCTCGTTGATATTACAAATTCTTTACTGATGTTCAGGGAGGGATTTAGCAGATGAGTATTGGCAGATGTAGGGTTATGAAGGATGTTGGAAACCAATCCCATTGGTTGCCCAGATAATGAATTCATTCCCATTTTTCATTTTCAGTATTGTCCTACTCAAAAAGTTTGCTTTTTGCTACAGTAACCTTATACTTGATTGTAACAGAAATCTGATTCCTACATAAAAACAATTGACATTTTGAAGTTTACAGCGTGATGTGAAAGTATTGCAGAATTTACCCTATGATGCGAATATATTACCTATACTGATGTTATAATGCCTACCTAGCATTCAAAGCCTAATATGTTCAGTATGCTTGGTGCCATCTATTCATGGTTCTTCCTTGCCAATCAAAATAGATGTTTACGGCTCTAACTATACGCACCAGCAATTCAACACTGAGTGTAGTTATATTCATAGTTGATAACATGAGAATATGCACGAGTTTGTTTTTCCAAAGCGTTGATGACGCTTCACGAATGAGATCCTAGTGCATTGATTACCTCTTTAATCATATTCCGTTTGCCAGATCTGTTGCATTATATCTCTGCGGTGAAATCTTGATTTGTGACATAGTTAAAGGCGGATCGTATCATTCATGGCGGAGAGAGGAATAGTAATCATTTTTCTACTTCTTGCTCAATTGTCTTCGGTCATTACAGATTATGGTGACTTTTCTACCTATCCGAAGAACTTTGAAAAGTTAAAAAAGCACTTCAAAACGGACCGACCAACAATTGGAATTTTGACAATGGCCAACGAAGACAAAGGTCTTTTTGAAGGAGTAGCTAATACGGCGAATACAACTTATGTTGCAGCATCCTACGTAAAGCTGATTGAGGCTGGCGGCGCCAGGGCGGTGCCTTTAATTGCTGATATGGACGAGGAAGAGCTTATGAAAATAATAAAGTCCATCAATGGCGTCGTTTTGTCGGGTGGTGATGGGGATTTAGCGAACTCGCACTACGAAAAAGTGGCGAGAATGGTATATGCTTACTCTATAAAGAAAATGGACGAGGAAGGAGAGCACTGGCCCATACTTGGAATATGCAGAGGGTCACAAATCCTTCCAGTTCTCACTGCCAAAGCAGATTTCCTAGTTCATACGTCCTCTAAGAATTATTCTATCCCTCTTGATTTCTACAAGGAAGAGTACAGAAAGAGTAGGTTATTCGGAAATGCGCCTGACGGTATTATTCGAACATTGAAAAACAAACCAATCACTATTAATGCTCATCTGTATAGTCTACCAATTAAATTTATGCTAAGAAATCATATTCTAACCGACTTTTATCGGACTATTTCCACCAACAAAGACATGGAAGGTATTGAATTCATTTCCACCTTTGAAGGTAAGATGGTGAATTTGTCACTATTCCATTTGATCAATATTTATGCTCTAGAGCCCTGACTTTCTAAATTATATCTCTATTTTAGAGTTAAAGTTAACAAAGAAACATTTCTCTTAGAAGTTTGAACATTCCGCTCTTTAAACCTTAGAAATCGCAGAAATTTGTCACACAAAAAGTTTGGTTGTCTAGCATGTCTCATAAACCTACTAGCTAATAGTTGCTAGTGGTTGCTCAATCGCTAATGACTTTCTCGCTAATAGTAAAATTATCTAAGAATACATCTATTTTGGTACTGCTTAGTATGAGATTGCTTGAAACATTGTGTTGGGTGACTGTGAAACCTCATATTCGAGTACCAGCTTTTCGTTCATGTCAGTGCAAAGAAATCTTTGCAAATCACGAGTAGTATACATTAGCAGACAGTCTCTATTGAAAAGTAGGCACCTAACTGAAGTTCCTGTTTCCTTTAGTGATAAAACCAGAATGTTAGAATTTTTGTACATTTAAGACAGCCTGTCCATACTGGATTCACTTTCCATGCCCCATAAACATAGACCAAAGAATCGGGGCTCCACAAGGCCCTTTGGTAGTTTCTAAAGTTGCAGCGTTCTCTGCATAAGAGGATGCCCCTAGAAATGTGTGCTTCCCACTTCAATAATGCCTCCTATGTTCTTGACCTTACTGGTTGCAACTCCCATCTAAGAGGGAGCTCACGTAAATATTACTCATCCCTTTTCTAATAGTTATCTAAAACTCTATAGTTCCAATTAGCTTGGGAATCTTCCATTTAGGATTCATCTTCAGTTAATGTCATCACTTTAAAGGAGTAGTTGAAAGGCAGAGAGTAAGTCATGCATCACTATTCTTCTGCTTCAAATCACACATATATTTTAAGCACTATTGGGAGTTCAAACATAGTCATGTTTCAGCATTCAATGTACGCTTAGAAATGCCATTTTTTATTGATTGCGAACATCTAAACTCACAACCTTCTCCTCTAAGCACTAAACTATACTGATTTTCGTTATTTACAGGCAGACGGTACCCATTCTATGGATTACAGTGGCATCCAGAGAAATTGCTGTTTGTTTGGAACCCAATGATGGTTGCCGATCATTCAATTGATTCAATCCGTGTTGCTCAATACATTGCAAATTTTTTCATAAGTCAAGCGAGGAGAAACTCAAACAGATTCTCTTCAAGGGAATATGAGGAGAAGAATCTGATTTACAAATGGAAACCTGTGTATATAGGCGACATTCCAGATACACCATACGAACAGGTTTATGTATTCCCTAGAATTCAAATGTCCCTACTATCATCAAATAGGCCATGAAATTTAGAAGTAACCATCAGCAATTCTGCTTTGCATCATTTAACTACCTTCGTATAATTTCGTAGTGTAATGAAATTACATTTATCCATTACTCCAAAGGTTAAAAACCTTACAGTAGTTAGCTTTAGGGTTATAATACTAAATGAAGGCACTAGGCGTGAAGCCCCGAGTAAAGTCTTAATAGGTCTTTCTCCATCACATTCTTACTTACTCATTTATGCTTCCTTCCACGTTGGTTTTTATCACGTTTTCGTAGATCCATCATATGTATGTTATTTGTTTGCACCCACTTATATTATCCTCATACTGAAGATGAGACTCAAGCATGAATCAAAATTTATAAGTCGAATCACACCGTCTAAGTCGTATTGTTTAAGTCAGTTAAATTGGAATAGTTATTTAATGGAATAGTCTTCATAGGTCAGTTAAATGGAATAGTCTTCATGGAATTGTTTATTACTCTGGATTAATCATCAGTATGGAAAAAGGAATATATGAACTCTTTTTTTCGTCGTTCTGCTTCTTCAATTGATTAAAAGGCTGCGATTTCAACCTGCAACATCAACATTAAGTCTTTCTCCAAAAGGTATTATAAATACAAAACTGCTTGTGCTGTATATAATATATATGAATTACTAAAATTGCATGTATATGTACATGGGCTTGTAAAAGTTATAGTTCCTGGAGTCGACAGAAAAAGTGTAGCGCTCAAAAAGCACCAGAGCATTCCAGGAGCTGCATTTGACCAAAAGTAAGGTAGCTCTTAATTTGCTAATATTTAGTTAATTTACTGTCCTTTGGTATTCCAATGAATGAGCCAATTTCTTCTTTGAAGCAAAGTTAGATGCAGAATGACATGTGAGTTGTAAACACATTTTCATTTACGAAGAATTCATCACAGCTCAATCTGCCAGGATTGAATTAAGCTTTAGCTCGAGATCTTCTTGATTTATTTTGTCATTGCACTCAGGTCTTGTTTGAATATCCATTTCATCCAGCACGTTTATTCGCTCTTCAACAACCTTCCTCATTAGAGTAACTTCAACATCATTCGCATATGATACGGTGTTATTAACAAAGGAACTGGCAGTGATGAATTTTTCAATTACCAACTTCAGCTCTTCTTCCTGCCTCTTCAAAAGAAATACCTTCCTATTTACTTCTTTTTCAATGCTCAGCATCATTTCCACTTCAGCAAGATCCAATTTGGCTCTCAGCTCTCCAATTTTACTCTGAACAATTTGCTTTGCGCTATTAGCGTTGTTGGATAAACTTTGTTGCAGAGAGAGAACTTGATTCAAGGATTCGTTTATTGATTTAGCTTTCTCTTGTACTTTAAATTCCATCAAAGCAAGCTGAAAAGCATGATTGAAAGCATGAGTGAAAGCAGGAGTGAAAAGATGAGCTAAACACAGGATTAAAAAGCAGGAGTAAAAAGCAGAGTAGACAGCAGAATTAAAAGCCATGAATAAGAAACATGATTAAAATGCATGAGTAAAATGCAGAAGTGGAAAGCAGGAGTAGCAAGCACAAGTAGAAGGCAGCATTAAAAAGCAGGAGTAAAAAGCAGAGTAGACAGCAGGATTAAAAACCATGAATAAAAAGCATGATTAAAAAGCGTGAGTAAAAGGCAGAAGTGGAAAGTAGGAGTAAAAAGCAGGAGTTAATATTGTATTTTTATGCTGACCAAACTGTTTCCCACTTCCGAAGTTTGCCTTATCGTATATTCAATATCTTTTTTGGCGATGAATAATTGCTTTTGATTCATGTATGTCATAAATGAATACATATAACAATGTAAAATAAAAAGGATTTGAATCAACAAGCTTTGAAACTGAGCAATTTTCCCTCAATTCTGTAGAGAGCTTCATGTTTCAAATATAGGAGGAATAAGCCTATAATTGGATGGGAGTGTTGAAGACACAAGTTACCAATTAAACAATGGTTTCCATTCTAAAGAGCCGTAAACCTAAGATGCACTTTTCAACCATTTTAATGCTGAAGGGCTTGCATAGCCACAGCGACAGAGCTTTAGACGAAAAGCTATTTACGAGTGAGATTAAGGGAAGGGTTATACCGTAACCGAGCAACCATCCAGTGTCGAATAACCGCCCCTACCCAAATAACCGCCCTGAGAAAAGAGCAAAATCTAGCAATAAGCGCCCCTGTCCAATAACCGCCCTCCTTAAGCAGGAGGAAGCTCTCCTTTGAAATGATTTTACTGGTGTAGATATGTGTAATGGAGTCTAACACAAAAATGAGCACATAGCTATGCTTCTCATTATAGGCATTACTTAAAGAGTGGTAACCCTACAAGTTTGGTTTCTTCATAGGTCAAATCAATTGAAAATAGCTACTTTTCGTCTTGAAATTTCTTTCGAGAGACGTTGATGATGATAAAGGTGATATTGTATCTGAATTGTATTGCTTTTTGTCTAGTTGCAGTGAACAAACATAGCGTTGAATGGTTGAAAATTTACGTTCTTTTTACCTGCACTGAGCAGTATTTGATAGCCGCCCCAAATCGAAGGTGAAATTTTGAATAAGCGCCACGGGTTGTTATTTCAGTAAGTAACGGTATTTATGTTATAAAGATTACGTGTGGTATTTAGGTTGTGTTCTGGGATTGCATTTGAATGATAGTGGTAACTCAGCGTAGGCCAGCATAGCAATTAAGAACGTAGTTGCAGGGGCTGTTTAGCTTCCAGTTCCTACAGGAAGTTGTATGATTGCTGAGTGCTTACGGTAACTAAGCCGTATTTACTACCTTGGCTCGGTATTTATCGCAGCATTCTTCAACCTTTCCAAGTTCGTGCTTTCTATGATTTTCAATGAGACATTCACTGCAAATGCTTTCTTCACACGAATAGCAGAAATATCGCAACTCTTCCATTGAATGCTGATGACATTTCATTAAGTTTTCACCGGTTGCCTTGGCTCTTTCTTCCTCATGCTGTCTTACGTCATCATAAGTATGTAGCTGTGCGTCAAAGCCTAGAAAGTAAGATGGGTTGGATTCAAGTTAACAATCTCAATTTCATGTTGAGGCAAAAAGTCAAATGCTGAAATTTGAACTTCTACAGTGGCTGATTTACATCTGAATTCAGATAATATCATTACGTAATTGATGAGCTTTCTTGTCCTTGAAACAATCTTTCATAACACTGGTTCTACCAGCATAGGGCTCAAATCTTGGCTGGACGAGTGAGTACTTTCGAAGATTATCATTCGTCTGCTCGTGAAAACTGACACGTGACTTTGCAAACTCTCTCGTCCAATCAAGATTTGAGCCCTATTCTGGTTCTACCTGATGTTGCTAAAGCTGAACGTGCTCATCGACATCTTCTGATATTTTTTTGGCTATAATTAGCCATTTCCAAAGGGCAGTAGCTTTCAACCTTTTTGGTGTAGCGGAACCCCAAGGATATATTCCTTTGGCCCATGGAGTCCCTGTTCACATATAAGAACAGGGGAGAGTTTAACTACACTGTCGATAGTAGCAATTGTGTAACTTCTGGTGGAACCCCTGGTTGCGGTGGTAGAACCCTAGGGCTACATGTAACTCCGGTTGAAAACAATTTCCATAGGAGTATGTGGGATGTCACACATTTCAGACAATAATTCTCTCAGAACGTCGTCGAATATGTCATTTCTATCTACAAGTTTTTTCACTTTTGTTAGTTATGAGCCCATGAAAATCACACAAGTGCTGTAGCGTAATGGAAAGTTGGGAGCCACGCTCATCTTTTCGGCAAGTTGTAGGGTATACGCCCTACTGTGAGATTTTCTGTTAATTTACTTGGTTAAAGGTGAGCGTACCCTCTTGGAGTTTGATGTCAGATTCATTCATTTCAACTTCATTATACCAGCCATTGCGAGGGAGCATTGAAAATGCTGAGGATTCAACATCTTCCAAGCATACCCTGCATCTCACTGACTGCATAAATGGTGTCACTGAAGAAATGCAATGAGCGCAGCAGGAGTGAAGGCATGGCAGAACTTTAGGATCGATGCATCTTTGCTTACACAAAGCACAACTCAGCATGCTGTTGTTGTTGTTGGTGCTGCTGGTCTTGTTCATACTGTATACAGGGGGTAGTTGTTGTGACCTACAACGAAAGGTGTTAAATTCTGATTGTGATAGAGAACATGTATGTAGATGACGTAATTATTTTGTCGTCCTATATGTGATTATACAGTCAAGAAACTGGTAAATGTGACCTTACCAAAGATGCGGAATCTGTCGTGAACATTTTATGGCTCAAATTGCAAAATCAAATTCAGTAAATAAGAGCAAACTCGCCAGTGGTCTTGCAAGGGTCCTGGGAGAGTAGATAGGACGTTTTAGAAGCAAGTACATGTGTTACAGAGGCCTCACTTTTATGAGAGAAATTGAAGGAGTATTAAGTAGAACCTTCTACACACAGCAGAGCTTGTGTCTGCTTGATTATCAATTCTTACCTGCAACTGCTTTAAGTCCTAGTGAAAAAGGTTGTATAGACATGTAAAGCCTTCTTCATAAAACCAGGCTGAGCTGCAAAGATACCAAATGGAAGATACTTGCTTTGGGAATTATTCTCTTGATTTACTAATTGAGTGAACATCGGATACTTGTATTGATTAAAATGAGCATTTATGGTGAAGTTCAAAATGGTTTGTTTGAATACCTACATTATACACTCTCTTGTAGTGTAAGCTAAGTTTGATCCTAAGGAGCAGCCTGCATCAGAAGCAAAATAGATCATGGAGTGTAGAAGTGAATGGGGTGGGTGTTGTTCTATGAGGTTTATTGAAAATTGTCGTGAATATCATGTACATGATTTGCATTTACAAAAACTCTGACAATTCACGTAACTTTTAGTTATTGTTTCAACGCAATTTAACCTTAGCGTCGTATTATTACGTTTCGTTGCTTTGTTGCACAAGTTGCGTTGCAGTCGAATAATATCTCGGTCTCGTATCTCTTAGTCCATTGACGAGGTCTCACAACTATACATTGTTTCTTTCTCTATTTGTCATCATTGTGGAGAACATATGTCTGGTGCATACATTTTACTGATAGAATTAAGACAGTTTTATTATTGAGCTGAATATTGAACGTTGGACATAATGATTGCATTTCATATAAAGAATCCTCTTGTGCAGAAGACTTTTCCCTTCAATGCATTTCTTGTCAGCTTTGTCGTAGTGCACTACTCCTCATTCAAATTTCAAAAACAGTCTAGAGTGTTTATACAACTATTGTTGTGGTCAATAACAACTCAACACCGAATGGCCAAAAGTAACAATAACGATGCCTTTTTTACACTGTAAGTAAACAATACCTATTCTGAAGAATGCATCCAAGAATTCTTTACTGCAGCATTCGCCTTGACTCCAGTGATTTAGCAGGTTTGATGCTACTGAACATCAGCCTTGTGCACTTCGGCCTTAGTAGTTGAAAATAATGAAGCGTCCTTTTAAAGGCAGGTAGTATTATGTATGCATCAACCTGTTTTATTTGAATTATTAAAGCATTCGTAGCTACAGAACTTTGATGATTAGATACAAATTTAGAAGCACCAGTCCTTATTGGTGTGCTGCTGGAAATTTACTAGCTAAAAGGCCCATAGTAAAGGCAGGGATGAGCTAGACACATTCCGTTGAGGGGGTGCGTTTTCATCATTCTGTACTGTCACTAAAGTCAAAAATGGTCATGGCAAACATTATGATTAGGGATGCCGGTTCGGGGCTAAAAATCTCAAGCCCGGACTCCAGGTTTTTTTTTTAATTAAATATGAATGGCTTACGGTGACATTTCCTATTTTTGTTTCAATTTTAACACAGTACACTCTTGTTTCATTAGATAGAATGAATATAATGAGACTTTTTGAGGTTCAAAATAAATGCAATTTAAAAATTTTTAAGATTTAAAGAAGGAACAAGTGCAGTCAAGACTTAACAATTTCTGTGTATTCAAATTATGGTTCTGCGTCTACATGTCTCTTTGGTATCTTTGCGATATCTAATCTTCTACTTGTTCCACTCTTGCTTTGTTTTACGATAAAGTAAGACATCAGATGAAGTAAGACAAAGATTTTAATATATTCCTTTGGTTTTCAGACCAAGTTACAGCTTTAGTATTTTAGTTAAATCTTTCAAAATTAATCTTTGGTTCTAAATAGGAAAAATTAAGATCATATACGCTCAGTAAAAGATGAAAGTTGCTACGTTTGATGGTATGTTTTTCATGTGCTAGTAGCACATGACAATATTTCCATACATTCTAGCAACCTTCATTCTTCTCTTCTGAACATCCTTGGGCTGTGGATAGAATCTGGTGGAAGTTCATGCCATTGGAAGCAACCTAACAGGAAATTATTCTCGAAGAGAATTTTAGTGCTTTTCATTTACCCCATTACCTTGTTTTCTAAGCTGGATTTAATGTCACTCTTGTGCTTGCTTTCTCAGGCCCAAGTACACGTCTTCACTCCACGAGCGAGAAGGTCTTCCTGTTTGATCAAGAGAAACAGCAATACGCGCCTGCGCATTTACCATCTTTCAGAAATTCAAGATGGTGGCCACATCAGGATGTCGGAGAATCTCACAACAGAACGTGATTGAAAGGACTTCTTGTGCTTGTTTTCCATACTTTCCATCAGAGTTAGCACTGCACGGAAATGCACTCTTTGTCTAACAAGAAGCGTTGTCAAACACAACTATTACAACGTTTTCGGATATCTTCAACATCTGGATTGCTTGACATTTTGTGAAGAAGTTACACTTAAATAGGCTTGTAAACAGATGCGAGTTCTATCCGAATAATGAAAAATTCAAAAACAGAAATTTAATCAGAAATTTAAGGACTAATGCAAAACAAAGCCAACAATAGAATACATATAGCCAGGGCTTTTTCTGGAATTTTCTGGAATATTCTGGAATGTGCAATTATGCCTTTGATATCCTCTACATCAGAACCTTTTCATTCGTAGTCAATAAACTTGAACATGATTTATGTAGTTAATCACATATATGTAGCATTTTAGACAATACTAATCATCTGATATAGGTAGCATTGACAATTTAAAAGGATTTGCTGCACATTTATCCTTCTGATGTCTCGTTACTGTTATCGTAATTATTGTTTTTGTTATCAATGTTTTATTTTGCTTATTTTTGTGCGTAATTATTATTTTGAAGACAAAGTAAGATACCAAATCGATAGCTTGTTGATTTCCATTCGAGAGTACTGAATTGATGCTGAAGATGGGAATCGCAGCCTTGTAGTGAATTGAAGAAGCAGAACGACGACAAAAAGAATCCACATATTTCTTTATCGATAGTGACGACTGATCCAGGGTAATAAACAATTTTATGAAGACTATTCCATTTAACTGACTTATGAAGACTATTCAATTACTGAAGTACTAAAGTACTGAATTGTCCTCAATTTTGTGCTTCATAAATAGTCTGAAAATTCAATACCACAAAATGCCTTTTAGGCTATTTGACAGATGTTTGATCATGTCTTGTAATGCGTATGTTCAGCCTTTTCAACACCCCAGCTAATATTAGTAACTCATGGTCACTTTTGAAAATTCTGCGTTAAAAGTCAAAGCCCTAAGTGTGTCTTCGTTAATTCTTATTTGCAAATAATTTCATAACGTGACTCTTCAAAAGAAAGCTTGATGGCTGATGTAATTTTGATCGTCGCATTCTCAAAGCATCAAAAAGTGGAGGAACATGAAATACTAAAATAATCGCACATAAAATTGGCAATTACCACCTTTACAAAGGTTGCAGAAAGCATGAAAGGACCTTTACTCTGGTGACTGTTTCCAGCCTCCAAATCATGTTGAGATTTCATAATTCAAACCTGTTGAGCTGAATTTTTGGTATTCATCTCCATTGCACAGCATTTCTATACAAATTCATTTTGATTTTTTTGTTTCAACTAAAGCACATGTTGGTAAAGACTACTTTAAGAATCGCCTTCAAAACATGTGGTGTATGTTGCCTCCGGGGGCTAGCCCCTCATTAAAAGGTGAAAAGCTATTTTGCCGGAGATTTTTCCCATTTACAGTACTTTTTAAAAGCCCCCTTGTCGGTAGAGTCAGTCCTCATCGGAAAAATGCTGGCATCACCTCTGGTTGTCTCGTCCTTTCCTAAAGGAACAGCGTCATATCTAAGTACTGAGTGTAGCAAAAGGACAGTAAACACGAACAATAGATACCAAGAGAGAATCAACATAAAATTTATCAGTTTTGCTAGCACGGGCTTCATGAAGATACATTGAGCAAGTAGAGACATGCAGCTATTTTAGCTTGAAACATGATAGCTCGCTATCACTCTGTCCTGAAATGTGAATGCTAGCAATTAGGCAGGCCTATATAATATTGCTGACTTTACGATGTCAAAAGAGAAAGATTGCCTTAGAAACAATCTTTTTATGTTTTTACTACTTCTCCTTTTTCTTGTAGATTGTGAGCAAATACAAATCACCAGTGGATTCATTTTAAGGGTCTCCCAATCCCCTGTTTTCCCTGGGCCCTAGCAGATATAAATTTGACCCTTCAGATCATCTGCACTGTCTTTACTTTCTTGCTATGTTGTGCCTGTGTTGCTTATTCAAAGGTGGTTCTCGGCACTTTCCACCAGGGGAGCTGATTCTTCAGATGGGAGGAATATCATGTGCTTAGTAGATTTTCAACCGCTAATATATCATTCTTGAATACAGTAGAAACCTGTATAAAGGAACTTATGTTTTTCCTGGGCAGCCTGGAGAGGCTCTTAAATAATTGGTTGGTATTCTTAATTCCAGCCTGTAAGGTTCTTAACAAGGTTCTTATATTCCAGTCTTTCTCAAACTGGGGTGCACCCCCACAGGGGGCACGATGTGATGCCAAGGCAGACTTATGGCCCCGGCGAATAGGCTATAACCCCAGGAAACATGTGTGTTTATAGAATTTTATAGATAGTGATCTTATTTATAGGCACCAAAGCAAGTGAAGGGCGCAAAATATTTTCTCTTTCCTTCGTAGGGCTATGTAAAAAATAAATGAGAAGCACGCTTATATACAGCACATGCCTTACACATTAGCCCAGTTTTCCGCACAAGAACTCTTGACAATTTGTAAGAACACCTATAGGTTAGAATTCTTGTTTATTAATCTGGCAATCTGTTGTGTGACTGAAAAATTCTGAAAAGATCTTGACGATTCTTGCGATATTGTGAGTGGCCTTTTTGCAAAAAATTGATAGTGTCCACTTTTGAAGTCTTAAACTAAAATAACATGAAACGTGTTATATAAGAACTATTCCATGTTTCAGATTCTTTGGGGCTCTTATTTAGAGGATCCAAAAAGATGAAATTGCAGCCTCAGGGTTCTTATAGACACAGGTTCTTTTATGCGGGTTTCTACGGAATGCCATGTGATAATGTACGTACAAACTAACTGCTCTCACAGCAAAAAATAGTGTAATAAAGTATAACGAAGACAAAATAGCAAATTTTGATGTCGAAAGGGAATGTAAAGGAATCTCAAGCGTAGTAGGTGCGTAAACACAACGTTGCTATGTTGCTATGTTGCGTAAACATAGCCTTGCTATGTTTCTAGGGTTGCTACGTATTTCCATGCTCCCTTGGCTTTTGTATTGTAATTGTTATTGTAAGTTTTACGAGAAAAGAAAAAAAATACAACGAATTTTCTCTTCGCTCCCCCATTCCATTGTGATTTCATGGAAATTCCCTTTCTCCCTTCCAAACATTGCATCGAAATGTCAGGAAGTTATAAAAAAAGAGTGATAAATTGCATGACATGATTTAATCAGCGTTCATTTATGCAACTATGACAATTCCATGGTTACATTGATACGTAATTATATTTGTTTACGGAAAGAAATTGTTTTCTGTATCGTTAATTTATGAAGTTTAGTAATAGAGATCATTTGTGAGGACGTTATAAGATCTATTTTTAGAATGCATATATTTTGACCACGTGGAGTGTAAGAGGACCTTAAAGTAGCTATGTGTTGACAATTTTAGGCATAAATTGTCAAAATAGGCTGAAATACGGCCAATTAAAGGCAGAAGACTTACCATACGAGCCAATGTATATTTCTCCTGGCTCCAAACATTTAGAACCAGACTCAAAATACAGTGATTTGATAGGAACTATGTCAGCATTCAATTGCCTATATCTCGGTCATTATTTTTCAGATCGAGCTGAAATTTGTCAATGATAGCTATTTCTAAGTGGTTTTTTCAGAATTTAAAGTCAAAATTAAAATATTTATGAAGTATGGTAATTGGTCAACTTTCACTTGTCACATAGCTATTACGTAATCATATTTCTGATTGGTTAAGCTATGACTGGCTATGATTGGCAAGTTGCTTATTGGCCAACTGCTCGTATTGAAGTTATCAGTGCTCATTCATAACTAGTTAATCACTACTGTCTTATTCCTTCCTACATGGGTGATTTGTTCATCATACAACGCCTACTGTGATAGCCAAGGAAACTGTAATTGATTTCAGTTGAGTTTAGTATTGTTTAAAGATATGACCTTGATGATACGCTATTTACATTCATACAGCGCCTAATTAAGAGTGGTCTTGGCCACTAATAGTGGTCTTGGAAATTCAAGCAGTTGTCTTGGAAAGAGAATTAGGGGGAGAAATGGGACATGTTGATAAGTTTCTTGTCCAGAAACCAAAGTCCATTTCCCGAGAAATTTGAGCTAGATGACTATCTTGAGAAGGCGTTTCCTACGCTTTCCAACAGTCTGAAGGGTGTGGTTAGCCAAAAGTTTCAGGGGGCCTTGGCCCCAGACTCTCTCGTTATGCACAGTTTTCAGGTGAACTAGGCCATACCGAAAACTGGTCCTGTTACTGCATGGCGAAATAACAGAATTCTGAGAAAAATGTCCAGCGTAGGATCAGTATGGAATGCACCACGGGGTTTGCAAAAGAGTTGTGTTGGAAATTCATGCAATATTAGGAACTGCGTTCATATTTTGGCTTGCCTCACTCATCATATTATCAACTACACGCATTTTTTTTATAAGCAACTGCTTTATAAGGAAGGCAGTACTCGGCAAAGCAAAAATTTATGCAATTTTGGTACTGGATTGAAGACTGCTAAGCAATTTGAAAAATTGTATTTTCAGTACTTAACAGGAAATGTGAACTGACACCATCTTATTAACAGGAATAACCTGTGCAAGCGTTATCTGCCCTCAATACTTGTTGACTTTCAATACTTACCAATTATCAAACCGTTTTCCGTTTATATGGCCCTATATTTACTTCTTTCTAATCTATTTTCAAAAAACACGAACAAAAAGTTAAGCAATTGCTAAGCAATTTTGAATACTCAAATTTGCTTTCCAGCTAAGCAATTTTTAGTACCAAGCCCGAGTTGAAATTGCTTATAAAAAAAAACTGCGTGTACGCTTCACATTTCAGATTGAGCTTTTTAATCCCTAATTCTTGCAGTATTTTCATAACAATATTTTACAAGAAAGTTAACTGCTGGACGATTTCCGTTAATGACCATATAGATTTTGAAAGACGTATGTAAAAACGTTTCAGACTGCAGTCTTATGATCTCTGTCGGATAGGGCGATCGTCTAAACTATACCGGATAGCATGACAATAATATGAAGTGACTTTCATATCACCTAAAGACCGAAGTGACTTTCCTTCTCATTTGAGGAGCGTCTCGTACCGGATAGCTTTGGCATGATGTAAATAGTACCCCATAGCTGATAGAACACTCGCGGCGCGACGATAGCTATCCGGTATAATGTAAACAGGACCTAACATTGCTTTCCAGTAGCATACATGCACTCTCATGCTTCCCACTGGCAGTTTTTGGTTGCTAGGGGGCAAAGTGCCCTGTAGGAACTTTATTAATTGCCTTTGATGTGATGATTTACGGAACTTACTTAAAGGACATATCATGAGAGCGAGAAGATCGAAGCATATTCCTACGAAGCATCTGAAAGGCAACGAAAATTTTGGAGATAGTAGAGTAAGTGTTAGTGTGTGTTGCAAAATGACTTTGTAATTATCGAGTCACTAAAGATATGGCGTTACCTAGATACAACGTAAACTCTTTCGTTAGCATGTTTCTTACGATACCGCTGTTTTGATGTAGCGATAGACTTGATCATTTAAGTGCTACGTTTGAGGTGTTGATTAAATTTCAGATAATTGCAAAAGAACAGTAAGCCATTTATATGACATATCAAGTACTGTTGAATCATGTCTTTAAAGAGAACACCTTGTTATGTACTTTGATTATACTCAACGTGATCTCTTTGTCAGTTTGCTGCATTCAAAAATGCTGCCAAATGGTGTGTACTACTCTCTGCTAGACTTTCATTCCATCGGGTTCTCTATTAGGGCGCGTTCCGCATACGCCTACGTCTGTGTAACATAGCATTCCACATTTATCACAAAGTTTGGGATCTTTTCTACAACTGGCAAGCAAGTAGCAATGACCCTGTAAAGCAAAAATATATTGCTAAATAGACGGATAAACTTCGAGGATATCTGGAAATACTGCTGCTGCTGCTCAATGTAAATGAAAAGATCTGGTCTCTTAGGCCCTGTCCAAACACTTTCAACAATTTGTTTAGTTTTATGCTGAGAGCTTTTGAATACTATGCGTAGTGATGTTTTGCGTTGTTTAGCGATGTTTTTATCATGTTTAGCAAAAATCAAATCCGGTTGAACATGTTTAGTGAAGTCAGCATGACTGATTTTGCTCCTCCTCAGCTTCGGACTTAAGGAATTAGGTTAAACAGTCTAAAGTAAGGCCTGTTTAAACGCTCCCAAAATTTCACTTAACGTTTCACAAAACATTCGATAATCGAAGTGTTTTGTGAAACGTTAAGTGAAATTTTGGGAGCGTTTAAACAGGCCTTACTTTAGACTGTTTAACCTAATTCCTTAAGTCCGAAGCTGAGGAGGAGCAAATGGGCCTAGGACTACAAGGAGTGCTATTAATGCCAATGTGTCAATGAAATTGTCTTAGAGCTAGTTCATACGATGAGCCGTATATGAACCGAACCTATGCAGTTAGCAACTTGAGTAGTTAAGTTCATCTTCGGTTCAGCGTATGAAACCACAGAAAAGCATCGGCTCGAGCCACAGTCACGCTGTTCATTGGTTCAACACTGGCTCATCTCCTCCGGTCGCGCCATTGCTGAACCAATGCTATAATAGGTTCGGGTCATCTATGGCTCATCGTATGAACTAGCTATTACTTTAGACTATTTAACCCAATTCCTGACAACAATTTTGTTTTATGTACTTCCTAGCAAAATAAATCATTCTAGGAACACATGAAACGTTCAAAAATTGGGGATACATGCATTCAGAGGCACACTCAAAAGTAAAAAAAGAGCAACGATGCAAGTTGAAATTTGATAAATGCTCTGCTACGTCTAAAATACTCAGCGAATTCAGCACCCCTGCCCTCCTGATTTTATTTGAAAACCCGTTACTAGTTGTACCTTACTACCCAATGAGTGGGGTGGGTGGCCAAGCGGCCCAGCCAGTTCCATAAGCTTAACTGGAGTTAAGCATGGCTGTGTACGGTCAGAAACCGGATCATACTAGAACATCATGTTACATAGCAGGTCGCTCTGGGGGGGGGGCACAGTGGGAACAGCTGTCTATATGCGACAATATATGGCATATTTTGAGAACTTTTCCAATTTTCTAGTAATTTGAAATATGTTACTTACTTTCGGAAATCGATCTATTGCAAATAAAGCCTCCTCAAACCAACCATGCAGTTCATTTCATGTCCTTTTCACAAAATAGTTGCTCACTGTTGTACCTTTCTATATGGTATACGATAGGACTAATGATAGAGTACGCACAAAATGTGCCCCCCTCACCTTTCTCCTATTGCTTCTAACTCATTTCCAGAGCCACTTTCAAGGTTTAATCCATCACCCAAACATTCCCACTGGATTTTTTATACATTCGGACTATACAAGTAATAAGCATTGATTGCTAATGGTTTAAAAATATGGACTTTTTTCTAGTAATTTTGCCGTTATTTTGTTGCTAATATGTATATAATATCTACGTTACCACGTGTATCTTTGAGAGCAAGTCAGAGGCGCGCTACAGCATTTGGATTGTTGTTGGCCGAAAGGAGACATTTTGGAAGAAATTTGCTAACATGGGGCCACCTTCCAGATGAGCGACCAAACAGCTCACTCGCCGTCCTTCTGAAGGGATGTCAAACTAGGGGTCCCATGCCTGGATGTGGCATACACAGTAGGCCTAAATTAGCTGAATAAGCTAGGTATAACAGCCTACTCAAAGTAAAGTAAGCAACAACAACAACAATGACATTGGAAGATTTAGTCCCGCGATCGGAAAATTCCTACCACGACTCTTGGAAAGTGTCTCATGTACCACCAAGGTCACATGATCACAAGCAGCTTAATTTTAGCATACTCACAGCACTACTTTCAGTGCTATACTGCTTCTCCAAGGAATATCTATGTTCAACATTCTTTAAAACGTTTAGATATCCCTGTTCTCTTCCAAACCATTGGTAAGGAAAAAGATTTTTGTGAATGTACAAAGTTGAACAGATAGCAGCTTTACATTTGCTCTGACTTTGTTCTGGAAAGAAATTTCCTTATTGAACACGGTGATTAGGAGCTCCATTGATGGTATTCAATATTTTGATCCATACTATACACATTGACTAAGTGAAGCAGCCCTTACTTTCCTGTAGCTCTAATAAAGTCTATTTCATTGTATGTGTTAAATATTTTACCTCATTCAGTTGGAATGGAAAAGCATATAGTCGAACCACTGAATGCACCAAAAGGATGGCAAACACGAACAGCAGGTGCTAGGAGAAAATCAGCATCACTTGTTCAAAAATTTCTAAATACAAACTTGTTACTTGGGATTACTTTTGAACTCAATTTACTTCAAGAAGGTTATGAACTTGTTATCAGCTATGAAGGGCTTCATTTTTGCAGTTAGTAACCGCTACATGCTAAACGTTTAGAACTATCAACTTACTTGCTAGAGCTTTGAACTATTGCTTTGCTACTCAATAATTAACCAACATATTTCTTACAATGACTAATATGTTTAACCAACATTCGATAGAAAATACTAAAAGCTAACAATTGGAAGAACCTTTAGTTTTTCATCATGTTTTGCAACACCATATACTTCTTAATTTTGCTCTTATCCGTTTACATAAATCAAGCATTATATGGTAATAATGATATAAAATAATGTTCTGGTATACAATCATTTGTGCAAGGATTGATTAATAATTTAATAATTGATTAATAATAAATTTAATACTTTATGAAAAGATAGAATGCTTAGCCTTTACCTTCATAATGCTAAACTCCAAGTCAAAAGCAGCTCACAATGTCTGATCTCAAGTACTGATGCGTGCTTTCTTACTCTCCCTTGTTTATGTGATTTCTCATGGCTTTCCGGTCACAAAATACTTCAGAAAAAGATTTATGTGCAGCATGAAAGCTAATTAGAGACTAATAAAACAACAATTTTTGCTATGCATCATCCTCAGTGTCAATGGAGAAGCATAAACAAATTCCGAAAGAGTAGGTATGATGGTACAAGAGAACTCCTCCCTTGTTCAAAAATCAGTGTTTAAGTCTGTGAATATTTTTATTATCTCTTGGCACCAAACCCCTTCCCTATGCTATGATTGATTACGAGGAAACAGTTTAGCGTGATTGAAAACATTTACGATGTGATCAGAGGTGAAAATAAGTGTTTAATGTATGTAACCTTGATAATTTGGTTTCGATATCATCTGCTGTGGCAACGAATTGTGCCAAACAATTCTATAGAAGTACTAAGGCTCAGAATCGTTGAGGTTTAAGAAAAATTAAGAATAATGAAAGGTTCAAGCTTCATCAAGAGTTAGAATTTTTGTATATTTGAGTTATAGTACTGTTTGTAGATTAACTTTTGCACTATCGATAATATTCTGTTCCACTTTTGTTTTGCTTTAAGATGCAGCAAGACTTCAAAGATCTGAATGTATTTCTTAGATTTTAAAACGAAGTTAAGTCGCAAAACTAGAGTGCAATTTAAGGCTATGTAATAAAACAATGATGCACGAAAGTTTCCATGGGAGTCTCTTCTTTGCATTAAGTGCGATCTCGCTTGAGAACTGCCGAGATCTCGGTAAGGGGGCTAAAAATGTGTTGAAAGCTACTCCAAAGGTGTTAGCTGATATAAGAACAATGCTCAATTCCTCAAGCGACAGTTTCTAACCCAGTAGGCGGGCTCATATGAACAGAACATGAAATCTGTCTCGCTAAGTGAGCTAGTATTCGCATCGGAGGAATCGATAGTATTCTGGAAGAAGAGCTTGAGTCTGAGGACCCATTTGTAGCTACTAAAGGCTGAAAGTATTGTTAAGCAGAATGAAATTAGGCATACATTAAGAAATCAACGAATGTCAGTATGGATTTATGCCAGACAAAGAAACGACAAATTCCGTCCGTGTTCGTACTTAAAAATTTGGCAGAGAGATGCATTGAAGTGAAGAAGAACATCTATTGCTGCTTTATTGACTTCACTAAAGCTTTCAATAAAGTTCACCACAACATCCTATGTGAACTGCTTAGTGACCCAGAGGCTCAATACAGAGATGTACGACCAGGGGCGAAACTGCTGGGAGGGTGTGGGGGTGAAGCACCCCCAAATTGGTGATTTGTCGGACAATTTTGAGCGCTTGGCATGTAAATGATCTTCCTTCAACGCTTACTTTTTCTACTGGGGTCATATGCAATACATAAAGTTAGTGTTTACTTGTAACAATTTGTGGAGTTGTAAATTAAAACTGTGAAGTTGTACTTGATGAAAGAGCCTAATTGCATATAAGTTGTAAATAGGGCATCAATGTTTGAGAGACTCAGTAAGCAGATATGACCTAAAAGTAGGGCATATCTACTTACTGAGTCTCTCATAAATAGGGCATATCTAATTGTTCTAGTAGTGGGAGGTGCATTCTAAGCCAAAGTAAAGGTCGTGGTGGCAAAAATTTTTCTGGGGACACAGCCCCCAGACCCCCTTCTTTCTTTTCATGGGGATATTTTTGTTACAGAGTTATAGTGTTCGTCACCTGCCAACATTCAAAAGAGCTTTCCTTAAAACAACAGTGGCATGATGGCAATAACTTTGACGTCACTTTTTCATATGTTGTTCCTCGTCATCAAAATTTGATTAAAGCAGGTTAGGAGATCAGCTTTCCTTTCTCAGCATGAAGATCAAAGAGGAAAACAATTTATATCCTACTTTGCAGAAGGGCGTCTTCCGACATTCTAGAGGGTGTGTCCTCCATATTTTTTCCTGGGCGCAAGCCCCCAGACCCCCAGTTTTCTCTAGCTCCATATGCATGCTCTATTAGCTATAGCTTTCCCAAATACTTTGACTTCTGTCAACACGATGTTGCTTAAGGTTCACCAGTGTAAGTTTTACATGATATGTGCCTTAGCTTTCACGAGGTTTTTGCACCCCTCCTCAAAAATGGGAAACTGTCAGCCACTGGTTGGTTTTTAATTCTCTCCTGCACATCATATAAGCTCACTTTTGGAGACCACATTCATCTTTTAAAATAAAGTGCACCTGTCAAAATTTGTTATTTTAGGCCTGATCTTAATGACTTTTATGCATGACACGCTCTTTCAAATTTGATGGAACTCCCTTTTGTCGGGCAACTATGCCTCACACCCCCCAATGGAAGCACCCTAGTTTCGCCCCTGTGTACGACTCGTGCAACATCTTTACTCTAAGCAGCAAGCTAACACAAGCCTAAAAGACCAACTCTCAAACTTCGTGGAAATTGCAAGAGGATCGAGATATGGATGTGTAATGTCACCTGATATCTTTTCGTTATACTCTGAAGTTATCTTTAGATCAATAGATAAATTAGAAGGAGTAAAAGAGGTGGTGTCAATATAAACAATATCAGATTTGCAGATGGCACAGTTCTTATAGCAGAGAGTGAAAAGAATCTACAGAAATTGCTTGATGTTCTTCAAAAAGACTGTGAGCATTGTTAAATGTAAATTAAAGTGCAAAAGACCGAAGTGATGGCTTTCAGCAAGAAAAGCAACCCCTTACGATAAAAGTAAGTTTGAATGGTGAAATGCTGAGACAAGTAAATCAATTCAAATATCTTGGAGGCAACATGAAATCTGATGCAAAGAGTACAGTAGGCATCAAGTGCAGGATTGCAGCTGCCAAAAGTACATTCATGGATGTACATTAATTGTTCCACAAAAGGTCCTACTTTACAGTGACAGATGAGATCAAGTATAAAACAAATTAATGCAAAAATAATGTTTCTTGGAGGTGCTATTTGTAAATTTAGTGTTTTTATGCACATTTTTCATTCTTAAGAATAGATGTTAGCCTAGATCCCTCGCTATTTTTACTTAGCTTCTTGACTGCTTGTAATATGGGGTCATTCAAAAAGTATGTAACGGTTGGGGGGTGGATGGGTATGCTGCGGAAGAAACAGGAAGTGGGTGTGTAAATTGCTTTCGCTACGTAACACCGATAATTAAATGCAATATTTCTGCTTTTCCATTTTCTGATGAGTGTTTCCAAAACAATACTCAAATAAACAATGAGTTTAAACCTCCAAATCGAAAATTCATGTGCAGTTTGATCATATCTACCAATTAGCAAAACTTAATATCGTCAGATTCTTAAAAAATTTTATAGTGCACTTCTGGTAAGAGTAGCTACCTTCAATTTTTTTAATGTTCTTTTTTAATTTCTTACATATTCCTGTTTTGGAACAGCAATATGTAGAAACCGTTAATCAGTAATGAGGGTACCATTTTTTCCAGTTTGTGGGTACGTGTATGTGACTGTTTCCTTGTTTATCTCGTTTTGAAAATTGAAAACTTCCAAAAAAATCGAAAAGTGAAGCTCCTTCCTTTTACTAAGCACAGAAAGTAAAAGAAAACGTGAGGTATACCATGTGAAATGCCTAGAAGCAGCAACAAAGATGTATTAAGGTAGGCTTGTTGGTGCATTGTAAAGGTGCCAATAGGGAGATTGTCCTCCCCAAAATAAGTGTTTTCCAACAGTTAAAAGGTTACTCAAAGCAGTGCATTTGAAGAATTCAAGAATTCGAAAGTCGCGCGCATTGAATGTCGCGAAAGGTGAAATAAATAAATGTCATGTGCATGAAATATTGCGATTTTCGCCAAAAGTGCTCGCGATATTTAATGCGCGCAACTATTTATGCGGTATAATAAATTTTTTCTCAAACTTCTCATGTATATATTCCAACTAAAAATTACAACAACAAATCTCTCTGGATACAGGTAATTTGTATCTGACTGATAAAGGTCACATTTAGTCATTAATATGAAAAAAAAGCCAAAACTACAAAGTGAAATAACATGTATCTTCATAGTTCAGTAAGTAAGGAGATCAGGGTTAGTCAATATAATAATAGTAATAATAAACAATTTATTTAAAGTTAGCAAATATAATAGCACTAAGCTAATTAAAGCCAACTATGAAGAAAATACGACAACAAAATATTTATAAAAAATCCAAAATTTACATTAAAACTTTTGCATAATTTGCAGCTGCAATGAAGAGGCATGGCCTTAACATTTCTTTTGAAATCTCAAATGTTTGGGACTCTTTGATTTCTTTCGGCAGAGTTTGCCATAAGTTGTGGCCAACAAACCTGACAGTATCAATGCTATATAGGTTTGTCCTAGCTTTGGGTAAAACAGGATTAGTGCTGCCACGAAGATTATACGGCACAACATTGGTAACAAATACTTCTGCCATGAAAGATGGATTAAAATTGTTGATGGTTTTATAATTCTCAATAAGGAGCAGCTGTAAATTCCTCTGGTAAACAGACACTGAATTACTTTTCATAAGTAGACCCTCAAAGTTTGAAGTACTGTCTTTGTGCATGATTCTCTGGGCTCTTTCATGAATCTTTTTTATCTTGTTATAGGATTTCCTATCATGAAAGATCCAAGCAAGTGGACAATAACTGAAATGTGTCATAAAAAAAGAAGTCATTGTTTATTCTAACTTAGACTTTTCCATATATTTTGACACTCTTGCCAGTGCATGTAGCTTTTGGCTAGCCTTCTTAAAAAGATTACTAACGTGATTTTTGAAATTTAGTCTTCCGTCGAGTGTCACCCCTAGAAGTTTCTCTTCATCGCTTTCATGTATTAAAGGTCCTGAAATACTTGCAGATACCTGCGTTTAAGGTACTTTGCAGAAACGACAGTCTCAAAGCTAGTGAAATCAGGGACATTATTCTCAATTCAGAAATATGCTCCAGATCACATCTCCTCAAGAAGAGAGCATGAGAGAAAGGGCAAGCACTTTACTTCTTTCTTTACTTCTTTTTAACACATTCTTTACTATGCGTAAGATTTAACTTTGACTTATACATAAAATTTTATTTTATTTAGAGGTACATTGTAATTGGTTTTTCGATATTAACAGGGCAGTTTGTAAGCCAGATTTTTGAAACTTCACCCTTTACAAAGAATTTAAAATGGAATGAAATGGAAAATTAATGGCACTCAAAAGCCTCACAGTTTAAGCTCACTGCACACACATTGGTTTTGTGTATATGAAATTATCTGAACATGTGCCAGGTATTAACAAATTGTTAGGAACATTGATGATGCAACCCTAGGTGTCGTGGCACTTGTGGAGTAGAGGGGCAAAGTTCAAGGATTTTGCAATAAAATTCAAAAGCTTCATCTTTACCAAAGGCAAAAGTACGAAAATTTTCCGAAGAAACATTAAAATTCCCGAAAATCCAATGATTTCCAAAAAATAGGGGGGCATGGCCCATTGCCTTCCCGGCCACGACTCCCCTGCATCATAAACCCCTCATAAAGTGTCTTTATACCAGTATCTTGAAACGTTTTCTTAGATACTTGTTTTGAAAGTATCTTGTTTCTATTAATAACATATATTTTCTTGTGATAAGAAAATTTCTCAAAGTATCTTGACCATCTCTGATTGGGACTAGCTACTGTACTTTACATCTCAAAAAGTCTGCAAAAGTACTTCTGTTTGATAAATGCTCTCTTGAGCAATATTCACATACATATTCATCACTATAGATGCAAGAATACTAACGCAAGAGAAGAGAACTTGGAGAACTTCATAGATATACTCATGAATCTGCAAAATTGTACGTAGTTGAATAAATGAATTACAAAGAAACGATAACTTATGCATTTTCAAAGTTTTTCTTCTCTCCTTTGTACTTTCATCGACATTCAACCCGTAGGTCCACCACCACCTGGCTTTGTCACGCAAACCGGAATGCCTTGCACACAGTAACAAACTTTTCCACTGTAACATTCTATTGAGCAGCAACTGTCGTCCATAATAACCTATGCAAGTAAATCATAAAATAGCTTAGCAATGAGCCCTTCATATGCAGGAAAAAAATAAATGTTTCATGTAGTCTTTAATTATAGTTCAAAGCTTCAGCAGCCTGCATCGCAAACACTTTCATTCGTCCAGTTCTAAACAAATCAAGAAATTATTTGATAACTTTTGTATGCACCACTACTTTCTTGACTCAAGTTCTTTGATGCCATGGTTATCTGGGTTTGGAACAGCTTAGGAATTCACATAAGCGTAGAAGGCGGGGGCAGGGGGGGTTGCAGCCCCCAAGTAGCCCAGGAATCGGTTTCACTCGGATTTCTGGGGTCCATTGGATTCATAATCTTTGAAGCGACATTTTGAAGTCCTACTCAAAAAACATTGTTTACTTCTTTGTTTTTCATAAGTTATGAAACGTATTCGCTAAATTCACGAGCTTGATCACATTTTATTGACAAAGCATAGTATGATATATGGACGCGGTGGCAAAGCGACTAGAGCGCATTTTACTTGTGCAAAAGGTCTACGTTTCGAGTCAGACTTGATGCCTTGATTGAATGCTCACTTACTGTTCACCCAGCAGCAAATGGGCACCCGATGGTAACACTGGGGAAATAAAGGCGACGAAATATTTTGTTGTGATATTTATGATTTTGATGCTTAAAAACGCAGGTTTTTGGAGGAATTTAGGAGTAAGAGTACAGTAGAAACACGCACGGAAGAACCTGCAGTTTTGAAAGGAGCCTACTTGTGTTCTTATGTGATGAGGTCGTTCAAATAATCAGGGTGTTGGTTCTTACCAGAAGGCCTAATAGAAACGCTAGAAATATGGATAGCTGGCTATATAGCATTCAAATACTATGGCAGTATATACTTAGCCACTCAAAGCTTTGTGGATCAAAACATTTGTATAAACCTACACATCTCAGTTATGGATGTACTATTTTTAGAGGATCCATGAAAGGGGTTGATTGGCAAAAAGTCTGAGTTCATCTCTCAGTGAGTAAAAAATGAGCCATTTATAAGGACCTAGTTGGAATACCGATGGGCGAGGTGGCATTGTGGTTAGAGCACATGCCTCCTGTGCGGAAAGTTTACGGTTCGAGCCCGACTCGACGCCTTGACTGAATGCTCGCTCACTGTTCACCCAGCAGCAAATGGGTACCCAGTGGCAACACTGGGGAGATAAAGGTGTCGAAGAAAGGAACTGGCCACCCTACCTCACATGCTGATGGCTAAGTATCCTCTCTCACAGGCACTCCCCTACGTACGAAAGTATACGGGAATGCCTTTACTTTTCTATAGTATAATGTATGTAACGTTGTGTATTACAACAGAGTTTAATTTGGTATAGGATAATGCAGTAGGACATAAGACACTGCAACAAACTTTGCATTGAAGAGCTGCCATTAAGTGTGGAGTAGAGGATGTGGAAGCCCAGGGGGGCCACTAGAACACTTTTGTACGGGGAGGCATATCCACGAACATTTATATACGGGGAGGTATGTCCAAAATTCACCCAAATGTATCAAAAAAGACTTCAGCGCACCCAAAAATATCAAATAAATTACTTGATGAAAGCCATTCAAACTGGTGTTATTGAGTGTAACAAATTGCTATCAAGTGCCATCACTGGAAAGCCCCCCCCCCCAAAGTATCGGATCACAACGTGAATCCCCACCCAAAAATATAAGATAGACCCCAGTACATAGAAGGCTCAAGCGACCCCACTTGGGGTGGAAGGAATTCAACAGGGTTGTTAAAACTTCCAAGGAAAATGTTGGGTGAAGAAATAATTTCATAAGCCTGCTGTAAAGATGCTACATAGGTGCATTCTAGTATAAGGTACATTTGGGCCATGAAAATTTTCCTTGTTTCCTGCATGGGCTAAATAAATTTATAGGAAAATCTGAAATCCCCTCCAGCCCAGTCTGTTTCATACTTTTATGGCAATTCCCTTATATTAATTAATGTTGAATCATACAATCATACATTAAATTTTGTACGTGTTAAATTAGCTACCTCTTCATATCCCAAAGGAACAGCATCGTGTCTATTCACTGATTGCATCAATAGGATAGCTTGCAAAAGCAGTAGATACTAGAAAAAATCAATAAAGCTTTTGTCAGTACTGCATGCATGAGAATTAAGCTTTTATTTCTGACACTTGGAAGCAAGTAGTTGAACCATGATTTGATGTATAGATAAATGCTTACCTTCATCCTTAAACGTTCGTAAGGCAGCTCACTGGCTCTGATCACCTACTCAATTTCCTCTGTTGTCCCTTGCTTTTATATTCTTCTATTGATGTTGAGTGATACAGCCATTAGTAACTTTTCTGATTGTGCTAAGCAATCTCAAAGCTTCTTATTGTGCAGAAAAAGTGGTAATTAGATGGCAATAAAACATGAATAAAAGAACATTGCAAATTACGATGTCTAAAGGAAGCAGTGAGTAGTTGTCATGCATGACAGGTGTCTCACCATAAAAGCACCATTCATTTGCTATTTTCTCGATGGTATTTAGTGGAGTGTGTCTCTTTTGTATCTCTTTACTTCAGCTCAATTCAAACATTAATAAGTAAATGTCAGGAAGTACTTTAGAGTGATACATGGCAGATTTATTGTTAGCTGAGGTAGCAATCGATATTTGATGCATGCACCCATCATAATTTTGCAACCATTTCCATTGCCATTAAAACACATTTGTTGCTAAATGGAAAGAATTTCAACACATAGGTGCCACTTTGAAGACATATGTTCATTTGGTATAATACCAGAAGCATCTTTATGTGTTTTAATTGCGACTGTTGTCTTCTACGCTTCCGTTGCTTTCAGTTGAACACCTGCAGTGCTCCAAATTACTTCCCTGCCTGCTTAATTTAAAATTAGAGGTCTCCAACATTCGAACAGGCTCTTCCCTGTACCAGCGCTTTCAAAGGGATATGGTTACATATTTGGAACAGGCCAGCAAATTTGTCGATATGACACGAATATAGGCCTGAATTAACATTCAACAGATGTAGCTTTGGCATTCTTGGATATTTCTTAGCTATTGGCAGGAGGGGGAAATTGATTTTGAATTAGCTGGTGACTTCACGTCCATACACACTCTGCCCCCCTCCTACGCCGATGTTCAAAGTCATCAATATTTGAAATGCAATAAGAGATATTAAAGAGAAAACAGTGTCTCGTGGAGGTGTTCAGTGGCTAGGCCGCTCGTCTTCGATGCTTCTTTTAAGACGTTTTCTTCACCTGATCATTTTTTCTTGATTTTCCAAAAGCATATCACATGTAATTATATCTACAATTAGCAGGTGAACTCGAGGGCATCGAGCTGCAATGCCAAGTACATTTACCAAGTAAAATGCTTATTGAAGGAGAGCTCATGATCCCTTAATCAATTTTGTATTTGGCAGAGTAGATGTGGCAGACTTTCTTGCATTCCAGTTTGTTGTTGTATAAAACAGGGAAATCTCTATGAATATCCATACAAATCTCTCCAGATTCTGGATAAAGAATTAATTTAAAAGCATGAATTCCAAAGTCTGGCAATGATGCTACTGATTTAGATAAAAAAGATTTTTTTGACAAATATCCTAAAGATGTAGAAGCATCACATCAAATCGAAAGTCATGGATAGCTGATACCGGGTTAAATGTTCTAGGCGACCCAATTAAAAAAATTTCCGATGTTGATACACGTTCTTTTTATAAGGAACTTAGCTCAAGGCCTTGTTCTTAAAGTTCCTTATTTTGGACCTCTATTTATCAAATTCTAGTACTAAAAGTTCATTAATAGTTCCGGTAATTTTCGCTTCGTATAAAGCGCCATAAGAGTTGTACAGAGGCAAGGAAACATCAAAATTCTGACTTTTACCTGTAATTTTGGCTAGAGCTTAAGAATAAAAGTACAAAAATGAAGGATCATGTTTATAAATTTATATATGCGAATTTTGATTGTAAATGAATAGAGCCGGTTTCCTAATCTTTGAGCATTTGTAATTATAAAAAGTTTTAAAATTGAAAAAGTTCCTACAAAATTTCGGCCGTCTACATGTAGATTCCTTACAAATTTCTTAGAAGAGCTTACAAATACAGCGCGCAAATCCGACAAGAGATTAATGATGAACGCAATGTTTGCACTACATGTCAAAAGAACGTTTTCCGACGTTCTAGTGGGTGTGAACTCAAAAAAATCTTTCGTTCTCTCAGCTCGCTTGTTCAAAGCCTACATTTTTCTGCCCGAAGAATTTCCTTAAATTTTAGCTTATAATATCAACAATTTAGTTAACGTTATGAGCTTAATCGATCTGTTATCTTTAGTAAAATAAAGTGGTGTGACCACGAGGGGGTATGGGGGCCTTTGCCAAGATGGCGCTTTGAACTTTTTGCAAAGATGGTGCTTGGGACTTCTTTAAATTCGATGAGAAAATAATTGAGGGATAATCGTAGCAAATCTTCAGAGAAGTAGGGGGCGTTGCCATAAAAATTTCAGTTATGTCCCCATTTTTATAGCCTTGGTCACACCCCTGGCAAAATATGTTAAAGGATATATAACTGCAAAGTGTATTAATGGTAGGCAGTTTTCTAAATGTTCTAATTTGAGCCCCATGTAAGAGTCTAGATTGGGTTTTTGCCTTGCGCGGAGGATTTCTCCCACGCGCAAACCAGCTCTTAGTTGCGGTTGCAACAGCGCATTTCTTGTAAAATGAGTATTCCAGCCGCACAAAATCCTTCTAGCAAGACGATTTTATATATTATTCTCAGCCACGTACGCATTACTTTCAGCCGCGTAGATTTCTTATAAAAGCTTCCAGCGGCGCAATTTCTAGGCGACGAAACAAATCCCCCGCGTAACATTCAAAGTTCCCAGTCTGGGAGAGAACCAAAAGTCAACGTTTATGTTTAGCGTATAAAGGCAAGTGCAACAGTAGCTCATCAAAATATGAACCGTTTCTTTTTTGTCCACTCGCCTCACTTTATTTTGTTCCTTTTCAATTTAAAATGTAAAAAGTCCCCCTCTCCCACCCACTGATTCCTATCCCCGATTATTCCTTACAGCCTCGTTTGAATATTTAGCTCTTTCATTAAAATGGCGACGAGTTTGAGCAGTGTTGTGAGTAAATTTACAAGATCACATCGAATTAAAGGGTTAGGAGAGCTCCTACGATTGACGTATAAATTACAGTTCTCATGCATACATACAACAAATGCTGTTTTGCGTGGGAAGAAGAAGGTTAAAGTCCCTAGGGTATCTAAACTTGCCCAAATGAGGGAGGCAGGGAAAACTGAAGAGGAAATCCAAGCATTCATTGATGGAATTGTAGCGAAGAAAACTGCAACCCAAGCCTACCTAGCTAAGATAGAGAATGTCGCAGAAGCATTTAGAAATGAATTTAGGATAGAGGAGGAGAAAATGAAGAGTGTTGAAGGAGAACAAATGAAGAAGGAGCAGGAAGAAAGGGAAATGCAAGCAAGGAATATGGCATTTCTTCTGAAGAATAATGAAGATTTATCTCGTGAAAGGTATTATAAATACAGCATGTTAAAATACAACCTGGTATGTGTGTTAGAATGATGGGTATTTGGTAAGAATAAAGTACATATAATTTTATTTGATAGTGCAGGTTAGGCTAGGAGATCTCAGAAAAGCTGATGTGGACCTGGAAAATACCATCTAGAATTATTATCTTAGTTGAAGGTGTATATTTTATACTACATATTGTTAAATCCATAGAAATGGTTAAATCCTTATTGTTACTGAGTAGAGAATTAGACGTCTTAGTTATTTAAAATGTATATATTGAATAATCTTCTTAATTAAATTCAAGTATATGGCTTTTACTAGTCATATAAGTTATTTTACATATGATTTTGAAAAGAATGAAAGCACAATTCTAAGGTTCATTCCTCTGAAAGTATGTAAATAGTCTGTTGGTACTACAGAACTTTACCACTGCACAAAAAGGCAGCAACATTGTCAGTTTTAACATCAAGAAATTTTGGTCCGTTTTCATGCTGTGGTAAAGTTAATTCCTTCCCAAGTGGGTGACAAAATCCTTTTTGGAGGCAAAAATGGCATTGGATAAAAGTCACTTTTTTGAATAGTCTCTATATTGAGCATCATAAATTGCATCCATAATGCTCAGACTTTGAGCCCCTTTATAAGTTAGTAACTCCTATCTGCTGATGAAGGAGCAGTTTTGCACTTCTCCTAATATAGGTTCAGTTTTAGTAGCAACTAACCAATGCTTGTCTGATTGTGATCATGGATGTGGATAAATCATAAGTCATTGCATTCTCCTGTTTCATTCTATTTATTGTTTGGTTTCCCACCTTTGCACTTCTTGGAGGCAAAGTAGCTCAGCCTCTAGAACACTTTGATTTAATTTGAAAGTTCTAATATCTTATTACGTGAAATTGAAATAATATGTTAAATAGCACAAACAATATTACCACAGACCAAACTATCACAAATGTTAAGAGAAGAGCCACAACGAAAAACGTCTTTCATCTTTATATGTTTTACTATTTCGACATTCCAAAACATATAAAGATGAAAGATGTTTTTCTTCATGGCTCTTCTCTTAAAGGTTATACTTCAGCTGCGGTTTCCAAGAAATGTATCTCAAATTGGCTAAAAAGCAGCGTCTCATTAACATTAATTAGCACAGATGGAATTGTGCCAGACGAAGTTTACCTCATGGATTTTTGTATGTATCAGAAAGGAAAACAACCAGCTTTATAACAGAATTTAATGTGAAATAAATCAATATTTGTGAAGAAAAAATCCTGTTAATTAAAAAATTGCTTTGATTTTTGTGTATTAAGGTACATATGATTGATTTTGTAGAGAGCTCAGAAACCTTATTAATGCTGAGAAAAAACAGAAGGAGGAGGAAGAAAAGGCTCTTCAGAAAATGGAGAAAGATAGAATCTTGTTTGAGAAGAGAAGAGCATTAGTTCTTCAAGCAGTGGTAAGTCACTTCTTTACATTCAAAGATAAGAATTTTAGCTATTTGACTAAACACCTTGTAAGCAAATGGTTGCAGCACTCCTCTACTGTATGGAAGGTTGATGGTTCAAGATAAAATTCAAGCCATGGCTGAATGCTTGCTTACTTTCTTATTAGCCTCTGAGAACCAGCTTGGAACAGTGGAAAGAGAAAAAGTAGAGGGAAAGGGACTTGTGCCATAATCTCACTGACTTGATGCATCAAGCACCTCAGGATATGAAAATATCCAACCCTCTGCCTTTATCATTTACCTTAAAAGTAAAGGTAGTCCCGAATGCTTTCGTATGTAGGGGAGTGCCTGTTAGAGAGGAAACTTATCCTGAGCCATTGGCATGTGGGGTAGGGTGGCCAGTTCCTTTCCTCGCTGCCTTAATCTCCCCTTTTTTCCCACTGGGTACCCATTTGCTGCTGGGTTAACAGTGAGCGAGCGTTCGGTCAGGGCATCAAGTCAGGCTCAAACCATAGACCTTCCGCATGGAAGGTACGTGCTCTAACCACTATGCTACCTTGCTCATATCATTTACCTTATAGATGTTAGAAACCTATTGCACTTTCATGTGTCACATGAATGAACCCTTCTGTATTTATACATCTTCTGTTAAGAGTTTTTGAAGTCAAATATAAAACACCAGCAACTGAGTGCTTTGTTCTACATTTTTTGCAGCAGTGCCTTAGTAAAATCTGTTTTTTTCTGTTAATAGTAACAGGCAATATATTTATTTTCAGGAGGAGAGCAAGCATTTTGTCACAAAAGAGAACCTGGAAGAGAAAATAGAATATGCACTTGAAAATGAATCTAACTATAACTTTGCAATAACCCCAGATGGGGACAAATTGTACTCCACTAAACCACCTGGAAACTTTACTGACATTGGCTGGAGAGGTACTAGTCCAGCAGCATTTTTAATGGGTGGTATATCATTAGGTGAAAATGACTTTCTGTTTGAGAAAAGGTATGCTTCAACTGTGGAAAACCAAAATGATGAGGAGCAAGTAGATAGTGAAAACATTGAAACTAGCAAGAATAGACCACTAGAATGAATGTTAAACACTTGAGTAGATTCATTTCAACTAATTGAAATATGATGCAGATATGAGCTGAGTTAATTAATGTGAAAGAATCTTACATACTTGAAGGCAGTTGAAAATTTTTGTTAGTATTGCTGGTTTTCAAGTTGATGAATAGATTTTTTATGAATTCTTTTTCAAGAGCAATCCATGAGTTTAAATCAGGCAGCAATTTATTCTCAGTTATTTTCCCTCAGGCTTCAGGTTGATTATCAGGTATGTGGTTGAAGAGAGAAATGAAGTATGGAGTACCATGGCATTTTTTGCACAACCTTAAACTATTTCACTTAAATGTGGAATCTTAAGCCTAGTTTCAAAATCATTGTAAGTGATGGGGATGTGTTCCTGTCATAGAATCGGTGATGCTGCTGGGATGTTCATGATGTGGAAAAAAGTCTAGTGTTGATGCCCCAATAGGGATGAAAAAAGTTGAGATGAGCTAAACTTTTAAGAACATCTCCAATTCACCACTTTCATGTCCCTTACACATTCCTGATTACTGGGACACATCTCTGTCACTTACAATGGTATGGAAACCAGCCTTTAGGTATGCAGAGTTGCAGGTGATGTATTCAATAACCCCTTCCATTACTGGATGGCCAAAACCAGAATGATTTAAAGCCCTAAGACAGAATGATGTAAAGCCCTAAGAGGATCTTTATAAAGTTTTCTGAGACTATGACTATCAACAGAAAGAAAAACACCAGTTCTTGACATTGCTTAAGGCTTTTAGCAGTAAAAGCAAAATTCAGTCCATGCCTGGAAGAAATGGGTGCAAGAGCACCAATTCGCATGGGCACCGTTGTCTGCATGAATGATTGCTCTTAATTGTTTGGAATTGCATGTGTGCCCCAAGATTTATGTATCCAAAATACAGAGTTTCTTCTTGCTGAAGCATGTCAAGGTTTCTCATTTAGGATAAAACAGGATAAAGCAGAGTTATAAAAGCAAAAGGTGACTGTCACTAGTGCTGTAGTTGCAACAACGAAATTCCAATTTGGCATGTGCAATTGTATGGCTGATAGTGATGCTGGCATGGGCGATTTTTGGCTCATGCTGGGCATTTTGCATGTGTGTAGACATGTGCATGTGCGATTGCATGTATATCTGGGCATGGACTGAAAAAGTATATGAAGTATATTGTGGCTCACTTTATTATTGAATTTATAATTATGCTTATTATTTCCAAAGCTGTATCATTTCAATGCTTGTGCAGACATTTTGATTCATAATTGTACAGGTGTGTAAATTGTGCTGTCTGAAACTCATTTAATGCTCCTCTAAATTTTCCATGTAGTCCTACAAAAATCTCTAGCTCATTCCAACCTCATTACAGAATTGTTCTATACACGGACTTTTATAAGAATGACTTGACTTTCAGTTCTAGATACACATACAGATAGTAATATTCAGGCACATGGATGTATAAACTATCTCAGACTTCTGTTTCCATGCTACTTTTTACTTGAACCAAAGCCTCCAAAGCCCATCATGGCTGCAACATCACTATCAACATAAGCATCATCATCATCTGCTTTCCTTTTCCTTTCTTTTCTACTGTCTTTCCTTCTCTGCTTTGCTTTCTCTTCCTTCAATAAATAAATAGTCATTTGATGAAAAAGCATTATCAGCTAGATTCAATTAAAAAATCCTTGAACAGGAAGGCCACAATGAAGTATATTATAAGATGAACAAAAGCCAGAAAGAATTGTCAGGTTTGTATATCATTGCTTCATTATAAGTAGCTACATCAATGAAATCTTGACAAAGCCATATTACTGATGAATTGAAATAATTGAGTCAACAAAACCAGATCAAGACACAGCCAGGATAAGATGAAACTGAATGACATTATGAATTGATACAAATTTGTATGTGACAAATTTATCTTCCCATGGTAATGAATTCCATGAGTAGAGGAAGTTGTAATATTACAGAGGGAAGGATTTCTATTAATGGGAATTTTATCCATAAATTTATGGAACTTTCTCTGGTGAGTTCTAATACGATTCCCCATCCTCAAGCTTTCAAAATTCAATGAAATGTGAGAAAGAGGGTAGTCTTCTACTCGACACTTAACTACTTTCTTGACAGTTAACGTAAATAATTAGCTTACTTAAACAAGAAAAATCCTTTGTACACTTTATCAAAATGCTTTCCACTGCATATCAATTCTAAACTAAACTTAGAATAGGTGAAAGAAACACTGTAAATACTAGTCAAACTATAATCCTTCATCGGGTGCAAACAACATTAATCAATCAACTCTACAAGAGATGCGAGATATACAACACAGATTTTGAACTTTGTAGATAAAACTATTAGTAACCTCAAAAATTGCAACATATAATAAAAATTACCTCTTCTTTTAGTTCCTTGACTCTTGACTCAAAATCATAAGTTTGCTTTTTCTTTTCTTCCTCCTTCTTTCTTCTATTCATTTCAAATCTTTTCTTTACTTGGTCTAGACTTGATCTTTCTACTTTCATTGACATTCCCAGGTTTCTTTGGTGCTTTCTACCATTAATATGATCCAAAAAATTTATAGAATCCTGCACAACACAATCGCATACATTACAGTAATATCCTCCAACTTCTGAAAGTGGAGTTGTCTTTGTAATAATTATATTTTTTCCAAGCTTTGAATCTAAGTCAACAGCGAATTCTCTGGCCTTCAAAAGTTCTCTTTTTATTGGTGGAGCATCTTTGTCAGCAAGTAGGCCACCTTCTTCTTCTATTTCCTGAATAAGCCGTTCCTTTGCCTTCCTCTCAAACTCATCTTTATCCCATGTTCTTCTGTAGTTATCGGCTTTACCTTCTGGATTTTTTGAACTGCTGCTAGCCATTGTGTATGAAATACCTTTACACTTCGAAAATACGGTTTGTAGTGTTGAAAATCAAAAACATTATGGCCTAGTAGCGCCTTCGTAGCGCAAGTGAAAGAACCTCGATTACTATGATCACAGCATGATCAGCCATAGAAAAATGGGGAACGAAGGAAAAGTGGAAAGGCAAAGGAAATGATTGAGCATTAATGAAGTCATGACCCCATTTTCAAGCATCCATGGGAGGTAGCACTGGTTCAACATAAGTGGTGGAAAAAGAAACTAGGTATCCATGGACCCTGTTGGCTCAATACTTGCAAGAACACATGGCATTATTTCATGCTATTACGATAATATGTGCATGAAATAGTGCCATATGAAGATAATGAATCATGTGGAATACCTCTCCTCATTATCTCAGCAATTATTCTGGGACGCTACTCTAGTAATTTTTTCCAACCCCCAGACCTTATTAAGACCCCCATGTATTACTTTTTAAGAGCTCCTCACTTTATTTCTTTTCTTTTTAAGTACTATTTATGCCCAGTTTTCCCGGCGTGCTTCAGTACATGTTTTAGTTTTATGCTTTATTACAACCTACTTTTGTTTTCTGTCTCTTTGCTCATTTTCAGCCACTTTTCAAATTCCAACACCCAAATTTATTTTTACCCCCTGCTTATAAAATTTTGGAATTTTTTCCAACCTCCCTCTTTATTGGCCCCCCAATCATTTGACACTTGAGAGTAGCCTATTGCCCTGCAGTTTTGGGTCACTAATAGCATTTTGTAAGTGCATAAAAAGGCAATTTTAGCAATAAAAGTGGGATCACAGGCTCATGATTTCCCTATTCATACTCCCCAGTATTGGATATATACTGGGGAGTATAATTAGGGGAATCATGAGTCTGTGATCTCACTTTATTGCTAAAATTGCAATTTATACTTTTATCTATAAGAACTGATAATGTATTAATCACAATGGGCTTTCATTTGACCATTTTCTAGGGCTTTAATGCATGTGATTTGTGCCTCCAGCCTTCAATGCATCTATCCAAGCATGTGCTGTAAGTGTTAGAAACTAATAATGTGAGATGTGAAGTGGTTCAGCAGTACATCAAACTCAGCTTACAAGTACAAAAATAATAAAAAATTTCAGCAAAAGATTACAAGCATTTAAAATGACTCAAAATTTACTACATCAAAAGCATAGACCTAGTTGTCTACCTACATGGTTGGAAATCTAAAAATCTGGTTGTATGTATCTATTTTCAAAGACTCCTATGGCACATCAAATTTGTAATATATATTGTATTTCTCTAAACAGATTGAACAATTGCAGCATATTCTACTATCTAGCAGCACTGATCATAGCACAAAACCCGAAGTTGGAAGGCTACTTCTTCCTCATAAATATTCATTACTAAGAAAATTTTTCTAACTTCATATTTGCAGTTTCATGCTTTCTACATAAATATTTAATAGTTCTACACTTCAGTACCCTTTACCTAATAGTAAACATTGTAAAAAAGTATATGAAACTTGCTAAATCCATCCAAACATTATGTACTATAATGCATTGAATATTTTGACTACAATTCTTACTTGAAATGGCTAAACTACTGTCTGATAACTTGTCTCTTACAAATGCCTTTATACATTCAGGGATTTTAAGCATTGTTCTCCATCAGTTTCAGCACAAAGTCCAACAGAAGCTGGTTCTGCTGCTGTTGCAACCTCATATGTTGCTGCAGCAGCTCTAGTGTTTGCTGTTCTCTTTTCTCTCTTGATTCATACTCTTTTTCCTTCAGCTCCAAGTCTCTCCTCCTCAATTCCCACTGCTGGTCAATTTCCCTTTCTTTGAAATCAAGTTCTCTCTTTCTAATCTCATGTTCCTCCATCCTTAAGGTTAAATCAATTTCATTCTTTTCTTTCAGGTACATCAACAGATTTTGCTCATCTTCATTTTTCTTTTGTCTTTTCCTGGCAACTTCCATGTTTTCTCTCTTCCTTGCTTCAACCAACCATTCCACTGGTCGTTTCTCCACTGATCTATGAGTTTCAGCTTCTGTTTCCCCATTTAGAGCAATTGTTTCTTCTCCCCTTGCAAGTTCATCCTGTGCTGCTTTGCTCTTCTCTATGGCATCTTCTATGAGCAGATCAAGCTCTGTTGGGTTTAGATTCATTTCTGCCCTGCCCTTTTTTGCAAGATTTCGTTGAAATGCCCTTTCTATCTTAATAAACCTGTCTCTTACTGCTCTTTGATCAACGCAAAAATTCAGCGTGTCAACATCATTTAAAGATTGTGCAATCCTTTCCCATGTCTGACCACGGTCACGTGATCCATGTTTATATTTATACGGCTCCTCAAGTAGGACCTCTCTGCACAGTAACACGTCATGCTCCGGAGTCCAGGCCATTCTCTGTCTGGAATGGTTACTCATCAATCTGAATAAAACAACGAAAGAGCATAAGATCTAGCAATGACTCATTTGCCCCTACATAACGTTGAACAAAGTTGAAAGAAATCTACACCCCTTCCAGAATGGAGTCTTTGAACCTTGGATATATAAAAGCAAGAAACACACCACATTCTGGTTTTCTAGCCTTAGCGAAATAGTGCACAATTATAATAATTTGTCTCATTTAGTATTAAATACGAGTAAAGCATAAAGCTACAAACGCTTGACTTCCATGACATTCTTGCAAACTTTCGGTTACGCCTTCGGAGGCCATTTTCAAAGCATCTATGGATCTAAACAGCAAACCAGTAATTAATATCAATTATATTCAATCACTCTGATAAACAAAATCTAACCGATACAAGACTGATATGTGCTATAATTTATGGTGGATAAGTCGCTACTTACATTTGGAATACCAGAAGTTGTAACTACTACAACGTTTCGGTGAAGACGCGCACTCGTGGAAGACAACTTAGCTACTCTAGAACTCAGGCCCTTCTGGGGCGTCGCCTGATCAGCGCGTTGTCAAATGCAAACCATTTATTTACTGAATCGGTCTTTCTGATATGACTGAAATAGGACAGGTGTCGTATATGGGTCGTAAATGGGGTAGCAAATAACAAATAGATGAATACGAACCTTGTTGCGACATTTTATTGCTCGGTTATTGATTGAGAACGCTTTGCCACGTGCAAAGGGTCAGACGTGCAATTGCAAAACAACTGTTATGAAGGATGAAGCCCTATAAGTACTCATTTTGAGTTCGCACTTTGATGTCAGGCAACCCACTTTGTACTAGTGACTTTTGCTAAACACATCAATAGTATTTTGTGAATGATATTCTTGGCTGACGATTCTTGTGCTGTCTAAATGCCACTAAAATTGTCAGTGAAAATAAGTCACGCACAAGAGGAAAGCTTTGAATACAGAAAGGTTAATTAAGAAACATTGGCTTAAGGGACCGATCATTATTTACGCCTCAGGCTGGGGCTGAATAGAAACAGGTTGGGTAAATGATTTTTGAGGCAGCTTTACGGCTGGGTAGCATATTTTAAATAGCTCTATATTGGTTGTGTAACTATTATTTTTGTACTGCACAAGGCTAGGTAACAAAAATAATTGCCCAAATAAAATTTCTCCTCAGTCCCAACCTGAGGCATAAATGATAAACAGTTCCTTATGACGCCTTATTAGTTCTTTGTTAAACGTAATACCATATCTGCAATGAAAATGGTACACTTTCGCTCTTTTGCAACAAAATTAATCTAAACTCATCCTTGGAAAGTTGTTGTCTGCTACCAGGGGCGTAACTACCATACTTTCATTGGGGATGCTAGGGGTTTTTGCCCAGCGAAAAATTCATCCACAAAATAAATATGAAAAGAACACTGTTGCCATGGTAACATCTATCAAAGGCACCAACGATGAAAATCCACATTTGATTGTCACCAAGATGTACTAATTCTATGTGAAACGTCATGTGAGAAGTGTACATACTAAATTGGTTGTACGCTAAGGTAACACGAACAACAACCCTGTAATGTTCTGGAAGCGGGGGCATGCAGGGCATATCAGTTCATGACGCAGAAAAGACCTGTAGCTACTTGCAAAGGAAGGAGGAAGATGGGGGTCTGGGGCCTTGCCCCAGAACAAGTTTATAGGGTCATGCCCTCTAGAACGTTGGAAGTGCCCCTTTGGAGCATGGGAGAACGTTGCTGTCATCATTAATCTTTGTGCTCTGAAGGAAAACTGAACCTCTAACCTGGAAATTAAATGCGAGTATCCTACGCTGACCCTTCATTTTGGTGTCGTATGCCTGTAGTCCAATGCTAGAAACAAATTTTTATACACGGACTACAAAGGCAATGGATAAAATAGTACTATTTTGGATTTAAACTGAAGGCTGATGATGGCAGCTAGAGTTTTATCGATATATTCATAGTGTCAGTTTATTGTAGTGAAGGGAATATTTTATCATTGTATTGTGTGAAAGGGGGGAGCAGGAAAAAGAATGGGAAACACAGATAAACAATGCATTGCTGTTATTTAATGGGCGGTTTTACACAAAAACTGTGCAGGACTGAAAAATTTGCGCAATTTGAACGGAGAAACTGTGCAATTTAAGTATGTATTTGGTATTATGCAACGACTAAGGCATGTATGAAAGTAAATAAGGTAGGAAATTATAGGAGAAGTACATCTGGAAATAGAATTATGAGAATAGGTAGTATTTAGTAGCTATCTACCCGTTTTGCGGCAAGTAGCAGCCAGTTCAATCCCATTTGCAATCAGGGCGTAGTTTTCAGTATAACTAAATGCTGAGTGCAGTTTCAAATTTTTCTTAGAAGAAACCAGGAATGACGCCTATTTGATTGTGTTTTAATTAAAAACGTTGTAACTATACACCTCACGCTTTATTTTCACTTGCAAAATTTTGCTTTGTGTTTTCTAGCATTACCTTATGCAATAAACAAACATGGGACACTCGAAGATTAACGAAATTCTTGTTACATGGGAAAGCATGATCTGGGAATTAGCTTTGAGCGTCAACAAGTTAAAAATGAAGGCAGTAGGTCGTATAGATTTTCCTTTAATGGTGCTGAAATTGAAGAGTATGGCAAAAATATGAGCTTAAAACGCTTTCCTGTTGGTCAGATTCTAAATTTTGTGCTGCAAGCTTCAAGAAAGTTGCTCAAATATCGAGAGAAATTTCCACCTTTAACTGAAACGCTTACACAAACACGATCTTCGACAAGGATCCCTAATTCCTGTTATTTCCTAGTTTCCCAAGACAATCGTAATACTGCACTAGATAGAATCAACTATTTGAGCAAAGCATGGCAGAAAAAAGTATTTTTGAGCGCAAACTATCAAGAAATTGAGCCTAGCTTCTAAGATAACCATAAAAGGAAGTCCATTGTTATATTTATAAGCTTTGGATCGAAGTTGCATAGCGCCTGCTTCTCCAAATTCTGTAGCCAGTTTTCACAAGAAAATAAACTGCACGAGGAAAATAATGCCTAATAGCTACATTTGCAGTGGATATAAAACAGCTTCCAAACATTTAGATTTGGATTTGTGAGACTGTTTTCTACAACTGTATCACACATGTCCAAAGTAAGGACTAGGTTTGTAATGTTTAGTACCCTTTGTTTGCAAGAAGTCTATTCATACTATTGGATTTAAACTAAAGCCTCTCACATAGTTTCCATTATTCAAAGCAAACGAGAAAAAACACAAAGACTTAAGATGTGTAGCAAACAATGGGGTTCAAGGTTAAGAGAATGTTTATTCCTCTGATTGATGAGCTTCTGACGGGGGTGACCTTTTAATAAGTTAAGCCTACCTTATACATACAGTCACATGCCAACAAAAGTGATGTCAACAACCAAAAGAGACGCTTAAATATAATCAATTACGCATCATTTAGAAAAGATTATACGAGAATAGAGGATTCTTTTTCATTAGATGTGGTTTATTTTTAAAATAGCATCATTAGCGTGTCCTAAACACTCACACTTCATGTCGAGTGAAACCAAACTTTATCATTTAGCAAACATATTGTAAACCGACATTTGCTATGCACTGCAGTGAGAAAGTGCGTACCCGGGACTCAATCAAATCAGTGCTCCATGAAGATGACAATATTTAACATTGTGAAATAGATGCTCCCTTTATCATGGATACTCCCTGCCAATTAACCCTCGGTTTCGAAGGCTTGTAATTTTGAATTGAAAATGAGGCTGTAGTATTGTGGATTATTTTAAGGAATATTTTAATTTTTGTAATTGTAATTAAAGCATTATGACTATGATGTATTGCTAAGTTTACTTTAATTTTGCTGAAGAGTAATTCGTGTAAAAATAAGTTAATATGAATATATGAATATGAATTGGCTGTCACCACATATGCAAATTTTTCTAACATCGACTGGCTACACGAAAGTTGATTTTTAAATTATGATGATCGTTTCTTTCTTTTGATAAATCAGATGCGTTTGCGTCATACACTTCGGACACAGATGCATTTCCTATATCAAAAGAGAGAGGTAATAAGCAAAACTCGTATAAATGGTGGTATGCGTTAATTCATCATTTTCTATTGATGATATCTTTTCATTATTTACAAATTGATGATGTCAATCTATGAGTTATTAAGCATTTATATGATAAATCTAAAATTTGAAAAACTAAGAGAGAAACTGTCATAAAATGCTTTTGCTACAGTTCATCCTTAATGAAGGACGTTTCTTATAAATTTTTCAAACTTTAGATCTTAGTATGTATATAGTAAAAGTAAAAAAAAGTTAAAGATAGTCCCGTATACTCTCGTACGTAGAAGAGTGCCTGTTAGAGAGGCACTTATCCTGAGCCATCGGCATTTGAGGTAGGGTGGCCAGTTCCTTTCCTCGCCGTCTTTATCTCCCCAGTGTTGCCACTTGGTACCCATTTGCTGCTGGGTGAACAGTGAGCGAGCATTCAGTCAGGGCATCGAGTCGGGCTCGAACTGTAGACCTTCCCCACAGGTAGCATGTGCTCTAACCACTATGTTACCTCACCCATAGGTATATAGTACTAATGGTTTAAAATGTTTATTTACTTCAATCAGCTTTGAAGTACATTGTCAACTAAAGGATGACTTCTGTTAGCAATTTGACAGAACCTCAGTCAATATCTATGTTATGTCTCTCATTTCAATGTATATTTAGTTCAAATATTGTCCCGATGTCTGCAAATTTGCTATATAGTATTCAAGTAATGAGTCATGTGAGTTCTTTTCAGTTCAGAATTCATGCTGTTTCGTAAAGTTGCGTACTTGGCAAATTAACAAGGTCTTAACTGTACCCTATTAGATCAGATTCGTAATGTCGAGAGAAATATGAACACCAAAAGAATCTCATCTTTATGGCAATAGCAAGATAAAAGCTCTCATTTTCGTGTGTACAGCACTTTCTAGTATCCACCTGCTACCAAGCCAAACATGGTTCTAAGACATGCACTGTTAAAGTTGATGGACCGTTAGCATTTTCTAGATCCAGATAAGATCTCTAGCGCGTCTTAAATCAGTTTTCTCAACAGATAAATTTTTCAGCCTCATTATTCGTCAGTATCAATCTAAACAGCTGTGTGTTTTTTAGCAATTGAAGACTTGCCAATAGTACAAGACATTATGCAATTACTTATGACAGGGTGCAAATTTGACTAACGTTCTCTTCATGGCTTACACTTTTTTCAGGCTGGCTGTTCCTACTTTTCCCAAATTTTGAGGCTGAATTGCTCCTAATTTGTTCTTAAATTAGTATAGTGTAGACCATTTAGAAATGCATAGAAAGACAATGTACAAGACATCATTAGATGTTTTGATTGATTGAGAGCCAAATATTACAACAAAGATGGTGTCTCTTGCATATTGGTGTTTTTTTTATTGAAAAAAGTTTATAAACAATTATAAATAGACAATGTTAGCAGAGTACCTAGTTTCACTAGTAGCAACTAATTTGCGAAAATCAAAGACAAAAAGTGTGAAGGCTGTCAATTCTCCTCAGGCTAGCAAAAAAATACATTTCGCGTCTATTTGTTAGTGGAAAGCTTCTGCATCGTTTTCCAAAATACATTTTACGACAAGGCTTCAGGCTCATCCTTGATCTGAATTTGTTCTTAATTTGTCACCAAATTTCAGGCTCGTGTTCTTATAAATTGCTTTTACAATAGTGTAGTTTCAAGTATGCCCGTTTTTAGTTACTTAGATGATTTAGTTCTGCTTTAGGAATGAAGGCTGAAGCAGAATTTTTACAAAAACAACGCTAGGCCATTGAGGTTTGATCAAACCTATTAAAAAGATTTAGTAGACAAATGACAAGGAAGTTAGAACAAAATCGTTGTTAAGTGGTTTTTTCACTGCAAATTCAATGAGTTTAAGCATTATTTGCTTTTTGTTGTTCCAGCATTGGCGTTTGATTCTTCTCCTAAATCGGCTCTCTTTCATATTCATTTTAAATAGCAAATTTATTGCGTTTTGCTTGCAGCCCTTAGAGAAATACCCCCGTCTATGTTTGATGCACCTCAAAAGGCCCAGCAGCATACAACTTTTCAAAGGTTTGGGTGTTGCCATTTGGAGATTTAGTCTTGTGCACATTATTTGCAGCCCATTCCGCCTCAGTTGCCCACCATATTCTCTTGCCAGTTGCTGTGAAGCAGAAAATATTACTCCAATAGCAAAATGGGTGATGAAAATGAAGAATTTTTGGAAGACATGAAGGATACCTTTTCAATTTTTGACAAAAAAGGTGACATGAAGGTTGAAGACGGCCAAATCATAAATGTACTGAGATCATTGGGCCTAAATCCTCTCACATCGGATGTCAACAAAATCATTGCTGACTCAGATTTAAAGGGAAAACGCGTGGATTTCGAAACATTCTATGGAATTTATAAGCAAATGTCTGGACAGCCAAGTGTTGGTACATACGAAGATATGGTAGAGGGACTAAAGACATTTGACAGAGAGCAGACTGGGCACATCTCCGGAGCAGAATTGCGGCATATTCTCTCTAATATTGGAGACAGAATGACGGAAAAACAGTGTGATGATATCATCAGTCATCAGGAAGACCAGACTGGTTTGGTGAACTTTGAACATTTAATCAAATTTGTAATGAACGCTTGAACATGAACTCGAAACTCACGAACTCTTAAGTTATCTTTTAATAATTTATGATACTCTTTGTTTTCAATGGTTAATCTTTATGTTTACCTTGTCTAAGCTGTCTCTAAATATCTTGAAGGAAAGGCACTATTGCCAGAGGAACAAGTGTTGTACAATTTTCGATTTGCGGATTTTGAAATTCACATTTGTAATTTTCGTCAGTATCTTTATCATTATAAAGACAAGCCCAGTTTTATTTTGTCGCATGCCTTTTTAAGCTGAGCAACACTACGATACTTAGCAAGTATCGTAATATTGCTCTTTACCAAAGAGCAATTGCTTTCTGTTCATACTTACAGGAAACATCAAAGGCTTGGTTGCTATTGTCGTTTCGAGAAAAATTATTACAATCCATCGGTAGATGAGGTAGGGTGATGAGTTTCATTCCTCATCACATTTAGCTCCTCACTGTTTTCACCAGGTCCCCTCATTATTGCTGGCAGGGGCGGCCAGCCATCACCAACGGGGGGTTTTGTGCGCCACGCCCTAAAATAACGACGCAATGTGGTTGCCACACCTATTTCAAACTCTTGACAGAAGCTCCTAACCCCAACCCTAACATTTCTCATCGACTTTGGACGAGCTAGAAAATTGATCTTGGCGAGAAGTGAGGGGGGGGGGACAAGTCCCCATGGCTCTACCACTGATTGCTGGGTGGACAGTGAGCGGTTAGTAGCCAATGACACAAGTGTACGTCCAGCTAAGGACCTTTGCTTTATAGACAAGTGTTCTCGGGACTGAAAAACAAAGTCGATACGGAGGTTGAAAGAAGTAGCTGCAAAAACAGCTGTTTTGCTGTAGCAATAATGTGCCACAGAATGTTGAAATGGCTTACAGATTGAATAGCATTTGACCAGAGAACAAAAATATAATTAGAGATATTAGCGAAGGAAACCATTTAAGAGAAACGGGAGACATAGCCTAGTATGATCTATCATGTTGACCCAATGACCATAGCACTTTTTATGTAGCTAAAATTCTTTGAATTAAAGAAAGAACTTTCTTTGAATATTCCTTCGAATGAAGATACTTTTGTCTTTCTAAATCTGGCCGCAAAAACAGCAGACATGATATAATTATGTTCTTTGGAAAAGTTTTGAATGAAAGATTTGAAATGCCTCGTTTGGGAATTTCTTTGATCCCGTCTTGTAACAAATCAGTAATGAGATGCACATGTGCACATAATTTGGATGCAGAGGCGTCCAAGCGACTTTGAAAGTGGAGGGGATGCCTCGTTTGGGAATTTCTTCTATCTGGTCATTGATGTCGGAATAGGTACAGCATTCTGCATATTTGTATAGGTTACAGCAACAATTGCAAAGCTTTGGAATATGAACACATGGAAATGATGTTTTTTTTGGAACCTTTTTCTGGAAAAATGACATCAGAATAATGAAACATGCTATTTTATGAAAAAGTAGTAGGCAGTGCCAACCGCCCCCCCGCATTCGAGCCACCCACTAAGCCCAATACGACGAAAAATATGAGAAGGTGCAAAAAAATTCAATTTTCTTGATTCGCAAAATGGAAATTTCTGCACATCACTCATTGTCCGTTAGTACTACATTCCATTAATTTTTTCTTAAAGGGTGCCGTAGACAACAGAGATGGAGCGAGGAAATATGAGAATTTTTCGTCATTGTTCGTAACTAGACAGAAGGAAATTGAAGTTCATTCGTTAAATTGTGCTATAGAAGATAATGTGGTTCTAGTCTTACCCGAAATAAATGCTTTAAACCCGTTCTTAGTTGTTAAATAATGCCCTTCAGAGGAAAGATTTTGTGGCATTGAAGGAAGATTAATATAAGTAATGCTATCAATGCAAGTAATGGCATTTGCTATGACCCCATGCAGTACCGCCAGTTTACGATTCATTTGCAGTCATTTGCTACCTAAAACTTCCTAATGATTCAATTTATTGCGGCGTTTAAGTATATCAGCTACAGAAGGAAACCTAGTTTATAAAGGAGAGAGGACTACCCATTGTATGTGTAGTATGTGTATGTCTGTTAGGTTTGTAGGTCTGCGGATGTGTGGATGAGTGATGAGGGTGAGCCTGAATGTATAGAAGTACAAAAATGCCAAGCATTGCAATATAAAATGTCAATCTAACCTTACTGATCAAATTTGCGAAAGGCATAGAGTACACTGCAAATCATCCTATATATTTTTTTATAATGTAAAATATGTTGATTAAATATGTTAATCTATACAAACATGGAAAACAGATAAATGTATATGAGAGATTTGAGCAATTTCCAAATGATTTGGCATCCCAGCAGAAGTGTTGCATTTTTGCAGATGATGATTTTTGGCTCAATATACAAAGATTTCGAGTCATGTGGAACAACACAGCACCATGTTTTGTACATGGCATCTAAATTCTATACTGTTCATAAATTTCCTAACTCGTTCATTTGGGACATCAATGTATCAAACTTCAAGAACCGGATCCTAAAGTTAGGTTAGTGTTATTTCCATACATAAGTATTGATTTTGATAGGTTTTTGTCACAAGCAGCCTATGTCCCTTTATCTGGCACCGCTTATATCTCTTGTTCGTTTAGTCCAGTTTGCTTATATCTAAATCTCATACGGAACAGGTTTCAATATCAGCATTCCTTATCCCCTTATACATTTAGCTCTTCATTGTATCTTCTCAAATGATGCATTTAGCTTTAAATTTCAGATGACTTGATGCTAGAAAGTATTGCATAAACTAGAACACTCACCTTAAGACTGTTGACATCTAAGTAGAAAAGAGCCATGTCTAATCAATAGAGCAACGGTCGGGAGCGACATGTGGCTCCTTTCAAAGCTGCATCTGGCTCTCTGGCTGGCGGACAAATCTTAGCAGATTTTCTTTAAAGTATTGCAAAACAGCGAATACCTCCAGAAAAGCTTTCTAAAGTTACCACTAGTGCTCTCTTCAGTTGCCATATAGCCCGATTGGCCACTTTAGTGTCGAATTAGCAGATTTTAAGGTCTCAAGCGATACCAATGTCCAATTATATGGCTCTCATGGAAATCCATTCTTAAATATGAGTCTTTCGTGGCTCTCTTAACCAAAAAGATTCCCGACCCCTGTAATAAAGCATTTAAGTGTGACAGCATAACATATCGATTTTCAGAATTTTACAAGTTTGACTTTAAATTCTGAAAAGCATCTCAAAATAGCCACTATTGTGAAATTTTGACGGTTTCTAACAAATAATGACAGAGATATAGACAATTTAATACTGACTTTCTTCCTATCAAATCAATGTCTTTTCAGTTGTGTTCTAAACATTTGGAACTGAGTCAAAAATACAGTCGTTTGCCTGCCTATGTTATGGAGCTCTTTCAGCCCATATGGTTAAAATTTAAAAATTTTAAAGTAATTTTCTTGACGTCATAACTTAAGCACTCTATGGCTATACACCTTAAGCAAATTCTGATGCTCTTATCTCTGCAAAATAGCGTGATTTCAACGCGACACCATTAAAAACAGGAAAGATGGTAATCCAAGCATGAGATAAATAAGTATCCATCTTTAATCTATTACGCCAGATGGCTCTTTGGAGAGCACATTTGTTAATGGAAGAGCGAAATTAATGACATAAGCGTTCCAGAGGTACATCGCATTTCAAGCCAATTTTCCATAAACCTCAGATAGCAAGCGGCTATTTTCTTTTTTTTACAAAGCAAATGCTACAGCAAAATAATGTTGCTGCTAAGTTGGGCTTGAAACTGATAATCGTAGAAGATTCAATGCTCTCATTTACTTGTTCCTTGTTATGCAAATTAGGGAAATTTGTACTACCACTCTAGGCATCCGTTGACTCATTTGCAGTGAAATTGATCAGTTGAAAAGGCGTAGAAGACTACTGTCATACTCCACAGCACCTCTTGCTTTGTAAGTTTTCAGTTGACTTTTGCTCAAGATATTTCTGTTCTGTTTCAGTATGTTTCTACAATATATCAGAGTGAACATAGATTTGGCATTTTGGTCATGCAAAATTGTAATTCTGAAAGAAGTTTTAATTCAATATTACCTAAATGTAAAGATTTCCAATGACAATAATAACCCAGATTAGGTAACTGTGCGCCAAGAAAAAACATTCTCAGGTTTTGTGAGGCATGTAGTGGACGTTCATTCTATTACCTTTCTAGTTTGATCAAACATTTACTTGTAAAAACTTTTTTTCAAGCTATTATTTAAATCTTAGCCTGCCTGTGTTTCTTAAATGTTTCTTAATTTTTGCTTTATTTCAGCCTCGTGTTTCTTATAGACATCTTTCTTATAAAGAAACAACGTGTAATTTTGATCGTTCATCATATATTGACGCAACTATGAAAAACATTTGGCTGATAGTAGATTCGTTCTATCCTTTCGTTTCACTGTTTCCGAAAAATCGCGTTCTACGTCTACATTAGGCAAATGGTCTTATAAAGTGTTAAATATTGAAGCAAAGAAAGCATCCGAATTTAGAGGGGAGCAGATTTGACAGGAATTGCAAAAGGTTGAAACTCTTCTCAGTGGATTTTTATGGAAGACTTTTTAACAAGGAACTTAAACCTTAGTGGAATGAGAGAGAATTTTGCCCAAGGAAAATGAACATTCCGTGATATTTGCTACGGACTTAAGATGAAAAGAGGCATTGCACCTCTGAGAAGTAATTTGTAGCATCAGGGCTGTGGGATTTTTAGTTCAAATGTGAAGAAGGAAAGATTGTTATTTCATAAGCATCTATAACAAGCTCTACTCAAGAAAAATTCAAACATGTCGTCAGCCTTGTCATGCCAATTTGATCTCTTTTTCACATTTTCACCATTCCTTCATAGTTATTATATATATATATATATATATATATATATATATATATATATATATATA